>VXAX01003804.1:47426-246611 GCA_013399835.1 Leptocoma aspasia
CTGCTCGGCGTGCTTGTCAGCCGAGGCGGGGGAGCGGCGAGCGCGGTGGCATTACAGCCTGTACAGGGGCAGAGCGCGGCCGGGGCCGCGGCCGGGCTCCCCTGCGGGAAGAGGCAGCCCGCCCGCCGGTGTAGGCTGGGTGGCACCGCTGCAAAGCTCGTTCCAGCCCGTCATCCTCCCACGCCGGGGCGTCAGTGGCTCGGGCCGCTGCCGGCCGCCGCCGCCCCCCCGCNCGCCGGGCGGCGGAGCGGGGCTTCTGCCGGCTCCTCCCGCCCGTCCCCCCGCGGCGGGGGCGAGCCGCCGCCCGGCGCATCTCAGAGGAGCGGCAGCAGCAGCAGGAGGGGCACGGACAGCCCCAGGAGCAGGCAATACGCCACCAGCTCCTTCGCGCGGCTCATCCGCAGCCGCCGCCGGGCCGCGCTCATCCGCCAGCAGTCCCCGCGCCCGGCGCGCCGGCCCCCGGCCAGCCCCGGCAGGAGGGAGGGACGCGGTCCTCGGCTACCGCCCGGCGGGGACAACGCAGCCGGCGTCCACCGCCCCTCAGCCGGCGAGAGGAGGCACCTCCCCGAGGAGAATGGGGGTGGTCTCCTTCCCTTGGCCCGCCTCCGGGCTGTAATGTTGGCCTGGCGGCGCTCACCGTTCTGCCGACGGGGAGCCCGCTCCAACAAGCCAAAACATACTAGAAAAACACCCCCAAGCCGCCCCAGAAGACACCAGAAAACCTCACAGCCCTGGAGGGGGCTGGCGGCGGTGGGTGGGGAAGGGCCTCGGCGATCGGCGGTGGCGGCTGGACGTGAGGGTGGGATCGCATCCCACCTGGGGAGGAGCAGCCTCTGGATCCCGTGTGAATCGCGCGTTGGTGTCTCGGATCCAGTCCTTGGGGCGGGGCGGGGGGACTGAATGCCAGGGCACTGTGTCACAGTAAATTTAGCTTGTTGTCTTATAACACCTCCACCTTAAACTAAGAGAAGAGCTCCAGATGAGAGGGCACTCTACGGTCATTGAGGATAAATCTTTTCTATTCACAAATAAATGGTACGTGCTGTCGATATAGTCATAGCCTTCAAGAATTGATACTGTGTACTGAAACATCGATGTGTAGAGCAAGCTGGCAAAAAGCCTGCAATCCGGCCAAACACTACACAAACACTATACACAGTATTGTGTAAAAATACAGGCACAGGAGACCTCATTATCCCATGAAATATTTAGTCCCAACTATGCCGTTCCTTTTTGCCAGTAGTTGTAGGTCAGATGGACCATAAAGCATTAAATCAATAACTGGGCACTGTGCAGACTTATTGATCTTTAGCTTTATGCATTGGGTAATTTTATTGGTATCAAAATACATATTCAGTGTGTAAGATTAAATATAGCTGACATCTGTCCCAGCACTGGCTTCAGTTTACAGTTGTTTGTAGCAATATACATGGGAACAAATGGGACATGTCTGTCACCTTGTCACAGGATGTGAATTTGAATTAACAGTTACTTCATTTTATTTCTTTTCATAAATTGAGCTGATGATAAAGCAGAAATTCCAAACAACCTGTCTGACAAGAAGTACCTTGTATTTGCTCTGGAAGCAAACATAACTAGCCATTTAAAAATTAGAATAATCTATAAAATATCCTCTTCTGTGATAATTGAAAAATCACTTTATNGGAACGCACGGCTGCCCGCGCCGCGGGGCCGCCGCTGCCGCCGGGAGCGAGCGACCAGGGGGTGAGGCCGGGCCCGGGGGTCCGGGACGCAGCGCCTGCCCGCCGCCCAGGACTCACCTTCCCATCGGCGCCGAAGGGGAGGGACTCCTCCTCCGCTGGCGGCTGCAGCGCCCTGTCCCGGTGGGCGTCCGCCGCGCTGGGGGCTGCCACGGCTCCCTGGGGCTGGAAGTCGGGGTAGGGGTTGGCAAAAGCCCGCTCCTCCATCTCCGCTTCACCGCCCAGCTGCAGCTTCAGCCTCTTGGACATGCTCTCTCCCATCTCAGCCACCCGCCGGCCCGCCTCCCCGCACGNCCGCCACCCCGCACGGCAAGCCGGCGGGGACACCCTCCGCCCCGCAGAGCGGCGGCTTTGCAGCAACGCGAGCGCCGCGGTCGCCCCCTGCTACAGCAGCCGTCCCGCGGGCACTGGGGCTGGGTCAGGAGGGCGGCTGCGGTGACAGCGTCTGCGGCCGGGGGCCCACCAGGGCCGCCCCAGGGCGGAGGCGCCGCCGGGCTCTGGAAGGCGAAAGGGAAAGCTGCGGCGCCGCGGCTCTGCTCGGCGTGCTTGTCAGNGAGGAGCGGCAGCAGCAGCAGGAGGGGCACGGACAGCCCCAGGAGCAGGCAATACGCCACCAGCTCCTTCGCGCGGCTCATCCGCAGCCGCCGCCGGGCCGCGCTCATCCGCCAGCAGTCCCCGCGCCCGGCGCGCCGGCCCCCGGCCAGCCCCGGCAGGAGGGAGGGACGCGGTCCTCGGCTACCGCCCGGCGGGGACAACGCAGCCGGCGTCCACCGCCCCTCAGCCGGCGAGAGGAGGCACCTCCCCGAGGAGAATGGGGGTGGTCTCCTTCCCTTGGCCCGCCTCCGGGCTGTAATGTTGGCCTGGCGGCGCTCACCGTTCTGCCGACGGGGAGCCCGCTCCAACAAGCCAAAACATACTAGAAAAACACCCCCAAGCCGCCCCAGAAGACACCAGAAAACCTCACAGCCCTGGAGGGGGCTGGCGGCGGTGGGTGGGGAAGGGCCTCGGCGATCGGCGGTGGCGGCTGGACGTGAGGGTGGGATCGCATCCCACCTGGGGAGGAGCAGCCTCTGGATCCCGTGTGAATCGCGCGTTGGTGTCTCGGATCCAGTCCTTGGGGCGGGGCGGGGGGACTGAATGCCAGGGCACTGTGTCACAGTAAATTTAGCTTGTTGTCTTATAACACCTCCACCTTAAACTAAGAGAAGAGCTCCAGATGAGAGGGCACTCTACGGTCATTGAGGATAAATCTTTTCTATTCACAAATAAATGGTACGTGCTGTCGATATAGTCATAGCCTTCAAGAATTGATACTGTGTACTGAAACATCGATGTGTAGAGCAAGCTGGCAAAAAGCCTGCAATCCGGCCAAACACTACACAAACACTATACACAGTATTGTGTAAAAATACAGGCACAGGAGACCTCATTATCCCATGAAATATTTAGTCCCAACTATGCCGTTCCTTTTTGCCAGTAGTTGTAGGTCAGATGGACCATAAAGCATTAAATCAATAACTGGGCACTGTGCAGACTTATTGATCTTTAGCTTTATGCATTGGGTAATTTTATTGGTATCAAAATACATATTCAGTGTGTAAGATTAAATATAGCTGACATCTGTCCCAGCACTGGCTTCAGTTTACAGTTGTTTGTAGCAATATACATGGGAACAAATGGGACATGTCTGTCACCTTGTCACAGGATGTGAATTTGAATTAACAGTTACTTCATTTTATTTCTTTTCATAAATTGAGCTGATGATAAAGCAGAAATTCCAAACAACCTGTCTGACAAGAAGTACCTTGTATTTGCTCTGGAAGCAAACATAACTAGCCATTTAAAAATTAGAATAATCTATAAAATATCCTCTTCTGTGATAATTGAAAAATCACTTTATGCATCATATATTCTTTAATGGGTAAGTCTTTTGTGCTGTATTGCAGTGCCTGAAAAGGTAAATGCAGAACCTTTTTAAAACATCTCTTGCCTCTGAGTAAATATTTCAAATAACATGTTTTCATCTAGAAGGTTTTCCTGCCTTTAGTAGAGACCGGCTGCATCAGCGCAAGTAATGGCATTCCCATAATGAAGATCAGAGTTAAGCCTTTAATATGAGTGTGCCTGTTTTCTGTTTTCTTATACCTTTTACTCTTCTTGAATCAAAATGATGGAAATATAAAAGCAGGATCATACCAGTAGCACATAAAGCAGGATCATACCTGCTCAAGGCCTACAGATAAGGAGAGAAGGTGCTCCATGGTACCTTGCAAGAGCAGGTTCTTCCCTTCTTCTGGAGCTGTGGGTTGATGTTGTGGGTTGATGGGTTGGCATCTCTTCCCTTTTGCATCATTGCACTGTTTGATTATCTGTATGCTGCTGTGTTTAACACCCTGTATTCTGGAGCACTTCTTTCATGTTCACTGTTCTTCACATTTGCTGCAATGTGGTATGTTTAGTTTCAAGCATACAAGGTCTTCTTCTGTTCTAAGCAGGTAGGATAGAATTCAAAAAACTTTCAGGCTTCTTTTCAGAGAGTATTTTTTCCTTTTGCTCTTTTACCCTTAATGCATGTAGCGCTCCCACACATGGATGAAGGAGGAGGAAAAAGTTGGGCTGAGGTGGGTGTCAACGTGTAACATAAGTTTTGAGCAATAATAAATTCACATCTCTCGTCTCCAGCAGTACAAAGCAGGAGGCTTTGCCTACTGAAATCATGGTTACATTTGTGCTTTCATCCAGAAAATGTCTAAATGCTACTGAAAGCACTGAGGCCTCACCCTTACTTCACCACCCCAGCTAAGCACTCCTGTAAACCTGCCTTCTGCAGCATTGGCAATTATGCAGCCCTGCAGCAAGCTGATCTAGCTGAAAGCTGTCCTTTGCCTTTCTGTGATGTAGGTAAAATCCAACTATGTTGTCCTGGCTCTCAAAATAGGCACATATTCCATTTGCCATCTGTTAAAGGTGGGACAGATATCTTTTATCAGTTAGACAGTTTTCCTTATCTCTTCCAAAAACAATGTCTCCCTCCGGGGAGGTATCTCCTGTTAATGGGCCATTGAATGACTCACTGCATGACTGATAAGATTACATCATTCCATTGTGAGATGCTCCGCCCAGAGGGAGGAGCCAAGCACCCCTACCCGCATAAAATCAGCATTTTCTGAGACATCAGACAGCCTCTTCTCCAAGAGGCGCCACCTGTTCTCCACTGGATTTCCAGAGGAAGACCAGGCCCATCTCTGCCAGCGCTGGACATTTCACCAGAGGGAACCTATACCTCTTCTACAGGATCACCTCTTCAACAAGACTTCATCTGCTCCTCCAGGAAGACTGCAGCTACCATTAACTGGACTGTTATCAACACCCTGACTCCTCAGGGTGGCCAGGTTCCTGACTCCATCAGTGGTTTTTGTTTGTACTAATTGCATTTGTATATATATTTCTCCTAGTAAAGAACTGTTATTCCTATTCCCATATCTTTGCCTGAGAGCCTTTTAATTTCGAAATTGTGGTAATTTGGAGGGAAGGGGTTTACCTTTTCCAGTTCACTGAAGGCTTTTGCCTTCCTTAACAGACTCCTGTCTTGTCAAACCAGGACATATGTCTAAACAAAGCCTGATTCTAACTTAGAAATCAGTTTCTTCATGTAAATAATGGAAGTTTTTGCTTATCGGATCAATGGGCTATTCATTCTTTACACAAGAGGAAGTCATAAACCCTTCTCTTACGGCCTTTCCTTCTCTCCAATCCTCTTCACATCCTGCAGCATCTGATACTCTGCTCATGATGAGACAAGTGCCAATTTTTGTAACAGTAAAATAAAGTACATTTTCGGTCAGGACTAAATAATCATGATCCATACATAAACCATTAATGATGCTGTGCTTTCCTATGCATTTTGCTGCTTGATTCCCAGCTTGATTCCTGTTGTAAATAACTAACAAGGTGGGAAAGAGCATCGTATATCACAGTCAACATTCTGAGGACTAGCACACAGCTGCCCTTCCCACTACACTCTGTGGGAGCTACACCATGGTGCAATGTTATGTGGCTTGTGGAATGAGCATGAGCAACTATCAGGAATCTCCATAGCTCTAGCTGTGACACGTTCAATAGTTCTTTCAGCATCTGCAATCATTCTTATTACAGTATAATAGTGCTCATTTATTTTCATGCACAATGGCTCCACATATGTGCAAGCAACAGCTCCATCCGTGCTTTGCTCCATGGAGACAGGATGATGAGTATATGACTTCAGCACCATGCTAAAATGCTTTTTAAATTCTGGGAAACCATTGTAGCAGCTGGCATTAATCTCTTTCTATTTCTGATTGTAGAGATCCGGCCGAAATTAACTGAGAGAAGCAAGAGCTTCAGGAATGGACCCTGATGCGATACATAATGGAGAACAAGGCTGTGCACTGATTTGTTTAAAAGCAGTGTGTGGAAAAACAAGCTATGGCAATTTCTCAGCTAGTGTTGAGTAGGACAACAGATCAGTGGAGATGGAGTAGTCTATACCTGCTACAAATCAGACGTCATACTTTTATTGAACATAAATGTAGTCTTTCATACTTTCATACAAAGCTTTTGCTTCTTCTCTGGTCATCTCTTCAGGCCTTACTCTGTCCATGGTGTATCCTTAGTGCTCTGCAGCAAACCTTTTACTCCTTGATCACTACCATAGGCCTATAGTAGCCTATAAGAAAGGGCTTCCTAATTCCCTCTTCACCTCCCTTTATCTGCACTTCCTAGTTTCTTTTTTATCTCCACCAGCATATAAGAATATCTTCTGCTACTAAATTATTTAAAGCTGTTTAGGTCTAATAAGCTATGGGGGGTTGCTGCTTGTAATAAACATGATATTATGAAATAAAATCCGCAGGATCATTTTTGCATTGTAATTGCAAAGGACTTGCAGGCTTTGGACCAAGTTCAGTCCCGTGTTCAATAATGCAACTTAAGAGTCAACTAGTCTGTGTGAGATGTTATTATCACATTGTTATCAGTAGCAACAAATTTCTCTGGCTGCTGTAAATAACTGATCTCTATTATTGTATCATTATGCTATTTAAGATCCCAGAGATTCCTGTGAATCTGAGAAGCCACTTTGCTATTCAGCCACAAAATAAATGTTTCCCTAATATAGTTGTCTTCTTATTTTCTGTTCTTGTCTTTGGTTTTATAGCAAACAGTGTCATGAAGTCTACTGCACTTCTCTTCTGGTGACTGCCTGCTAATAAATGATAAGCCTGAACAGCAGTTCTTGCATTTCAGCTTGTTTTTAAAGAATGGATTTTGTTATAATCAAATGTTTATGTTCCTTATCCCCTTATTGCCAGTGGTTTTTGATTTGCACATCCTGAGCAATACAACTAATGCTGAAATCATGCAAAGATGCCTGTAAATGTTCTTACAGGTCCTTACCATCTATAATGAAAATGGAGACAGCCCACTGCTATTAAAATGTACCCTTTATAATCATTTGCCTAATGTTCCATTCCAAGAGGAGTTATTTCCAACCCTGACAAGGTTTGTAAGTCTGGGAAAAGTTCAGTTAGTAGAAAACAAATGTAATCCTCCTGAAGCATGAGGAACAGAGGTGAAAGATGGGTACTGTTAGAATAGCTGTGACTGGCCAGTATCAATAAAAAGGAGCAAAAAAACAAGTGTTGGACAAGAGATTGCTTTTGCCTAAGGAAGGTGTTGCAAGCTGGACACCTTATTTCTTCTGATATTCTTTGACTTAATGTCAGGGGCTTAAAAAGCAGCCTGTACCTTGAGGTTAGGACAGGTGAAAGACTCAGGCCTGAGATTCACCAGAAATTATGGTCATGTTGCTGTGATGCACTGAGTGATCTGAGTCCTGTTCTTCAGGGTCTGTTTATGGAGGCTTGCGATCTTCAGAATTACTCGCAAGTCCATACGTTTGGGTTCCATCTTCAGTGGCTTTTACAGAATCAGGGCAGAGTGGGGAACAAGCACCTTCAGGCAAAGTAGCTTTACAACTTTTGCAGGATAAGAACAAACTGCAACAGTACAAGAAGGGAGAAGAAGAGAAACAATGGGAAAGAAGGGAATGCGAGAAAAACTGGACAAAAAACTATGAAGGACTGTACTGCTCCTACCAAGGGAAAGATCTCACTGACTTTAAATGAGGCACATAGTTAATCTCTGCTCTGACACTGAAAAGTGCAAATACAGCAAGTAGTGCTCACGATAGTACAACCTTGCTAATGATAGTATTGAAACGGCAAGAGAGTCTCTAACACAGGATATGCCATCCACTCCCTGTCACTGTTGGTAGTCACCAGTCTTCAGAATCAGTAATACAGCACCAAGCTAGAGGACAAACAAATTTCTCACCCATCTTTCAGCTGCAAGAGGTCAGAGCTGTTCCTGATGTGTTTGCTTGACCAAGTTTTAAAAAACACCACCAAGAAGGGTTTCCTCCACAGGCAGCCCTCTCTGCTGTTGTTCCCTTGATCAAATTATTTCCTGTGTCAAACTGGAAAGTCCTCTGCTGCAGTTTCAGACCATATAGAGAAGTGTTTACACTGTTATTCATGCCTCTGTTGCCTTGCTAAGGAATCAAAATTAGCATAGGTACAGCTGCCCTCAGCACAGTGTTGGTATGTGGATCATGGTGCAAGATAAGTGAAATGGGCTCCATGTCTGAACAACACTCTTCTTTTTCCCCCTGCTTCCTACCCCCCTCCCCATTTTAGGTATAACAGATCCCTTTTTTATCCTTGTGGAAACAGCATGGGGAGCTGGTGTGTTTTTACCAAAAAGCAGTGGTGACCAAGGGAGTCATGGCCCCCTTATTACCATTGCCTAATGCAATCTTGCTTGCACATTATAAGATGGAGTCACAGGTACAAGGTTGTGCAGCACATCCATCCCAGCTCCTCCCAGTCAGTGGAGGGCTTCATCTGCCCCTGCGAGGTGTGCATTAGCACCATTAGCATTGTTCTTCCCATGATTTCTACATTTTGAGTCTAGGAGTAAGGAGAGACAGAAAGCGGAACAGATCCACTTTTTCCATTAATCACTGAAATGGTCTGTGTTAGCCAAAAACCTGTGCCTGGATGATCCTATCTTTTGAATTCTTCTTGGTTGTCAGCTTCTGATTTACATCTTTAAAAAAACCCATGTTTTTCCAGAAAGCATGAGGAAAAAGGTCAGATTTCCAAAAATGTAGGTGACTAGGATCTTACAAAAGAAATCAACTACTGCTGTAACAATGGTAAAACCCCTTTAGCTATGTAAGTAACAAAGAGCAAAGAAAGAGGTGTGAGGTTTTGTTTTAATTAAGGGAAGGATAAGGTTAAAAACCATTAAGGATACTAAAGGTAATCTAAATCTAGTGAAAAGCAAAATTAGTATTTTTGCTCAGTATTTAGAGTAGCAGAGAGATTACACAATGTGGCTGTGAAACACGGTAATGGGAATAAGTGAAGGATAACAAATTACCACATTCTGAGTTTGGGTGAAAACTGAACTTATTTATTACTCAGTTTAACTGGGATTATAAAAGTTGGCAAATGAAACTGTAATTCCCCTAGTGATGTTTATCCATGCAGTGAGCAAATTAGCCAGTACTGTGTGGCTGGAGAGCAGCACATATAAGACCTGTTTAACCAACAGAGGAATCATGAAGGCATCCATTACCAACCATTAGTTGACCTTGGCAGGATGCAAAAATTTAGTACAGACGTTGAAGAAAAGATTAATAGGAAAGATGGAGATAAATGGAAAAAAATATTATGTGGGTTTGTAATATATCATTCACAGTGGAGAAACTCGCTACTGTTCTTTGGCAAGAAAAGCAATTCGGTAGCTGTCACTCTGTGTACAGTTGCAGTAACATAACTGGTAATTTCTCATGTAGCCCAGTAGCAGGTTAATACAATTATCTTACAGTAAGTGAGGATCTAGAAGAAAGGGAGGCAGCAATGTGCTATTGTCAAAGGGAATGCATGGGGCTAGAGAAAAGGTAGTAGGGCTGGTAGTAATGTAATAAAGGAGCGGATTTGGGAGCACTTTTAACAGACATTTGTATTAACAATGTTTGTACAGCAAATAAGGAAAAAAACCAGTGAATTTTGCAGAGACCGTTTAGATTGCTGTAGTGTAAGACCTCAGTGAAATGGGCAGTTGTGAATGAAGGGTTGGTAGCTTTTATAGGGGTAATGGTGTATCGACCACAGTCCAGGGTCACAGCAGTCTGCCTGCAGGAGAGCTGGTCAGTTGTACTAAAAAAAAAAAAAATCCATTAAAATTGAAGCACATGCTGAAAATGGGAATGGAGAGTCTGTTTAGTGAGGAAAGCTGAGAACACTCTGGCTTGTTTAGCAGAATGAAGGCTGGAGTGGTATATAGTTACTGTTCATAAATAAGAGGGAGATATAAATATACAGCTGTATCTATACTAGGGACATGAACAATGATTAAGGAAGATACTTGAAGTTGAAAAAAATTATTATATGTTGCCCATGAGGAAATTCAAGCTAAAAAAACAAAAAATGAAGTGATTAACTATTAGAAGAGGAAGATTCTGGAGCAACCTATGAGTGAGGCATTTTGGAAATACTTCAATAAACTTCTTGGATTGAAAGTGCTATAATGTGGTTGTTGTGAGCCAGTAAACCAAGATTCTTATATTTCTGTGACTCGGGGAAGTACAGTGGTCTCAAGGGACACAAAAGACCTTCTCCTTATTCATCAATAGTGACAGCTTCTAGGAGCCAATGAATATGCAAACAAAGTTGGTTTTTTCTTCATAAATTCCTGCTGAGGGAGGGATATTGGCAAGTGAAATGGTTGTAATATTCACTAAGCTTCTGTGTGAGATTTCCCACAGCAGGCTTTTAAAGTCTAATTGTCATTAACAGTTCTGCACATGTTGTGTTTATGTGAGGATGGAGAGTACAGGCATCTAAACCTGGTTCAAAATCTGCCAGGGGAATGACAAGCCAAATTACTGGTCTGACAGATAAGAGAAAGTTAGAAAAGGATGGCTCTAGGCAGTCTTCCATTTTATGGCTTGAAGGGAGATTTCCATTTGAAGTGAACTCTCCATTCAGACAATTTCCTGACATGTGTGTTTATTTCCTCAGCTCTCTCCTGATGTTTAACTGTACAAATGTTTCCATCATCTAGTATTGAGCTTCCAGGTCTAACAATAATTAGAAGACAGCTGAAATATGCAAGTAGGGCCCTTCTGGAAGCCATTTAAAATCTATTAGTCTGACATAAAAGAGGCTACTAATAGTGCTGTATTTAGATTTTTCCTAACCTGAACAGATAAGGAACTTATGTGGGATGTTCTCCCCTTTTTTCCTCAGATATTCTAGCTTTGAAGAGCATTTTGGATCACAGAATAGAGGAATGACTTGGTTGTTGTTTAGTCCCTCCATCACTGTGATACTGCATGCAGTTTACCATAAGGCTGAGTATCCCTCTGCAGTTATGGAGACAATAATAAGTTGTGGAATACAGAAGTTTGTGCGCTTGAACAATGAGAGAGGTGACTGCTAACACCATAGAAAGTCTAAATTCTGCTGAGGTAACTGCACTGACTGGTTTAGGCTTCCTTATGTAGTTAAATAAATTAACATTACTTCTCCATATGTATGTTGCAACTCAGTTGTCACATCACATCAGAATTAAACAAATAACCTTTGCTCTGTTCTGGAGTAATGTTGGCGCTTATCAAGTCGCACAAATATTGTTGCATCCAGGCTCAAGCAGGTCATGTTCTATTTTTTCACATCTTTTTTTTTTTTTTTTTGACCATAAACTACAGCATCTTTCTGGCCCAGGGGCTCCTTAACACACATGGGCCAACTGCTGTAAAAATTATAGATTCCAGGGACTAAGGGGGAGGAAATGATTGTAAAACTATTGATCATAGTTGACTATTTTAAGAAAAGGACAGCATCATAGAGATGCAAAGGAAGCAAAATAGAGATAATGGGCTTCAGTAAAGGAGATGTTGATAAAATTTGTGAGAGGATTCTTTTGGAGGGATAATTTAAGGACAAAGAAGTGCAGGAGAGATAGCAATTACTGAAAAAGCTGTATTTAAGACACAACAGCAAATTATTGTGCTGCAAAGGAGAAAGGAATCAGCATAAGAAGGAATAGCTGGAGCAGAAGCTCTTTAAAGTCCTGAATGTTTAAAAGGGATTTATTTACAAATTAGGAACAAGGACATGTAGCTGAAGCTGGGTAGAAAAAAAATAGACCCAAAGTGTATGGTTGAGCCCAGACAGATAAACTACACAATGACTTACTTCTATTAAGGGTGATAACAAATTAATGTGAAAAGATTGTATGAACACTAAAAGGGCAGAAAAAGGCAAAGTAAAATTCTGGCCCATTCCTTAATAGGCAAGGATTACAACTAATAGGCCATGATGAGAAAGCCGAGGTATTTAATGACATCTTTGCTTCAGGCATGACATAAATTGTTAGCAAATGTCTAAAGCATTTAGGTTGTTTACAAGAGCACAGAGCAGGGAAAGAAGAGGTTAGAAAATATTTAATGTGTTACATATATTAGAGTGGCCTGATAAAACTGACCCTGGAATATCTAAGAAACTGAAGCAATATCTGAACCAGTAACACCTATTGGTAACAAAAGAAGAGAAGGTTCTCTAGGAACTAGAAGAAAACCCACAGAACCCATTCTTCAAAAGAAGAAAAGCAAGATTCAGGGAGAGAACAAGTCTATCTGTGTTATACTGAAAGATACACATGATCTGTAGATCATGTAGAGATTTACATGAGATCTCGTATTGTTCTGTGTAGAGAACAATAAGCTAATAAAAACAGTCAGAGTAGATTTGTCAAGAATAAATCATGTCTAAGTAATGGTTTCCTTCTCTGATAGGAAAATAGTTCTCATGGATAAGGGAGAAGCAGTAGACATGTCTTGACTCTGCTGAGGCTTTTGGAGTGGTCCTATCTAACATGCTCTAAAGGAAACAAAAGAAACACATACCTACCCAGGGTCACAGTGCAGTGAGCTCTCTCATGCTTTGAGTACACTCTCAATGCTTTGAGGTTAAACTGGGAAGGCATTACATGCAGGGGTGGATATCATCTCAGCATTTTTGTCAACAACATGAATCATGAAACACATGATGACACAAATGTCCAAACAACATTAGGCCAGGAGGGATTACAAGGTCTTTGAGTCACAGGATCAAAAGTCAGAGCCAAATTGAGAAACAGCACAAAAGGCCCAAAATCAACAAGGGAAAATTCAGTATTTGAATACACTTAACCTTGGGAAAGGGAAATTAAAATACAAATTATAAAACAGGGAACGAAGGTGCATGGTTTTTCTCATGGAGATGTCTAAGGGTGCCATGACAAATGATACTGCCATAATATACTGTTACAAAACTAGGCAAATCTCATGCTGTGAGGCACTGACAGAAGTGTTGTGGGTAACATATGCAAGGTAATTATTCTTTCCTGCTTGACCCTGGGATGCTGACACTGGCATGGAACAGTTTTGGACACTACACTTTCTCAAGTGTTGCCAAACTGGGAGGAGTCCAGAAGAGGGAAATGAAAAAGGTAGGAGGTAGAGAACTCATGGCCAGAAAACAAGAACCAAAGTCATGACTTTTGAGAAAAGATTGAAGGAAATTGCTTTGTTTAGTATAGAAAAGAGAAGACTAGACATAAGATGTAATAATAATCCTGTATTCAAGGCCTGTTAAAGATGTTAATTTGTTCTCAAAGAGACCCTTGCAAAACAGACCATGATAAACTCAATGAATTTGCATCACAGATATTTTATAGTGTGGTATTAGGAATTTATCTGTGGTGCAGTGCCTAAATATGCTACACAGGAGAGTGTTTATGGAAGTATTTTAAAATCAGATTGGGCAAATTATTAGACATGGTCTAGGTATAATAGCCCAATCCTTCAGAGAGGAAAAAGGACTGTTAGATCCCAGGATGTCCTTACCAGGCTTGCATTGCTATTATTCTACTAAATTAAGACCAGGAACACAGCAGGATTTGACTATTATCTTTGCAGAAAATTTTCAGTTCCATACTTCAAATATACAAATATATATTTTAAGGCATCGTTTGTTTTATATGGATATTAGACAACCACAAATAAGAAAGGAACATGATTAAATTTTTTTAAAAACTGTCTTTAATTCTGGGCCAGTTAAGAAATATAATGATATATGGAGAACAAGATGTAATTAAGGAAATATGGGAGGCCTGTAAAGAATTAAATCTGGTGTGTATAATGAAATCCCAATAATTTCAGCAGGCTGTTTGAGCTGGGAGCCTCATTGGCAGAAATTAGGCTAATTATACCTACCTTGAAAGTCCATTCTTAGGGTTGTTGTAGAAAAGAAAATGGAGCACAGTACAGAACACAACCTTAATGTGAAAAACCAAGCATACAAGAAATGAAAAGTCAAGGAGAGGTGTAGGAAATCCTGAAGACCTTAAAAACCAGAAGCGATAGTTGAGAAATATGTTTACTTCATAAAGTCAAAAACCTCTGTGTTTGTCATAGAATCACAGACTATCCTGACCTGGAAGGGACCCACAAGGATCATCAAGTCCAGCTCCTTTCTCTGCACAGGACAATATCAAAAATCACACCATGTGCCTGAGAGTGTTGTCCACACACTTATGGAACTGTGTCAGGTTTGGTGCTGTGACCACTTCCCTGAAGAGCCTGTAACCTGGGCAGAGACTGTAAAGGTTTCGAAAATTGTCATTTACACCCGTATGTTCTGCAATCATAGTCTAGAAGGGTGGTCATTGGGCTATGACCCTAACCCTCTTGGGAAGCTGTCACTTTAGTGTTGCTCTATTTGTAAGATCTCTCCCAAATAAAGGGTCTGTATGTTAAGAATATATCAGTGCTGGTTAATGAGGTCTCTTAATGCAGCACCAGCAAAGGGCATTGTTTGCTAGCTACTGCAGTTTATGCATTTATCAGAACAGCTTTGGGGCTTTGAATGCCAGTGGTGGGGCCCCAGATGTGAAATTCAATACAGGAGTTACCTATGAACTACAAAATATAGCACCCTCCTTCCTCAGCTGCTGCATCCACATCCACCATGCAGTGGCTCTGAATGCTGCTGACAGCCTTGGAAGAGGGAGGCTTCACTGATAGCAAACTGTTGATGCAAAGCTTTGGCTGGTGTCACCAACAGAGCCTCTTCTGGATAACCTAAGGGTGCCTTAAGTGCAGTGCAGAGGACAAGTGTCTCTGCAAACACAGCATCCCTCCTGGGACCTCATCTGCCAGGCACTGCAGCTTCACCCCGTCAGAACAGATCCTCAGAGATGAGATGATGCAGCTACTAAAAGGACAGAGCTTCTCTCACCCTACCTGAGGACATGGCAGCCAGGAGCCGTACAGTGTAGTTCCTGGATTTCCTTTCCCCAAACACTTTTCCAACTGCAACATTTGCATCTCTTTGAACCCCTCTTTTGTGGCAGCACTCCTCTAAGGACAGTGATCTTGGGATCTCTGCATCTAACACGAGTCCCAGTGCTGAATGTGAGTCCCAAGGCTGAATCTGGGCTACATACCTCCTTTCACATGGGGTGAAAGAAGTGGGTATAGGATGCAAATTAAGCTGTCCTATGGTCTGGGACAGAAAGTTTTCCTTTTCTTACTCAGTGACCAACATACTTTATGCACTACACCTGAATCTTGATGCCTGGCAGCAAGAGATCCATTACAATGAGGTTTCCACTCTTCAGCAGAAAGCCTGGCATCTGCTATGGTATGCTGTTTAGAAAAGGCACAGAGTAGGAGGGAAGGAAGAAACTGTTCTGAGGGACGTATGTTTTCTGAGAAAGCTTGTGAAGCAAAGGGAATTAAGTTTGAATGAGTTCTAGCTTTATTTCACATGCATCTCCTGACCATTAAACTGGAGTCATTATCCTTAAACACCAGTGACTGCAAATGCCCTTCTTAGCCTTCTGAGCAGAGGCAGGGAAGTACACACATGTTGACATGCCCCTTGGGGGAACAGCAATAGACAGTGGGCAGTAAGATTTGTGTAAGGGAGGTAACAGGCCTTAGCTGGTGGGATTTGTTAAGTCTTTGTTCTTAAGCAGACTCCTGCTCTTACTGAGAAAGGAAAAAAATCTTGATATTTTTGCATGTAGCTGAAGCAAGCAGAATGTCTGAAATATCTGATGTATGTCTACTCTAGTTTACAGGGACTCAGGAATCCCATATATTGTATGCTTGGGGATGAAACAGAGCTAGACCCTAATGACAAAAATGGGCAAGGAGACTTGTGCTCCTTTAAAAATGCCTTTATTTGAGGAGTTCAGCTCTTGGGGGGGGTTCGGGGATTTCCACCGCCGCTCCCTTGTGGTCAGCGCAGAGAAGACTCCAGCAGCTCAGTCCAGGGGGCTGAACTGGAACTTCCCGTCTTGCGGGACGGGCTAAGGAAGACCTCTGTGCGCTCTCGCCGGCCGAAAGCCTCTTCTGTGCAGTGCTTTTCAAGTCATGGCGAGGGACTGGAGGCTCCCACCAGCTCCTACTGGCTCCCTGGGAGACTCCCTCCGCTACTGTGTTGCTTATTTCAATTTCTTTTATCTTTGGCTCGTTGTTTCTAGGGTTTTCTAACGTAAAAAGCTACTTACTAATTTGCATGTACAGAGCGCAAGAGTTCATGGGAGGGTGGGTCTCTCCCTTACCTCGTGGTGGTTNACATTTGACCTGGGGATGTGGGTGGCACAGACCCAGAGTTTTGTTCATAACACTAAGGCACAGTGACCTGTAAGTCTTAAATGTTTCCACTTGATTTTTGAAAAGAAATGGAAGCAGGCATAAGGTCAGCATCTTTGCCTTATAAAGCCTGAGGCTTTGAAGAGTTTTTCAAGGCAATGTTTTTTCTTGTACCTATGAGGAGTTAAACAGAAGGGTTTTTTGCTTAGAGCAAATAACAGCAAAACTTTGCTCCTGTCAAGAAAGAAGACATGGTATCTTAATTAGCTAAAGAACAGAATTAGTTAGCTCTTCTGCTAATGATGCCTCAGAGGATCTCCCTGAGCATCAACAATAAAATAGACAAAGGCTTTACATATATAGGACATATTATTTCTCTACAAAGGGGAGGATTTATGCACAGTGCTTACTTTAAACTTCGGATATTCTTCTTACTGTATTGTAAACAAATCCTCCCCCATTAATGAATAAGACTAAAATTAAAGATAAAGCCTTTTAGTCTGTAATTTCAAGCACCTCAACAGAGAAAATTTAATATGCAATGATATGATCTTTGTTTTCTATATCTGGGATGCTCATTATTGCACCTCCAGACAATGAAGTTGCCTGAGCTACAGCCAGTTAAACTCACATTTTCTTGAAGATGGGTGGAGATTTGGCCAACACCCAGTAGCGCATTTTCTGTAGAACTCGATCTGCTTATCTTTCTTGTATCAGGAGCTAATGAAGAGACATCTACCCTAAGAATGTGCTGTGAAACAGTGCAAGCATCTCTATTTATCTCACAGTAAATTGAGCGTGTTTTGTAACAGGAGTGCTACAGAGAAGGGAGGAAAGACTTGTTACAAGAGAACTCTGATAATTTGCAAATACTGAAAAACTCAACACGGTATGGGAACATGGTTTCCCCCCACCCCAGCTTAATCATCATCGGTGATTATTATAAATCTTGCTGATAACATGTAGAATCTTTTCTCTGGTATTTAGTTAAGCAATTCTCTCAATGAAAGGCAAAGGAAGTTAAAATTTGGTTTGGGCTTTCCCAAATGTACAGCATTTTTGTAGCTCACATGACTAAGATTGAAACAAGAGTTCTTTTTATCTTGCAATCAGCACAAAAGATTCTTAATAAATGCCTGTATAAGATCAGCTGAGAGATAAAGAAACACCTTAAAAATGGCTACTTTCCTGATTTTACTGACAGTAAAAGTATTGTGAAAAATAATTGGGAAGACTCAGTTTTAATGTATTTTGATGTAGTAAGAATTTCTTTCACTGCTTCTTTCTTTGCTTCTAAGTTTACCAATTCATCTCTCACATTTAGATTTCTATGGTTAAATTAGACTGCTGAGTATCTGTCTTTGTAAGCAATGCAAACCAAAGAGCATTTTCTGCAGCTAGCAAAGAACTTAACTTTAAATTATAACATGTTTCAAAAAGACATCTTGGCTTTTCTCTTTGTTACAAATTCTATTCAATTGTCTCCATCCTTATCAGTAGGTATTTTGAATTTTATTAGTGCTTCAGCATATCAACGAAGTATCTTTAATTGAAAAGTATATATGTGACTCCTCTTCTAAATAAAAGATGCATTAACTTTGTGATAGTGAAGATGTTCATTCTACACATAGTATTGTGACAATATCAATTAACTCCACATGTGGTAGCAACATCAAGAAAGAGTTAAATGGGCACTCGGAGATCCTTGTGATCCTCCCATCTTATCCAGGGTGAAAGCTGAAGGGGGTTGCTGTAACAAGAAAAGCATCTTGTTTTGCTCTGATCTGGCCTCTCATTAGGCAATTTTTTTTTTATTTAAAACAAAAAAAGTGTGCATGCTTGTGACAACTTCAGAATTTGCAGTATTAGGTAAAATATGGTACATTTATTTAAAAAGTTTATTCTTCAATAGATTTGCCTCTAGTGGAAGAAATTGACCTTAGTTGCATTTCCTCCCCTATCAAAGATATCACATTGCTTTTGAAGGAACCATTATTAACAATATCAAACAGCTATTGATGGTGACTGTGAAGAGCTCACTGATTGCTAAAGCTGGTTACAATCTAGACCATCTCTAGATTTTACTTTGTGTTCAGTAGAAATTAATTCCTGGGCTATTTTGGCTCTACTAACAACATTAGTGACATGATATTTTCTGCCTGCTGCCTTTGTCAGTGTTGTGGGTGTTTTTTATTCTTGGTAATTGCGTTGAGTTTGCATTGCTTAAATAAACTCTCTTTGTTCTTTTTTCTCTCCCTTAAAAAATAAATAATTCCCTGTCTTCCAGTTGATTAAGGCTTAGACCACTGCCTCAGGTGTTTTCAGTCTCTTTTGAGTTTAACCTTGTTTGTCAGGATTCTTGCCAAGTGCTTCAGGATGCAAAAGAATCACAGACACATCATCTGGGAAAAGATTTTGTGTTCAAGTTGAGACTGAATTGACTTACTGTCTACATAGGGTACTAGGGAATACACATTCACATCATCTCTCTTCAAGCCAGGACTTCAATTAAGCTCAAGAGAAGCAAAACTTAAAATTTATGTTTTAATAGAATTGTCAGGTATGTTCTGTCTGCCAATTTTTAAATTTCTTTTTCATATGCTCAGTATTTAAGTGGATGTTTTGATGTTTTCTGATGCTTAATGTTTTCTAACAAGTTGAATGGCCGTGTCACCTTCAAACTAATAAAACATAATAGAAGTTGTCTGTCTTCTTTAGTTCTGACTTTTCTAACTCCAAGATGAGGTTAAAGATTCTAAAGCTAATCTTTCAAACCTGAAGATTGGGTTTGGATCCATATCTTGCCAAATTGCAAGTGTATCACTTTGATATCCTCTATAATAGTGTTGGGTCAAAACCCATGCAGTTTCACAGGCATCCTTTGTCACATGGAAGGAAAATGTCCTTTTTGGTGACATTACTATGAAGATAACATGTGCTGGATAGACAACATAGGCCAACATTGTGGATTTTGCAAGGTGCCAATACACCCATGTAGTAATTCTCACTTTTCCTAAATTTCATGTGCTCATGTCCCTGCACTGCCATTTGCTGAAAGTTGAAGTTTTCAGCCATACTAATTTTCTTATGATGAATACTACCAAGTCCTTGCTTTAAAAAAGGCGATGGTTGGTGTTTGAATTAGAACACTAACAGAGTCATTGGAGTATCTGGAGCCAAGGACAACTCGGGGCTATTAGTATTTTCTTTGGCACTTGGCAGAACGGAGGATGTGAGATTCTGGGATACTAAGTCTTTCACATACAAGAACCAAGGCTGAGGGGAACTGTAGATCTGCAGGTTAGGAGAAGATATGGAAATGGTTTTTTTGGAGGAGTACAAATATATTGAAATAGGGCTTTGCAACAAAATCAGTTCATGCCAGCACTGATGTACTTACCAGATCACAAAGCAGTGAGGCTCCTACAGTGTAGTTGCTTCTTCAGGGATGGATGTCCCATCCCTGGCAGTGTTCAAGCTCAGGCTGGATGAGATTCTGAGCAACCTCGTCTAGTGAAAGTTGTCCCTGCCCATGGCAAGAAGTTTGAAACTAGATGATCTTTAAGATGCCTTCCAACCCAAACCATTCTATGATTCTATGATTCTTTAAGGCAGAGTTTGAAAAGCTGAGGAAATTTCCCTTTTATCCTTCTTTCCTTCTCTGAAGTATACTTTTGAAGACCAAGTGCAATCTGGCAATAGAGTAAAAAAGTATATAAAGCACCTTGAATTCCTCACAGCATTATCCAAATTAAAAGCATTCAATGATTGTCAGATGTTGCATGTTGACCCACACTGGTACTTCTATGTTAGACATCTATGAAATACAGGACTTGTATAATCTCAATCTTCAAGTATTTGAGCATGAACATTATTAGGGCTTTACTTTTGTGAAACAACAAAACCTGAACAAAACCAGTTTTCTGATAGTCCAGTTCATCTCACTTACCCTGGATTCAGCCCATCAGAAAGCCCTGAGATGCTCCAAGTGATACATCTCTTGACGTGGTTTGAGGGAGAAGCTTGTGCTCAGAGACCTCTCAGCAGCAATGTGTGATGGAAGACCTATTTTAGATTTTGAACAGTGATGTTCATAGGGGCGATCTATGCACCTATGGACAAATCAGCACCCGCCTTGAGGAAATACTGTGAAGATCTCTTTGCCTTGCAGAGGATGGAGATTTCCCAACAGCCCTTCATGTTCTGACAGTGTCTGGCCAGACTTCACAGCCCAATGAGTGCTGCATCCAGTCCAGTGCAGTGAGCGGTATCTGACATGCACAGCATACTAGCACAGCAGAAGTATCTGCTCACTCAGAATCAGTTTCTCCTGTGATACATAAAATTTTGTCCAGTTTCCATTGAAAGCAATGTGGCTAACTGAAACGTTCAGTGGCTTACCACTTTTTTTCCCAGCACTGTTAAGAGCATGAGATTATTTTACTCAGAACCTGCCTTTCATCCTTCTCTTTGCCTCTGACAACAATATTCCTATTCCAAACTGCTGAGTTATTTTTGCTGAAAATTTCAACAAAAATAAGCGATTTTGTCAGGCACTGAGAAAAAGAATACAGCCAGGAAAGAGAAAATCTGTAGTGTACTGAAGACTATGGGGAATTCTTGCTTCATTTGATCTAAAGCAGCCTCTGTGACTTCCATTCCAATTACTGTTCCTTTTTGACAAATCAAGGATAACTGATGTAGAATTAAACTGCTTCAGAAGAAGAATAAATCACAGTCATCAGGCTGCAGAGTGCTTCATTAAGTAAGATAATCTATCTTAGATGGAAAAAAAAAAAGGAAAAAATTGCCTTTCAACCAAAGCAGTCCTGAGGGGAGAAGGCAACATCATTGTATAGTATTCAGTGACTGACAGCATGGAGCTATAGGCTTTGGTTATGAGATCTTCCTCTTCAGCAGGGTGCCTACTTCTTGTGGCTGTGTCAGATCTGGCCTTCCAGAGTACATATGGCTGTAGTCACGGCTTCATCATCGTGCAAAAGAGCGTAGGACTGAGGTCAGAGACCGAGAAGGGATGAGAAGCTGAAGAGTCAAGCAGGTGGTCCAAGGATGTGAAGGAAAGGTGGGAAGATGGTAAAGGATCCCTTAAGGTGAAAAAAATGATGGCCTAAACAACAGGTAGAATGAAGATGTGAAGGATTAAAAAGAGAAAAAGGAAAAGAAAAAGAAGAAGAAGAAAAAGAAAAAGAAAAAGGAAAAGAAAAAGAAGAAGAAGAAAAAGAAAAAGAAAAAGGAAAAGAAAAAGAAGGAAAAGAAAAAGAAGAAAAAGAAAAAGAAAAAGAAAAAGAAAAAGAAAAAAACCAACAGCATGACCTTCTACTACTACTTTGATCAGGAAAAGCTTCTTGATCTTGGCCATGAGTTCTTTGGTCTTTTAACACCAGTATATGGTGAGAATGGAGTGAGAGAAGATGAAGAGCCTGGGTGACGTTCTCAGAGAGGCACAGCTTGCTTAAGAACTATGATAGTGTGTGGCTGTGCTCACACAGCCGGAGAGAAATTTTAGAGATAAAAAGTAAGTCGCTGAAGAAAGGAATGTAAACTCTAAGTTATCTAAGTTATGTTTTGAGACAATGTTCTTGAGTTGCGTTAACCAATTGGAGTCAGATAAATTACCATAAGACCCATCAGCTTTACCCAGTGATATATGATATAAAAACCGCGTGTTTTAAATAAAATTATTCATATTGCCACATCTGAGTCAGATGGGTTTCTGTCTCCCCCTCTAGCTCGACTGCGACAATCGTGGAGGCAGAAGATGGTTTTTAGTGTTATATTAAGATGTGTGAGATGTGATGGGGCAGGGGAGGTGCCAAATGGAACAAGACAACCAGACATATTGCTGGTATGAATGGTACAGATTTAGGATCCCAATCCTAGTGAGGTGGGATGGGGAGGAGGGGTGTGCTCTTCTCACCAGGAGTGTTTCCTTGCACCATTTCAGTTATCACTAAGCCAAATAATGCTGCAGGATGGGGAAAAGGAGTGGATTGATGCTTCCATTCCCACTCTAGATATGGGCAAAATGGGTATGTTTTCTTGATTATTTATTGATCTTGATGCTCAAGGAAAGTTATATTCTGGTAGTTGAAGAGGCTGAAATCTTTTATATGAAGTCCAGTCAGACATTTTAAGCTTCTGTGGTACTGAGATCTCCTATCCTCTTCTGAGGATAAACAAGCACGCCTCTCTCCATGACGGTTAGACTCAACATGTTGGTGATGTCACAATTTTATTTCCATCATTAAACTGAATCCATCTATCTATATCACATACTTGAAAAAATCATCAGAAGATGATTTAACTTTCATCAAATGTGAATTCTAAGTAGCAGTGTACCACCACTTTCAAAATTCATTCCAGTCCCCTACCAATTCCATTGGTATTCCAGATCTATGAACATTTCTCTTTCCTTCCATCTCTGGTCTTAAATATAATCAGATGGAGAGCTTAGTAAAAAACAAAAAGGAAATGTTGTATTGTTTCTAGCTATTGGTAAATACCCAGATAAAATGTCCTCGATAGATTAAAGAAGTAGGCTCTTAAGAAGCTTATCTAGCCTCATCTCCTACTATTTGACCTTTATTTTTTTCAGAATTAGCACTGATTTGATTTTTTCCTGAAACCATTTGCTTCCAGAATGGTCTGTCTTTACAATGTGTGGCTTTGCCCAGCGTGTGTTTTGCTGTGGGCTGCTGATGAATAAATAGGTGGCAGCTCAGAGGACAGCAAGTGTTCAACCATCACTTCAAATACTGGAAGAAGGGGTGAAACAGGGATCAAATCATAATGTAGATAATGTGAGATGCTGAAAGCTGATGGGGCAGTAGGAAACACACAGAGCTTATGCTAGCATATGTCTGATAGCAAAATGCTTCATCACTTAAAGGAAAGAGTGAACATGAGGCTCTGAACTTTGCTGTACTTTGGTCCTTGCTGCACAGGGAAAAATCAACATAAACTTCGGTATACTACCAAACTGTCTGACAAAGTAACTGCAGTTTTGAAACAGTGGGTCAAACTTGCATGAACTCATTCAGGGCCTGACAGTTAATAAGAGTTCATTTGGAGCAGGAACTCAAATATCCCAAGACACCCAACCAGTATATATCAGCACAGCTAACTTCCAGACAAAGCCTGTAAGTTGGGCTAGACAGATCCACTGTGGAAAACAACTGTCCTGGTAGTCCAGAAACTTCTATAGTCACACAGAACTCGGCATAAGGAAGAAATGGTGTGGGTTTATAAGAGGCAAGGAGATGCCCTTCCACCATGCAGTGTGAACTCAAGTCCTCTTTGAAATTTCTGGTGCTGAAAGTTTCCCTGAAAGATGAGAAAACCTTTTGTATGATGGAAACAAATGTTAGCTATATGCCTCAAAGAAGTAAAAAATGTGAAGGTTGCCTTGTGTGGAGCTGAGATAAAAGCTTCAGTGAAAACATTTCAGAAAGTTAATATAATGAACACTGACATCCCTGTATGGAGGCCCACTTAAAAGCTTTCACCTGTATCAACAGATGTACTCTTCTTCCCACAGGAAGTTTAAGAGAAAATTCCCATTAGTAGTAGCCCATTTGGTGCTTTAGTGTATGTGTTTGCAACCATTTGTGCACAACAAAACCAAGAATGTCTTACTCCATTTGGACAACTCTGCTTTGCTTCCAACCCTGTCAGCAAATCATGCTTGAGGAAGAGTTTCTGATATATCCAGTTACTCATAAGCAACTTTACAGATCTAGTTTTTCACTTGCATAATTTTCCTTAACTGACAAACTGCTGAAACTGGTGAAAGTTGCAGCTGGACCAGTAAATAGCAAATCTTGCTGGTCTTGTTTAAGTTTCAGTGATGCCAGGTTATCATTATTTTGTCACTCTGTCATGGTGGTCACTGCAGAAACCCAAAAACTGAAGAACTGGAGTATTCACAGAGTATAAGAATTGCATGTACACTATTGTGGCAAAGCCTTTAAAAATTTGCATTTGAAATTAACTATGTAATGTGGTCTTCAGCAAAGTTGACTCTAAAGCACTCACAACAGTATCAGCCAACATAGTATATGAGAAAATCATAGATTTCTTGAGATGAATTCAGTGCAGGAAGAAACACCTTCTATGAAGACATTACTCAGTGTTGAATGGGAAACTAAAGTTTATGACCACTTTTCTTAAACAGCTAAGAAGGTTTATAAGAAAAGAGTAAAGCAAAGTTTCCATAAATGAATCAGAACTACATTTTGAAAACAGTGGGAGTCAGATGGTAATCCAACCGCTAGGAGACTGTCTAAATGTCTAAGTGTATGTGTGCATTGAAGAATTGGGTCATAAGTGATCTGGTTATTCAAAATCTCATTGTAAAAGAGAGACAGCTACTTAGAAGTCTATTTCTCTGAGCCTTCATTGAAGGATAAACATTATGCCATAGAGTATTTTTGATGTCATCTAAGAGGAAATATATACAGAACTGTGTAGTTTAAAATACAGATGAAAAATAGAGTTTAAAATACAGTTTTACCTTTTGGATAAAAATCATAAGTGATGTGAGTTGACTAGTGAGTTGAACTCAGCTTTTATATGTTGCACAAATGATTCATGCTCTTATTGGTGACATGGCAGCAAACCCTGCTGTGGTGAGGCTTTTGGGGCACCCTCTGGCTTGGGCCTTCAAGTGAGCCACCACGGTGCCTCCCCAGGATGTAAGGATGCCCAGAAAACACTCAAGTCAGTGTAATAACCTCAGCAGGGCTGAAGGACTTACCAGTGTATGCCAACAAGAGAAATGGTCCCAAAGGCCAGTTTGCACTCATCATGGCTTTGCTCATGCTAAGGTTACATTCCTGTATTACCCCAGGAACGACTTCACTGAGCTTCTGAGGGATTACTTTACAGAGCTAATCTTGTATGCAAGTCTTGGAAGACTCACCTAAAGAAGTTCACTTCAGCAGAGAGGGTGATGTGCCATTAATCATGCTTTAAAGACTTGACAGGGACAGAGATGTATTGTCGTGGTCCATGCATTGAAGAAAGGACTCTTGACAATAATATCAGAAGGCTAATATGATTTATTAAAATGACTCCATAATTCTAGTATTTTTCTATATCTGCTCAGCAGAGAGCATTCTCCATGCTCCTGCTGCTGCTTCGTCCAGGGAATGTCCCGAATGCTTACAATATCAGAAAGATTACAGTCTTTCAGCTCCTTCTCCCACTCTCAAGGAGGAGAGCCGAGGAATTGTAAAATGTCCTTGAAGAACACTAGATATCTTGTTTACAGAAAGCCTATACAGAGTAAAAGAACAGCAAAAGGATGTTCTCCCATGGGAAAATGACCGAAAGGCTTACACACAGAGAAACTTATAATATGTTCATAGCAACATCTCACCCAAAAAGTCTAATTTAAAAGAAAAAAAAGAAAAAAGAAAAATGAACATCACCAGTCTCATTGTGGCTGGGCCCGTGCCACAAGGAGAACAAGGCAAAGTCCAAGAGGTTCCTTCACGTAAAACCATCAAACAGAACCCCAAAGGCACTGACTCAGAGTGGTCAGAAAGACTTCCAGCACAAGGTGCTAGGAAAAACCCAAGAAAACATTTACCAATTCTAGTAAAATAACAAAACCATGTCAGACTGATTGGCAGTCCAACTTGTCAAATGTTCCCAGCATGAGCAGGTGCTCATGTGGTAGAAAAAAACCTAAAGAAAAACATGTGAGACTTAAGGCCATGCAGGCATGCCCTGATATCCAGGACTAAATATGAATGACTCAACTAATATAATAACTTTGAGTCTGAATTTCAACCACAAAGTGTCCAAAATGAATGAATTTGTCTCCCACAGGAGCAAATCAAATGACCAAATGCAGAGAAAATTGAGAAAATTCTTGAAAAACCATGGCCAGGCCTTCAAGCAGGCCAAAACCAAACTTGCAATAATTTTTTAAATCTAAGTATTTTTTTTTCGTTTTAAGTAATTTTTTTTTGTTTTAAGTAAAGTTTTTTCTTGTTTGTTTGTTGTTTTTGTTTTGCTTTTGTGCTTGTTTGTTTGTGTGTTGTTGTTNCCTCTTTGTGTCCGGGCTCAGGGAACAGTGGCTGAAGAGGCCAGCTCCGAGAGCAAACGTGTTCTTCTCCCCCTCGTTCCCCCCTGGGGCATCGCCCCATCTCGGGAAGGGGGGAGGGACTGCTCAGGGGGTTTGAGTGTTTTCCTTGATTCCAGGGTGGTAAAAACCTCCCCCACTGACGAAAAAACACCCGAATTCATCTCACTCTGCCGACCTTTGTCAGGCTCCTGCAAACTCAATGACTCCGTCACCTTCTCAGCAGCACTCAGCTGCTCACTCGCCCCCTCCTGCTTCAACACGGGGCAAGCCACAGCCCCACAGCCCGCTCCCCCCCGCCCCAAAGGCGCAGGGGGACCCAGGGGGACGCAGTGTAGCACTGCGGGGACCCCAAAAGGCAAGGGAAATCCCCTTTCCAGGAGGAGACGTGTCCCAGAGAGATGACAATATTTAGCTTCAGTGTTTTCAGCACAGCGGTGGAGCCCACAGCAATCTGCCGAGCTGCACCACCGATGAAGGACAGTCTCTTGGGGGCTGGTGTCTCAGAGCGCGTGTGTGCGGGACTCAGGTCGGAAAAGTCCGAAGAAGCGGCCGTTGGAGCTTCTTGTGGCGAATCGACTGCCGCAGAATCTGCTTTCGGGGGCGCTGGCGCGGCAGGGGGTGCCGCTGCCGCTGGCAGCCGGGCGAAATCACTCGCCTCAGGCAGCGGAGGTGAAAACTCGGCACCTTCTGTTGGTGGGGTGGGCACGGGAAGCGCAGCTCCGGTCGAGAGCCCCTCTGATGGCTCAGGGGGGCCGTTCATCTCAGGCGGCTGAGAGGGAGCCGCAGCTTCCTCCTGCGGATCGGCGAGTGTGCCCGTGCCAGGCTGTGATGCGGGGTCTGCTGAAATGACACCCGGAGCCGGCAGGCTGAACTCCGCTCTGCTGCTGATGGTTTCACTCAGTGCAGGCAGTGCAGCTGCCGAAATCCCAGATGGGGGTGCTGCAGACGGCACTGGAGCCGGCGGGGCCGGGGCAGTCTATGCCACGGCCATCCCAGGCAGCTGGAACAGAAATGCCACGGCTTTTGCCGGCGGCCCTATGCCCCCCTGGCTCGGAAGGGGGGTCAGTGTTGGCGGCGCGGGCTTGTCTTGCAGCTCAGTGCTTGGCTGCGAAGGTGGCTCCGGCTGCATTCCAGCCCCGCGCCCAGGAACAGCTGAGATGGTGGTGGCCTGCGGCTGCACTTCAGGGTCGCTCGGAAGGGCTGGCTGGTGACCAGCATCAGAATTTCTCTCAGGAAAACCCAATTTTTTTCTGGCATCGTGTTCTCGCAACATGGGGTACAAATGCGTCCACGTCTCAAAAAGACGNGTAAAGTTTCAGTGGAACACTGTCGGCTTCATGTCCCGATGGGATCCGAAGTGGCTCGTTTGTTGTGCCCTGTCGTGAGGGTCTTCCGTCCAGATGTTCTGTCTGGCGTCCTTCCACACGGAGGAGGTCTCCACTTATGACATGGAGAGGTCACCACTTATGGTCTCAGTCTTGAGGGTCTTCAAATCCAGACGTTCTGGCTGGTGTTCTTTCACACGGAGGGGTCACCACTTATCGTCGTGGTCTATGCATTGAAGAAAAGACTCTTGACAATAATATCAGAAGGCTAATATGATTTATTAAAATGACTCCATAATTCTAGTATTTTTCTATATCTGCTCAGCAGAGAGCATTCTCCATGCTCCTGCTGCTGCTTCGTCCAGGGAATGTCCCGAATGCTTACAATATCAGAAAGATTACAGTCTTTCAGCTCCTTCTCCCACTCTCAAGGAGGAGAGCCGAGGAGTTGTAAAATGTCCTTGAAGAACACTAGATATCTTATTTACAGAAAGCCTATACAGAGTAAAGGAACAGCAAAAGGCTGTTCTCCCATGGGAAAATGACTGAAAGGCTTACACACAGAGAAACTTATAATATGTTCATAGCAACAGAGATGATGCATAACTTTTTACACAGGTTGTATACACACATATGCATTTCAATAGCATACTTAGTGCTATTTGAAGTATTTATAGAAGTGTTTTGCATTCAGTGGTGAGCCAAAAAAAAAAAAAAAATTTGTGGTTCAGCTGGTATCTCAAAGGGGTATTTAGAAGCTTTACTACCATTTCCCCTACGGCCCTTCCCATGATAGCTGCAATACTGAGACATAGGTTAATTAGTGAATGTTTGTAAAGGACTTTGAAGATTAAAAGCTCGTTTTCCCTCTTTTTTCCTATTTTTTCGCTTGGTTTTTTTTTGAGCTAAACATGCTGGTGATTATAAAGGTGGGATTTTTGTCAGCCTCTTTGTTTTGCATGCTGCACTGAAGTGGTTTGCCATGAATTCAATTTGCTGCCAGATTTTCAGTAATTAGTTTATCTGGTTTACCAGCTGCTGCCTTTTGCCATGCTGCCCTCTCCCCCCTAGACCAGCACTGCTGAGGATGCTGGCTGATGTAGGAGGAGGCTAGGCTCAAGTGCTACCCTGCACACAACCAGCAACCCCACGGTGGGCCAAGTGAAAGAAACTCATTCTCTCCAGCTCCATCAGAGTTACTCCTTGACTTCAACAAGCAACACAAATATAACCTTGCAGCCCAGGAAACGAACGGTGCTTATTGAACAAGATCTGTGGGGCCAGCTCTTCTCATATACAAAGGCAACCTACACTGGCATTCTGCTTAATAGAATACATCTTAACCATGCAAGGTGGAAAAAATGACAGCAACTCTGTCTCTGGCAAATTTGACAAAACTTTCTTTCCAGGAAATCCAGTACAAAATACTAATATTTAAAGAATCAAGTACTAAAAAGTCTAATTCTCCGAGCTTCCTGCTGCTTAAATAAAATAACCTTCCTCTTCTCTTCATTGGACTCATTAGGTTGTTCTTTATCTACTACCTACACTTACTCAGGAACTGCAGCCTGGAACAAGGCAAACAGCAGCCTCCTTCATCACACAAGTTAGTACACTTTCATATTCAGTAAAATTAGCTAATGTTATTCTATCAGCAATCTTGATGGGCCAAATTTATTAAGTTTTCATTAATCAGACCACTGCAGTATTGGAAAAACCCACCTATACAAGTGGGTTTATGAAACAGCTTATATTGCTGAAAATATGGTTTGGGGCATTTACATATTTGAATGTGTTTATAGTTGAGACATGAGGATACCTTGAGAAAATGCAAACAGCAACCATTGGACTTCCTCTTAGCCACTGCTAGTTACTTGACTACATGTTGCTTTGTTTGCCTGCATTGCTTCTGCATAGGGTGAAATGCACCTTCCATATAAGAAAAAACATCCAGAGTATTATGACAAAAATCCACCACTTGAGAAAACTAGTGATGTTACTGAGTTTGTACTGGATCAGAGCAATGTGCAGACTGAGAATTTTCTAAAATGAAGAAAAAAAAAGTAAATGTAAAATTTCATTTTACAAAATGAAAAAAAACTAGGCATTTCCTCAGCAAAGAGCTAAGAATCCTCTTTAGCCCAATCTGTATTAAAATATTTATCATAGAGCAATATGATGCTGGAGGGAAGGCATCTATACTACATAAATTGTTCTCCCTCTTTTTCTTGAAATTATAGTGTAAATTATCACTATTAGTTTATTGAGCACTAATTTCCCAGCACATATGGGTAAGCAGTCTCTCTATATTTATGTTGTCAATATAAAGAGTGTCCCCATTAGGGGTGCCCCATATTTCAATGCAAAAATCATGGTCAATATAACAGAAGACAAGCCATAAATTCGTAAACTGATATAAAGCCCTGCTGGCTCAATGGCTGTAAACCAGCACGGTTCCAATCAGACCCTTTTTTGTTATACTCACCAGAGAGCTGAAGCAGCCCTAGCACCAGGAACTAACTCTTCTGCTTGGTGAACAGGAATGACCTGCCAAAAATGTTTCAAGAGTAGTTGCAGCCAGGGTTTCCCTCAAATTTCCATCAGTACTATTAAAATTCATCAGACCAATGGTCCATATAGCAAAATATTTCCCAGTGGCTAAAAAGTAGGTGCTCAATGAAAGCACATAGAAGGGAAGGCATCCACAGTCTTGGGATAATTCAGTTTATGATGAAACTATTTATTAATTTCCTGATAGCCTCTAGATAATTTTTTGTTATTTCTTGGTGTGAGGAAGTGTGAGTTTGAGTCACGATCATTAACTGAGTTTGAAATAGATTTTAATAGAATAGCAGTCTTTCATCTAAGAAAGTTTTCTGAGCAAACATCTTGACTGATAACTTCAATACACAGTAACCCAGCATTGAGGACAAAATATCATCTCTGAGCCCATTAAAGACTCCTCGAGGTAATACCTTCTCTATGTAAGCAGGCAATAGGCTTGCAAAATAGGAAATTGCATCCTGCAAGAGGATGTATACGTGCCTGTGGCTTGTTCTACCTGCTGTGCAAATGTTTTTGCATGGAAATGAGAGACCAGAAGACTACACATCCAGCATCTCTCTTCAGAAGACACACTTGGGATCTTTTTTCCGCACAAAATCTAAGCATCCAATTTCAAAGGGACCTCACTGTGCTAAGTACCTACAAAACCTTGCTAAGAAACATGCAGTGCACAAAACAGCCTGCAGCTTGTATGTGGTTTAGCTACATAGCTAATACTTGTGCAATTGCACTGACCCTTCAATAAAGAAACTGTGTAAAAGGCTGCCATCACCTCAGCTAAAATCATAAGCATGGGCTCAAAAATTGACTTCTGTAGGTACTTCCTCCAAACTGTCTCCTGCTACAGCCCACGCTTCTTCTTCTCACTTCCAGGCAGGACCTACAGTCACTTCTCTTTCTGCAGCACTGCCCCATATGCCCCTTGCTACATCATCCTCTACTAAGTAATACAAGTCCAAAAGACCATCCAAGAAGCAAATCTATCCAATCCTGTCCAAAACATCTCCAGAGGGCTCAAATCTTTGTCACAAAACAAAATAACCACACATATAAAGTGATCTCGTTAATTATTTAGGAAATAAAATGCTCTTTGTGTGCATGTGCCTTTGGTCACACAACCATGACCAAATTCTGGTGCAGATTTATTTTAACGAAAATACCTGTTTTCCCAAATCAGTCAACCAGTCTCTGGCATGCTTCTTCTTAGCTCAACCCTCCACCATGTTTTCTTCCTGTCCTTAAAATATATGCACTTCTTCTATCCTGACAGCCCTTTACAGTCCTGCCAACACCTACTTGCTCCCTTCTCTTAGGCCATCCCACACTAGGCCAGGTTGTGTTTCTTCCTCTCATTTTTTTTAAAGTTAAAAAAAAAGTTATTTTTATTACCTTTGTGTAACAAGGATGCCAGGGTCCTTGTAAGGCTAAATATGAGTCACATACTGTGAAGCAGACAGAGTCACCTCCTTCCAAGGTCTCCTCAGGATTTCTCTGGATAGTCCAAATGTCCCACCTACACCCTCTTGTCTCCTTCCTCTGGCTTCCCCCTTGTAAACCAGCCTGGTGGAAATCCTCTGATGTAGCTGGCCCAGCCACCAGTATTTCAATGGGCTCATCTCTGGTTAAATAATTATTTTAAGCTTTTCAGTGAGCATTGTCCCTCTGGTAGAAGTGACCTATTGATCTGCACCAGTTTCTATTGAAGAGAAGCATTAGAAAGCCAATGCAATTAGCATGGTGACAAGGCTGCTTACAAAGATGAATTTGTAGTCAGTGTTACCTCTAATAACTATTGCCTAATCACATTTGGTTTAATTAAATATAGATCACTGATTCTCCCAGGAATTGTCTGGTGCCTGCCTGCCTTTTTGTGTTGGTTTCAACTGCCCATTGGAGGCAGCGTGACCATCAAGTACTATGATGTCCCTTCCTGCTGCCTCCCCTGTGGTGGGGGAAGGCCCTGTAGGTATAAGTATACACAGTCCTCCTCATCAGGCATATCATAAGACAGGGGGGAAGGCAGCCTGACTTTTGGGAGGAGGACAACTGTGTGTGTGCTCTTGAATTGTTACACATTGCTTATGGGGCATGCCCATTGCTCTCTGCTCCTAAAGTTCCCAGGTTTCGGCACACAGACATTTTTCTTCTTTCCACCATTGGTACAACTCATGTCTGATGGAAGTTAGGTTTGTTAGCTTAGCACTCAAAACCCAAGAATAATTGAAAGTTTCGCTTATTTACAGTTCTGTTCCAGCATCATTATTCACAGCAGCAAAACATAAAGTGGCCAGATTTTTTAGGCAGATCCCCACTGGATTCTAAACCAATAAAACAAGTGCTAGAAATAATCTTGCTTTAGCAAGCCCCAGGGGCCAATACACTAATTTTTAAAAGTATATGGAGGCAGTGTTTGCATTAGGCAAAACCATGGCTTTTCTAAAACTCCCATTCATTGAAAATAGCCTTTTTTGTTTCTGCATTGTGTTAAACTCATGCTGGAGCATTCCCATAAGATACAAAAAGGCTGGATGAAGAGTTCTCACTATCAACAGTATAATGATGACAAACCAAACATGACCTTGATCTCTTTGTTCTGACAGAGCCTATTTGCATTACTTCAAGATTGTTCACAGCCTCATCTGCACAGTATTGCTTTTCTTGCAAGACATGAAGAAACCCAGTAACTGAGAATTGGGGAAATATAATTATTTACAGTAACATGCACAAGAGCTTTTGAGGGCAGGAGGATGTCACACTTGTTATGATGCTGTCACTTGTACACTTGTCACACCAAGGGGTATGGTCGTGTCCTTTGCATGTGCATTGCCATGTCAGAAGTCAGCTCTGTGGTGCATGCAATTGTCTTGCAAGTCTGCTAAAACTAAGCTGCCAAAGAGAAGGATTAATTTTCCACTGGATCAGTGCAGCAACCCTTTCTAGCAGCATCCCGTAAGTAGGTTGGATTAAATGTACCATGATCCTATACCCCAAATGGTCTGGAAAATAAATTGCCTATGCAAGCTCATTTTTTCAGCTTGGTTTGCTGGGAGACCTATTTTAAAGCTATGTGATCTAGACAGAGTTCCTTCCTTCCAAGAGAGGGCACCATTACCTTTCCTTCTGCTACTCTTTGAAGCAGGGGTAATAGGAATAGTCCCATAGAGGCTTTGCAAGCTTGGGTTCCTTTTGGAAATCTCAAATAGCTGTAGATGTGTTCTATGAGTGCCCCGTAGGACGTCTGGCCACAGGGGCAAGGGGTGTGCCTGAAGGATCCCACCACTGTGCTGTGCCAAAGCTGCATTCCCATGACATTTATGCCTAGCCAGGCTTGGTTTGACCTAGCGTGGCCTGGTCTCCATGGACAGCATGGTTACACATTGCTCTATTTCTTACCCACAGCCAGCAAATTCACACAGAGATCCTCAGCTTTTGATGATTTAACAAGCTCCGAGAGCTAGATGGGAATCTATACTACCAGCTGTACTTTGGCTTTCTAAATCAGTGCCAGTACAAACACTGCTAAATAGAAGTTGTTTGTGAGACAAGGATACCCATCTCTTGTATCATCAGTGCTCCTATCTGAGAGGGACAGTGTCCAGTGAAGTCTAGTGCAATCCATCAGTCTGTGCGCTTTCAAAAAAGCAAAGGAAAAAAAGGTGCAAACACACAATAGATACATACAATACAGGATAAAGATGAACAACACTTACTGTGCTATTTCTGAACTAGTTCATTTTCAGGGCTGTAACTCACTGAAAAAGCAGTCTCTGAGGTTAACACACACACATTAAATAACATTCCTTCTGCTCTCTTGAGAAAGAAAACAGGTTTTCAAGTAGAAGGATTTCTGCTACAAGAGCTCTGGTGTTAACTTCACAAAGATGGTGCTTATTAGAGAGATTTCAATTCCCAACAATTTAAAGCACCACCTGATCAGCAATACCAGCTCCTCTCTCAAATAAACAGCAATAATTCATGTTGTGGGATTGCTTACAGGTGGGCTTTGAGCAGGCCACCTCATGAAGTGGGGAGCAAGATCAGCCACCCCACTAAGCACCCTGAGCAGGAGACATCTCTTTGTGCCTGCCATGTCAGTGGCACCCCTCCTGGGGGCCTGCCATGGGTCTGCTGCAGGTGGGTGCTGACAAAAGAACTGAACCCATCTCAGGCAGCAAACATAATGCCACTTTAAGGAAGCTGAGTCACCTTCACTGCTGTTCACAGCCCCCGCCTTTGGCAATTGCAAGGCCCCTCTTTCTTGCCAGACCCATGCCTGGTACACCCCTTATCAAATGCTGCTGCAGAAGCATTGCCCCAGTCAGCAGCCTTAGGACAAGAATTAACTAGGCCATCTGAGTTACTGCTGAAATGTGACTGTCTCAAAGAGTAATGGTGAAACCCCTCCATATTCAGTGCTGTAGGAGGCATGTGGGTTTGTCCCAGGTGCCATGGTAGGTGGTCCAGCTGTGGCTGTGAGCCTCCTCAGGGCAGATTATCTTTTACTGGCTCCCTTGTAAATTTCAGATGTGTTCTGATGTAATTATTGGGCATTCAGATAGCTCCCCAAAGGCTGACTTTGTTGTTTTCCTGGGTCGAGGTCAGGAGTGCCAAAGGATAAGGCTTGCTTAGGGCTGCTGTTAATAATGATGGAGCCTGTGGAAGAGACTTGTATTCCTCTCCTATCTTTTAATAGCAATTTTCTATATCTTATCTTAATCTGCCATATCCTGTGCAGGCAGACAGGGAGGTTAAACTGCAGCTGTGTTTCTTTGGCTGTCTTCTATTCTTGCACCCTTTGTCACTTTTCTGTTTATTTGAAGTTGACTGCACTGAACTCAGTGGAATTTCTGAATGCTCATCCCTCCCAAACATCCACGCTTTTCAATACTTACACCATTCTTCATTTTAAGTTCCTCTCTTTTGGTGCTTTGAAAGTGAGATTTAGCAAGTCAGGGTCCTCACCCCTCTGGGGTACATACAGAGGCATTGCTCTGCCTCTGTTAGATATAGACAACAGCAGTTTCCTGTCTGATAAAGACTTTTAAACCTACAAGTTGCTTTTTGATCATCACAGAGGAGATGCATAGATGTACAATCTATGTTTCAATTTCCTTCTTGATACTAAACATTCTTCTTCACAGCAATACTAACTTACCTAGAATCTTCTCAAGCAAGCTGATTTCAAAGCGGGGTGGGGGGGTGAAGGAAATCATGTGCCAAAAGAGCAAATACTTATTTAATTACTTTTATTAAAATAAAAATATCATGCAATTATATGCATTAGACATTTCTGAGAACCAGTAATATGAAGATTAAGACTACATAATTTCTGCATAAAATAGGATGAGCTGGTAAAACATGCAGCCTGCATACTGGAAGGGTCTGGATGGAAAGATGAAAATGAGAAAGGTGCTGTTGTGGCTTTTTTTTTTTTTTTCTGTGTACAAAATTAATCTATAAAGACAAAAATTATTTCATTTACTAATTGTGATACCAGGGACCTATCCAGGCTGAATGCATACTGACAGTTCCAGCTCCTCTCTTCTTTACTGTCTTGCCAATGCAGTGTATTTTGCTCTGTTATGTTGAAGATTCTGCAATTCCTTTAATCTTTGCCTGCCACATCCCAATATCCAGTTGGATATTAAACACCCATACTCAGGGTACACTGGGGCTTCATTTGGCTGCCTTTGCTAACAGAATTTCTCTTCCTGCCTAGTACAGTACAACAATTTAAGTCATCAGTGTGACTCTAGTTGAGACTTTATTTTGCCTTAGCTATGCACTTTGGAAATGGCCAACACTACGGCTTCATATGCCACATGGATCAGCTTTTGAGGGATTACTTTCACTCTGCTTCTGCTCTTGTCATGGAAGTGAAGTGGGAACCTGACATATAAAAAAGTAGCTTTTTTAGGGCCCTGATAAGCAGCACCTTGGCTTTCATATTGCACTTCCATTGGTCACAAGCGTTGCCTGTATTATTGCTCACATCATGAAACTCCAGCACTGTGCATGCAGAGAGCGAAAGAGTCTTGAAGAGAGGAAGGAGTGCTGTTACTAGCTTCACTAAGCTCTGGATAAATCCCCAAGGTGACAAATTTTACCAGAAAAAAATAATCTAAGTCCATCAATATAGAACCCTTGCTGTGAGTTCTCCTCTGGCTACAAGCTAGCCACTGCTTTTTGTTACCCCCAAATACAACAGTATATTACAATAAAAGTCCTCCAAAAATTAAAAACAATTAAAAAGAATAACATACACCTCATTTTTTCATCGCTCATATACAAATAATCTTTGATCAACAGTATAAACCATTAAACCACATAAAATCCAAGAGCTTCTTATTTTACAAATAGTGCTTTCATAGTTGAGTAACTTTACAATGCTGTGAAGGTACCATCTGTATCTGTGGATATATTGCTTGACAGTTTATTAAAACCAAGTCATCATACCTTATATTCGGTTGATTGCATCAATACAAAGCAGCCTGAAATGGGCAATGGATCCATAGGATCTCTGATTATTGTGAGGAATTTTCAAAAATCACTCAACATTACCCTTGTTTTATACTCTCAGTGTAATCAATTTAAACATCCCATTAATTTCAAGGAGAACGCTATTAGGAATGTAGGATTAAAGAAGGAATGTAGGTATGTGAGCCAGTCCTCCTACCATTGTGGACAACTACTTTGATTATTCCCTTTAATAAAATATGAGGATAACATTGATGGTGGTTGCAAATGCACACTCTCCAGCTAGCTTATGGGGAGGTAAGGAGAAGAGTCTGGATGAATTCCAGCCTGATTGGAAATTAAGTACTGTATTGGCTGTGTAGGAACACCACCTTCTACTAGTCCAGTTGTTAGAGGCAATTTTCATTTCTGGTTTTCACCTTATTCGTCAGAAAAATCCATTACTTTAAAGTGAGAGATAGAAAGAGACCATAGGACCTGTGCTGCTGTACATCCAGACAGCCCCATCTGCAGCATGTTAGAAGATGACAGGAAAGTTGATGAAGCACCAGCCCCAAATCTTGGCTGAAGGTGTTCAGCATTTTGACTACTGACTTCATCAGTGCAACAAGTGCTGTGTCTTTTGCCAGGTAGGTCTTCAGTTACCAATTTTTCCCTTGGGAAACCCATTTTTGGATGCTGTTGAGGGCTTACCTTGACCCTAACTGTGGTACAGCCAACTATGACTGCACTTTTCTCTCCCTGCATAAAAAGAAGGGGTTGCACCAACCCGCAATTCTCAGTCCACATGGCCATGGTAATAGAGGTGGTCATCCGCTTAACACCAGACATCAAACACAGGCAGGAGACATGGCAGAAAACAAAGCATATCATGGAAGCTCTGTGATTTCAACTCCCCTGCATAATTAAAATAATACATAACCAAAAGTGCTACTGTTTTAAAGTCTCATTGCCTGCCTACACACTTCCTCACACAAAGAAGATATTTTATCATGCCTCATCTTCACATCATCATATTTTTTCCTGATACTGAGCCAAAATATCATGTATTTGCTTCTTTTTTTCTTGGCTCTGTCTCTGTTTAGATATTGCATTAAGTACAATACAGAGCAGAGCTTGTAGGTTTGGCCCTGAAGTGATACATGGTCCTGATATTCAGTTTGGTTTTGTATGGACAGGCCTCACCCTCCTGCCAAGCTCTCTTGGCTCAGTGGAGGTCTGACCCCACCCCAATGAAGGGTGGAGCTCTGTAGCTCTTCTCTATTAAAAAGAGGCTGTAGAAGTGGTGATCAATACCTTATTCTTTTAAAACAAGAAAACAAGATGTTACATCTTTGGTCCTAATGCAGCCCATTTGACAAGCTACTTGAAGGTGTCAAGTTTTGCTTTTGTATAAACCTCTTTTTTTTTTTTTATTATTTAAAAAGGCTTCTTGAAAGTTGTACATCAGAACAAAGAGGGAACACTTACAAGAAGAAAGCTAGAAAATAGGATCCCAATATAAAAATTTGAACCAGTGGTGATAAAACATTACAAAGCACTCTTGCTAAGTGTTATACATAGTCTGACATTTCACGAGTATACAGTTTCCACCAAGAAGGAGGACACAGGTACATTTTCATACTTTGTCCTGATTCAAGTGTTTTTTCATAGAGAAACTTTGGGGGGAGCAATGGCCAGAGTACCGTAACTGCTCATTTGAGAGGCAGTGGTCATACTAACACAAAATGTTGAACCCTGAATGTGAAAAATGAGTGCTTGTCTGGAAATGCAAAGTTTCTTCTTGACACCCTGGAGCACCCACAGACAGACCAAGAACACCCCAGGCACCTTGTGATGGGATTTCTTCAAGCTGTTTGGGGTTCTGTGACATTGCTGTAACCCTAACTATGTCCCCTAGGGAAGAGATGCCCCCTGTAGTATGAATGCCATGTACACAGGTTTTCGCACAAGAAGTCTCTGCAACCCCTTCACATCAAGCTGGGATCAGGGACAGGAATACCTGTACCTGCAGGAACAGTCAGTGGCCTCAGTGATGTTCCTGCAAACTCAGCAGCTGTCTCAGGTATGGATTGGTCAGCTGCAGCCTTTCCCTGCTATTACTCTCCCTATACAAGCCCCTTCCTTTCAAACAAACCGCAGGACCACATTTCCTAATGCTAGGGCAGGCTTCAAGTCATGGTGACGTTGGTGGGATGGGGCATCACCCTGCAGCATTCCAGAAACCGTCATCTCATTCCAACTGCTCTCTCTAAAAAAGCTTACTTCAGTGTTGACTGTTAGTGGGAACAATAGCAAGCCTCTTGCCTCTGGATGAATTTACTCAACAAAATCAATTGCAACATGAAGAAAATTTCCCAGGTCAACTCCCTTTGCAGCAGAAGAAAACAACCCAAGGCCCACAATTGTCAAGTGCGCTGACACTGCACACAATCACTGGAAAATATCAAAGTAAGATGAAGACTCTTAACTTAACTTACATTTTCATACACTTAGAAGTTATTAAAAGTCCTAAATTATTATTGCAAAAGGAGTTCTGTAATAACTACTGCTTTATGATAGATGCTAAGCACTAACTTGTGAGTGTTTTATTTTGTCTTCCATGAGAAATACAGAAAAAAGGGAAATCTTCTCTTTCTCAAGTGCTGTTAGCTTTTATTAGAGGCTTCAGAACGCTACATTTCCCTACTCAGTTGTGTTTTTAAAATCAGCCTTTTCTAACCACACCTCCAGCTGACTGTTCAAGTTATTTCTGGATGTTGATTTAAGCTGCTTAATCATGGTCTCCCATATGAGCACATACAATCTGCTGGGGTCTCCCTGCTGTTTCCCATTGCAGTGAGCTGCAATGGGAAAACCAGGACCTTTCTGCTGCTTACTTGTAGGTTTTTTTTGTTTTGGTTTCTTTTTTTTTTGTTTGTTTTTGTTTTCTTTTTTAACCTGGTGGAAATGATTTGGCATATTGCTGTTGTCTGTTACCTGTGAGCATCACCTTGCATAGGACTTGTGCTTCCAGCCACAGCCATTTGCTGCATAGTCCCATCTTCTTCCAGTGCCACTGTATCTGCCCCTGCAGGCACTACCTAGTTTTTATTTTTTGCTGGCTTTTGAATCATTACTGACCTGCCAACTTACAAATCATGGCTTACAGGATGTCATTTACCAGAAATACTTCACAATATTTAATTGATCCTGCCAATCTGGAATCTACATTCATATCAAGAGTTTGTGGTCCTATATCCTCTTTCCTACTTTTTTCATCAAAAACATCACATTCAAAGAGAGATCTTTTTTCAAACTTAGATTGCTTAGATTTTTAGATGAATCTCGTTTCTAGCAGTGAATTGCTACTGAATCCCTCCTGAATTGTCTTAAAAGGGCAGGTGTTAACCTCCATTCATGCTACATAATGCTGGTGATACACAATACTATTTCTCAGTGGCTTTCTTGTTTTAGCTAACAGATTAAACAGATTAAAATCAGTAAATTCCTTTGTGCAGTAGTGTTTTGAATATGCACTATGTGATTTTCTAGTGTTCTGAGACATAACAGCTTCAGCAAATTGAAAAATTATCTGTGAATTTTGTTAAGGTCTTTTTTTACTTTTATGTACATTTCTGCCAGGGTGGTTGGGTGGGGAAAAGCAGCGCTGCCTGTGCGCACATGTTGCACATTTGTGAGAGCAACACAACAAATCGACTCTCAGGAATGCAAGGAGAAGAATGCTGCTGATTGGATGTGGGAATTGAATTTTGGTTACTGTTTTAAATACAAGCCACTGATAATCCAAGTCAAACGTTGCATCTTCCACACTACTGTGTCTGGGACTTGGTCATGGTGAGACACATCTACCAAACAGCACAATTTCTGGATTCTGACCCAACATGCAATTTCACCCTGTACTGTAGTGGGACCCATGACCTGTACACATATGAACTGCTAATGCATGTTACTTAAAGAAGGGCTCATTTCACATGACTGAAGGTCTCCTTTCCTCAGTAAATCTGTAAAAACAGTGCTCTAAGGATTTGCTGCTTGATCCTGGACTTCAGATGCAGTTTTGAACTGAAACACAAAATGATGTACTCCAAACACAGCAGCAGCATAAATTTGACTGTTTCTTGCTACTTAATATAGACTACAGATCCTCTTCAAGTCAGCTGCTTATGCTACCCTCAAGCAAGTTGCCAACATTTAACTAGTTAAGGGCCTTTGTCCCCAGATGAGAATTTGCTTTCTGATCTAGTGATTTGATTAAAATAGCACTGCCAAGCTGCTGGTGGGATGTATCTAAAGGACTGACTAAATTCACACTTTAGGCACTTTATTCCTCCTACATTCATAAGAAATGTTAGTGATGGAATAATTTTATGGCTCACTGGAAAGAGTAGCTGCTTTTGCTGCTGTGACTGATTTATACCATCAAGCCAAAATCTTAGTCTTGCCTTGCCTGCCTATACTGCACTAATAAGCAGAAGATGATGCTGTGTATTTCAAACAAGCAGTAGGTAACGCTGTGCTTCAGAAGAGGGAGATAATATTCTCCATCACTCTAGATTAGTCTTTCTTTCCTTAATTCATTCTCACTGCTCCTCCTGCATTGCCAGAATAGTAACCCCAAAAGGACATATAACCAGCTCCAGCCTCTGCCCCAGTGTGGGTCAAGAATTGGTAGTATTTTGCCTTGAAGTGAGTGAAGCCTACTCTTAGATACCCCTTTTCTTTGCCAAATGTGTAAGGGAAAATTATTTCTGCTTTGAGTCCCTTTAAAAAGGGAAATAAAGCTGCTCGGCCAGAGCCACCTGTGTTTCTTGCCTTAGTCAAGTTTAATTTAGTATGGCTCTTCCAGTCTGTCCTGTGAGTGCTCCAATTTGCCACTATTTGCATTTCCTTGACATTTAATTGAAGTGTGTTAAACATTATCTGACACTTCATTTTTCAGTTACGGCAACATCTTTAACAGTTTTGTTGAAGAAGAAAGGCATTTTGACAACTTGACAGCTGCATAAGGGATCAGAACAAAAAAAGTCTTGGGTTTGACCATCAGAAAACAGACTAGTGAGCACTTTATTATCCTGTATAGGTGACTTGGAGGCATGTTCCTCTTGTCAGTTTATAGCAGTAGTGGTCAGCAGGTGATGCATTGTGCCATTTTGCTCCTTGTGCTGTATTTCCCCAGACCAATCCACTCCATACTGCCCTGGGCAGAATCACCCATACGTCCCTCAGATGCATTTCTCACCTTTGGGCCAGAAGGCAGTATATGGAGCCAATTTGTAAAAATCTGGTGGTTTGGAATAACAGTTTCAGTTCCAGGAGATTTGGAACATAATTCTTTTCCCTGCTCGTGATCTGACCAACACTAAGCAGATGAGCAGTACAAGCATCTGATGTTGTAAAAGATCCAAAACTTCTGTTAGAAACATTTATAAAAATACAGAATGTAGAAAGGAATTTGACTGTACAATGTGTACAGTTCTCGAGTTCATCCCAGAGTGGCTTTTTACCATGCTACTATTTGAAAAGGAAAGGAATGCATCCGTATTTCTTCAGTCCAGGAAGATCCTGCTCCATCCCAACATGCATCTGATCGCAGGCTATGGGCCTCAGTTATTACATGGAAATGGACAAGGAAAGACTCAAACTACCATCAGACAGGCTTTGCAGTTTCAAAGCCCCATACTGAAAAGCAGAGGTGCTTTTTGATGCGTTGTGGTTGCCATTTGCTCTGAGCCAGAGTCCACTCTTGCAGCAGCCAACAGTTCACTTATCCAGCTTGCTTTGCTGCAAGAAGAAATTCTCTATGGTCATGCTGAGGCTTCAATGTATTCACTTTTTGGTGCCGCTACCCTCAAGTACTCTGGGTTTTCTGCTGCAGGAACTTTCAAGAGACCATTAGGTTTGGTTTCCTTTGGTAAGAAGTCCTGCTGGTAGTCAGGATTGTCCAGGTTTATTTGGTGGTTGCCTGCCTGGATCCAGTAGGGAGAGCTCTCAAAGACTGTCTTGGTCAGGGGAGACTGGTTGGTGTTGAGATATTCAGGGTTGTCCACAGCTGTGCTGTGTGAATTCTGGTAGCTGGAGTCTGTGGACACCTTTGAGTTTGCTGTGGGAGAGAAGCTGTTGTAGATTGGATTCTGGACTGCTGAAGCAGATGCTTTCTTGGACACTAATTGGTTTACATACTCTAGAATAAAAAGAAAATTAAAATGAGAAGGAATGAAAAGGATGATATAAAATTAATTCAACCATTTGTGTCACTGGACATTTAGTTTCAACCCAGCTGCCATTTGGTCTTCACACATGGCAGGTCTCTGAACTTCCCAGAGTGGAAAAGAGCCAAAGGCAGGGACTGCCACTCTGGGGCACCAAACATGCTGCCCTGAGGTTCACCTTCAAGAATTTTGTTTGCCAACCAGCAGAAAGATGGCTTGGACCATGAGACAGTGAGATAACTACTGCTGATTTTAGTGGTGTGTGGGTGGCTGTGTCCCAGATAGTGTTCTGAAATGGCAGTTTAGGAGGTTAGCTGCCAGAAGCGGTTTCACTGGAAAAAGTGTTTAGAGATGAGGAAAATGCCTAGAAAATACAGGACTGGCAGTAACAGTGACTCCACATTTCACGTCAGTGCTATCCCTCACAGGGCCTTTCACCCTTTTTAGCTATGTCATATTCTTGGAATGGTTGGTTGGGATTTTTTAAGGACACAAAGCATCATCACTGCATTATCCAGCCCCATCTCCCTCAGTGCTCACTGGTTCTTTCTCTGGCCGCCTACACTGTAAGTCCATGTGAAACCATGAACTGCCTTCTGTGGATTAAGTTCTGAAAGCAATGAAACAGCCATAAAGCTCTTTATATTGTTGAAATGGTAAAAAAAGATGAACCCAGATTTTTAGAGGCTATTTTCTGAAGTAGAAAGCTTTAAATATATAACCACACATGCAAACTCCCTGCCTACATGGCAAACATGGCTAACATAATGAATCTGGCTCATGAGGGAATTGAAATGAGAAATGGTTAGAAGCAGACAGATAAAGACTAGGAAAATGGTATATGCACACTTTTCTATTCCCATTTACTGAGCCAAAAGGGTAGAAAACATTTGAATTGCTTCATTTCTACAGAAAAGGAAGGAAAATTATTATATTTGAAAGCAAATGGCTTGTGAATGAGCGGCCACGGGATGGAAAAACACAAAAGGTACTCACCTGGGGCCGGTAGGAAGCTGTCATCTATGCTGTCCTCCAAGAAAGTACCTGTTGGGTCTGAGCTATACCTCTGGACAAAGCTGTCTTCCCGCACAGGGTGCCCCTGCTAAGATGAAAGTAGAGAAAAACAATATTAAAGGGACTGATTTGTAGAAGCTGATCCACGTAGGAGGAGTTACTCCTTTACTAAAGGTCATTTTACTTACCCCATTCCTGTCAATGCAGGTTGTAGCAGAGTTGTTGCTGGCAGCACTCTTAAAAGACAGAGAAAGAAAATACAGACATTATGAAAAGCAGCTCACTCTTAAAATTTCATGTCATGTTTCCATAGTGGAAAATTTTCATACCAATGAACTCAAGAGAGGAGTGCGAGATGTTGAAGGGCTGTTGAAAAAGCCCTGGTGTGGCACGAGGTACTCATCCGCATCCACTATATCTTCCATGTCCTCCTCCTCCATCAGGGTGCGATAAAACTTGGAGTCCGTAGGGCTGGGCAGGTGCATCCTATCATCTCCCTGTTAAAGAAGTCAGCATGAGACAAGACTTGCAGACTCCTTTAAAGCCCTCATTCTCCCCTTCTTTCTGAGACAAAGTTATTTAACAAGAGGCACGAGACACAAAATCTTGATTCACAGATCCACAGTATATTTTAAGTTGGAAGGGACACACAAGGGAAGTCCAATGTTTAGGTAAATGGCCCATTCAGAGATCTGTGTGTTTAACCAAATTTACCTAGAGTTTAGGGGAACTTAGGCCTGCAATCTCAGTCCATGCTGCTGTAAAATAACTGCATTTTGAAGAGGATCAAACTCTGTTCTCCTCTTATGCACTGTTTCTGGTCCTAGACTGAGACCCGTACTAAGAAAATGGTGACTAGTCTTGACATTTTGTCTGTGGCTCTAGCTGAATGAGTTAAAACCTGGAAAACAACAATAAATCTGGCCTTCAGTTATCCATATCACATGTTCTCATGTGCATTACTAGTTACTTTGAGCCTCAGATGAAATGCCCATCAGATGTCTTCCCACCACTGCGGTTAGTACCTGTATAACAAGATAGCGTGGAGGGTCACGGGCCATTTTTGAGAATTCTGCTATCAGCTCACGAAACTTGGGACGGCTGTCTGCATCGATCATCCAGCCTGCAGGAAAAGCAATGCACAAACAAAATTGTTTTGGTGACCAAACACAGAGTTTAAAATAAAATGTAACAGCAAAAAAGCAGTGCCATGTGTGGAACAAAGAAAGGAGCTACCCCTAAGGGACCACCATAAAAAATTAATTCACCAGCCACGGGTGTGAATTTCAGCATTTGAAACGCAGATCTTGGCAGTTTTGGGAAGACATAAATAAAACTCCATGTTGAAAAAGCTTCAGGCTGAGTCTGTCTCCTCTCCTGCTGGCCTATCATCCCACCTGAGGGATAATCCCAATTAGTTTGCTTTGAAAAAAGCTCTTGAAGGAGAGGAAGCAAACTAAAACCAGTGGGTGCCTGCAGAGGTACCAGGATTTGACCGTCTGACAGTCACTGGACTGCTTCATGAAGTCCTGGGAAGCCTACAGCAGAAGCCTCCCTCTGTACCAGATGTCTCCTAAAATTCAAAACATCCTCAGTGGAGAAATATTGAAAGATTACTGCAACTAAGCTGTATTTAATTAGTAAACTGACTTCAACAAAAGTAAGTCCTTGTAGCTTAGTTTGGATCAATGCTAGAAGAGATTTCAAATATAGATACTGGAGGTTTTACATGTGATATTAGTTAGGACACCCATATTTTCTGTAATCAACTAACAGATGAGCTGATCTAAATCTTGTGTTTAAAATTAAAAATAATAAAGGTCAAGCTTAGTATGTCTTGAGGAACTCAGATGAAACAGCCTATCTATATTAATGAAAAAATGGAGTGGTAATATGCCTTCTGAAATCTGCATTAGAAAAAGGCATCTGCATTAGACAAAATCTCATCATTTCCAGTGACTTTTTACCATGCTAGAAATATGATTCCTCACTAATTCAAAAAGAAATGCTTCTTGCTGTTAGAAATGGAGTGTTTGGGAGCTCGCTGTTCTTGCAGGAGTAGAATCAGCTGTTTCTGACTTTACCTCTAAGTTGCTTATATTTAAATGCTAGTTTTTTAATTTAAAAAATAGTAATTATTTTGCAATTACTTTGAACATTTCAGCTTATACTTTCTGATTATAAAAGAGGTGACTGGGAATCCTGACTTCCTTTAGATAAAATAGCACACTTCAATAGGGTCTGCACTGTAGCCTGCAAACGTGAGGTGACCAGAGCAGAAAAAGCTGTGCAACTAAGTCCTGTGCCAGCAGGAAGGCTCAGCCCCCAGATCATCACACTCTTGCATTTAAATTCAGTGTAATGGCATGGAAAGGATGGGGACACTCCATTGGCTGGGTTTTAAAAGCAACAGATACCAGATTAGGTGCCTGGCAAAATGCCTGCTTTCTACATCTGGACTGACCCTAAGGAAAGATTGGGCTGAGGTATAAATAGGGTTCAGAATCTCTAAGGAGGAGTTTCTAGGACATTGCTTTGGGGTCTGGGCACCTTGCAGGCTAGGTGCACACTTCTGGATCAGTTCCTGTTGCCCTGCTGAGCACAGGATCAGGCTCACCTTGTGTGGTGCTTGTCCCACCACAGCAGTATGTGGGTGCTCTACGATTCTCCAAAAGTGCTGCACTACAGAGTGTTCATGGTAGCGTGGCTCCTGTTTCAGGAACAGGTACATGTTGCTCCAGTGAGAAGGTCTTAAATGCCACCTAGTGGGCTCTTATCACATCCTCAGAGCAGTGAGCAGGGATGTGGCAGTCATGGCCTAGAGATGTGCAGGAAGCCAGGTAGTAATCTGACATTTAATAGACGATACAGATGGAAAGGGGGTTTGAGGTTCAGAAGCCCTTAGACATGCCCTAAACCAGTGAAAAAAGTGCTTCAGAAACCCTCTGCTCTTGAGCTACTCTACTGCAACAGATGCATGCCAAAAAGGGACCAGCCAAAAATGAGGAAGAAATTTGAAAAGGAAGTCTGAATCCTCATGTGTATCTGACATTATGATTGTGCCTGCACTCCTGACACTCCTTTAGTAATAATCCACCTGTGTGCTTGCAGTGAGAAGAACATTACTGAACCGAGAGGGAGCTTGGAAGAGAAGGCAGTGTTGATTTTATTTCCTAGACATACAAAACCAGAGTATCGGGCAAAGTGGTTGGTGTCATGCTGATTTTTTAGTGCCTGACCATATCGGTTTAAAATCGACAATATCAGTCAGTGGTGTGAATGGTGAAAAAAACATTAGTTGGCTGAATGAGTGACTCATGAAACCACACCCCGTGATCCTAGGTAAAGCTCAAGGTGTGGGAACACACTCTGGTGTCACCACTCTTTTCACACAACCCTATTTCTGTGCCATTACCAGGAACACAGCAGAAAATGCAATTGAGTTACTTATTCAACTTAGATGAGCAGCCACAACCCCAAGAGTGAGCTCACATTTGACCATGATCATGTACACGTCGATGGTACAGATGGGGGGCTGCGGCAAACGCTCGCCCTTCTCCAGGACAGAGGAGATCTCACTGGCAGGGATCCCTTCATACGGCTTGGAACCAAATGTCATCAGCTCCCAAACTGTCACACCTGCAGGGTGGGAAGAGAAGATCATGAAAGAGACTGCCAGGAGCTGGACTGCTCAGTCTGGGTGTGGAGAGGTGGCGAGCAGAGAGGGGTTCCCTGGAAGCACCATTTTGCCAGAACCCAACCAGAGAAACCATTTTCTGCCATGATTTTATAGAGAGATTAATATAACCGTTTGAAATCCTTCTGCTTCCATCTAAGGCTTTGCTTTTTTCCTTTTTTTTTTTTTTTAAATCTCAGCTAATATATTAGTGTTGAACATTCTACAAACTTCCTGGCCCCACAGAAAGGAAATGCAGGTTACTGTCTCCCAACTCCAACACAGCAAGTGGTTTTAAAAATGGAAGTTCTCTTTTTGTTTGAAAACAATCCCTCTGGAGATGAGCAAAAGTTTTTGAAAGACGTGTAAACCAGCTGCCTAAGTGTCATTTGCTGACATACCATGGACTCTCGTGATGTAGCTGTTGTGATTGTCCAGTAGCTTAGGATACAAAACAAGATTTTGGATGCCAAGATACATAAATGGATTAAGAAGACCAGAGGCTGTACTGTTTCAAAAAGGACATAGGATCTGACCATCTGCATTAAATATTTTCCAGGAATATAAGAGCCCATGGAGGGGGAAAATTTTGCAATAGGTGGCTTTGAAAAGTTTCCTTTCTGCTCCTTTCTTTCAAGCTGGCTTTATGAACTATACCAAATACAAAAGAAATTCTCTAAGGAGGTTATCACACTGCTTCCCTTTTAGTATTGTCCTCTCAGTACCAGGACAGCATAAGGATTTCAGGCCTCAGCAGAGTTACACTGATTGACACTGACTGATAGTGTGGCCAGTGATTTTAAGTCCTCCTAGTTATGCATTTCTATTGCCAGCTCCATTATATTTCCCGTGAAGTTGCTGAAGAAAAACTTTAACAGAACTTCAGCAAATAGACCAGGTCTCCTATCTATAGCCCCTTTCAGGGGAGAGCTCATTACCCAAAGCATATTCTGTGAAACATCTTACACCTCACTCACATGCAGTTTCATGGGGATTTTAGTTTGTTGAATAGGTGATTTGGGCACTGAGTTTATATATTTGATCTCTTGTTCTTCTTAAAATACAAAGTAAAAAGGCCAGTACAGAGTTACCAACAAATCCTGAAATTTTCCAACCCATCTGCAATAATTGTAACTGCTTTTAAACTCACCATAACTCCAGACATCACTTTGATGAGTGTAAATCCGGTGTAAAATTGACTCCAATGCCATCCATTTAATAGGAACCTACGAAAATTCACAAAGAATCCTTAAGAAGCTGACCCAAACCTTATCAGGGATATTTACCACCAGGTGGTGTGTAAATCAATAGTTTGGTTGCAGAAGGGAAAAAAATAAAAACAGCCAACGCAACTATCTGAATGGTAGAACAGGCAACTTTTGAATACCCCTTTATTATTTTTGTATATTATGAAGAACCTGGAAACATGTGGAATACTACGTGTATCAGAAATATCTCTTACTAAACAGTTTTACAATATTTTTAACAGTCAAATAACTACTTTTTAGCCTTCTTTCAGAACAGGACACAAATCCAGTCTTAGGCTACATGACTGATCTACACTCATATGGTTCCTATTTATGGCCTCTGCAGTATTTGCAAGCAGCTTCTCTTTAATTTCTCAGCAGGACACATTCTCTCCATCAGCACACAGTACAACACGAGAGCGTGTTGAACCAAGTCTGACAGGTCTTTCTTCTGCTACAAATATACAACATTCCCTTTCTCTTTGTAAACTGCACAGTCTTATTGGTGTTGGCTACACTGATGAATTTTCCCAGACATTCTGGGTGGGAATTTCAAAAGCATTTGCTGCTCTGCTACCTCTGCTCCCACTGCAGTCCCAGTGGCCTGACGCTGCTTTGGCTGATTTCAGAGGACTTCCACAGGCTTCAAAGGCAGCACGCTGAGATGGCAGCTGAGAGCTTTGATAAACACACTCTCTTTTTTCCCCCCTTTGTTTGAGGTTTGTGTCTAAACACGAACACCGACAAATGTGCAGTAGTTCATTCTGCAGTGTCCTTTACCTTGCCTCCCTCAGCATGATATTCCTTCTCATCTGCACCGAGCAGCTTTGCCAGCCCAAAGTCCGTGATTTTCACATGTTGAGGAGTCTTAACAAGGACATTCCTGGCAGCAAGGTCACGGTGCACCAGGCGCCGTTCCTCCAGATAGTTCATTCCCTGCAATGTAACACACTGTTGGTAAGGCCTCGTGCACTCAGAGCTCGGATGCACAAGTCACCAAACCTCAGCTGCTTTGTGGTAACTACAGACACCACCATAAACATGTGGTAAGTTATCCCACCTGCACTCTCCATTTACATGATGTTTATTGCGGGGCAAGGATGAGTGTTTGCACTGTTACTATTACCCTCCAGGAACCTTCTTGTGGGTCCAGGCACTGGTGGAGTGATGAAGGAAAAAGAGGCAGTAGTGGGTAGAGTAGATAGTAGCAGGGGATGTGGTTCCAACTTTGGGACTTAGTTCAAGAAATACAAAATCAGGATGGAACTTCAAAATAAAGGGACAAAGTCTTCTTTTGGCTGCACTTGTGCAAACTCAGTGACTTCAGGAGAGCACAGTACAGAGTTTAACTATCCCCTGCCAACCCTACAGAGAGTATTTAGACAAATATTCCAAGTTGCTCATACTGCGTTTTATTACACGCAGTGTACTCTGCCTTCTTCCTGCTAACAATGAGGCAGTCCACTGCAAAGGTAAAAATGGGGCATAAAAAAAAAAAGTAATTTTAAGTCTGAACTCAGAGTTGCATTTTCCAGTCCTCTTTGAAAAAGGCAAGTTCTTCCAGTTTCACTGCCTCCCATGATTAGGCTGGATTCGCCATAGCACAAGTGCTTTTTTGGTACGACTGCGTCTCATGGAAAAACATAACTAATTGTACTGATTTGACTTCTAAAGCATAAATTTAACAGCTGTGTTTCTGATCACAGAGATTACTCCCCTTTCCCTCACCACCAGTCTCTTGGTACATGGAATCAAAAAGTTTATGATTTCCAAGTTTCCTGCAATATCTTTTCCAAAACCCACTATTATTCCCAGTCCATACATTTCTGCTGGTGGTAGCTTATGCACTTGTATTTTTATGAAGAGAATTGGTAAAAAAATTACTTTTAACCTAAAAAGTTAGCACCAAAATGATCATGTTGATATGATTGCAGAGGACTGGAGAGAATAATTGCCTTCCATCCTCCACCCGCTTCCTAAGCCCACTTCTAAGCTCAACCACCATCGAATCCTCCTTCCAAGTCCCTCAGCAGAACTTCACCCATGCACTGCTAATGTTGCCAAAACAAACCACCCAAACAAACTGGCACCATGCCACTCTGAGCATGCACTGAATCACACAAATAGATCTTTAGCAAGCAGAGTTCTTGCTTGCTAAAGGAACAAAAACTTCTGAGCTGCTGACAGAAAACAGGCTATCTTAAATAAAAATAATAATTCCATAATCTAGCCCCAGTAGGACAAAAAATGTCCTGCTAAAATTGACTTGCTGCAGCGGCTAATAAGACTGAGGGCTGCTGAAAAGCAGAATATCACACTGTTTAAGGCACTGATGGCTGAAGACTCATGCACGTGCATAACCATATACTGAAGATGTTGAACTGCCAGTTTAGAAAGTTCAGCAGATCTTTAATTGTGTGCAGGCCGGGAGTTTAATCAATTTTTCATCACTAAGCATGAGACCATTGTGTTCAAAGAGTTCCTTCATAGTGTTTCCGCACATGGAGCGTTTATGCTCTGTCATAACATCTTGCCTGGAAGAGAGGACTCCATACCTCAAGAAAAGATAATGCTTGTAAAAGATGCAAAGAAAACTTATTTCAAAGCTGTGAAAACAGTAATGAAATTAAGCTTCCCAGGGAACTTGCCTCCTGCTGGTTAGTTACCAGACATGTATTTGTTCCAATTTTTTTTTCCACTCATAAGTAGATTTTTAAGGAGTCAGAGAATGTTCAAGGATCTGGCATAATTTTATCGGAGTAGTAACACCAGACACATTGGTGGGAAAAAGATGTACATAAGATTTATGAGTGCTTTGAGGAAAACTTCAGTGTGGAGCAGCACAAAGGAGTATGCCGAAGGTCAGGCATCGCTGGCAAGGGTAGAAGTTGCTGTGGGCAAATGTTGAACTACCATGAAAAAATCAAACAAAAGCAAACAATTGTGAATGGCAACCTTTTTGGGCAAGCAAAGCCCCAAGGATCCAAGGACATTTTGACACCTTAAAAATTAACAAGGAGGAAAAGGAGGAGGAGGGAAATATAGCCTCCAGCTCATCCTCCAAAGAAACCAGGACAGAGCAGTAATTGATTTTAAACAAGAAAGCAAAAGAGTCAGAAAAAGTCACAAAAAATGCAACTCACATCCCAGGTGGACCCATAAATTAGATTTCACTTGTTGTGGAGCACAATGTAAAAAAAGTACACACACTGAGATGAAAAATGTGCTCTACAGACATTTGGTGGATACATTTCTGATGTCCTCAGCATGTGTCCTGAAAGCAAACCACAGCTGGGTGAGCCTGGGGCATACACAAGGCCTCAAGGGACCAATAAGTTTTTAAGTGTGTGGTTTTCCTGCAGACTGGCATTCCTGAAATAAACAGCATTAAAGCAACTATGCTGTGTGGACACTGCCATCCCATATGATGAATCACCAACAAATTGCAGTCATTTTTTGCTGGTTTTGCTTCATTCTTCCATGCCTGCAAATGGCTAACCACCATCCAAACACAACATATTTCTGCTAAGGGCTAGAGCCTGTATTGCAGTTCCTTTGCTGCTCTTTGGCAAACAGAATCAGGTGTGATAATGAGTCTTTTATGGCCACTGCAGTTAGATTACAGACCCCAGTTCAGCACCTATGAATTACAGAATAGCTCTGGGGTGCCTGAATGCCTTTTGGTAAAAGCCAGCCTGAGCAAGGACAGAGCTGGTATTCAGTAGTCAGCAGTTTTGATCCCTGGTCTCAGAGATTTCAGCATGAAACTCTCCAAGGCACAAAAGATGTATTCAACATCACTGTCCTGTGACATAGCCCGAAAAAATCCACTGATGAAAGCAGCATTTTGCTATGGGAATTGACAAATTCTATTGCCTTCCCTGCTGCCTGTGCTGCATCACATTTGCATCGCATTATCATTTCAATATTGGGTGTGTGGTTTGGACATAAATGTCTAGGTGATAATATTATGCCACCTAGAAGCATTTTGAAGAATAATTAAGGTTTGCTCATCAGCATAAAAACAGTAAATTGTTCAAGAAAAAGTAACCACTTACTGCCATGTATAAGATACCTAGGATCCAAGTGGTGAAACAGAAAGATTTGCAGAGACAGGTAATTACATGCTATCAGATCTCCGAGTTTTAGCTGATCTGGAGTTCTGGTCTGCTTACCTTTGCAATCTGCACACACCAGTTGAGGAGGTACTGAGAGCCAATGTTGTCCTTATGCTCTCGGATGTAATCGAGGAGGCAGCCGTAAGGCATCAGCTGTGTGATGAGCTGAACAGTTGAAGTGAGGCAGATTCCCAACAAGCGACACACATGAGGATTGTCAACACTAGCCATCACATAAGCTTCCTGAGAAGAAAGGCAAAAAAAGATATGTGAAACACTCCCTTTGGCATGACATGGGTATTTGGAGGCAGTTTAAAATAAGCTGGTCATCCAAGCAGTTGCAAAAATACTATGTGCAAACTCTGTGTCTCATATTACATACAAAACACGCGTATTTTCCACTCTGTCGGCCGACTATTTTGCATTCAGTGGAATGTCCAGATTTTGAACACCAAATAATCACTGGGATGCCACAGAAGAGCCAGTCTCTCACTACTGTACACCAAGCAAACATTGGACATAAAATCCTGGGAGATTAAAATTTACAGACCAAGGAGGAATTAATAAATTGAACACCAACTGGAAGCTGATGGAATTTCATCATTTTGAGCACCTAATTGCAAGGGCAACACATTTTATGAACATGTGTCATATGGCTTTTTTCCCCACACACCTTTTCATGAAAATGACTGGAAATCAGTCTTTTTGAGAATTCTGCTCCCCTGTCAAGGTTGGTACTAACCCAAAAAGTCAAAGTTGTCATCTAGGACGTGACTGACAGTCTCACTCTTTAAGAAACCATGTTCTTCTTGACCATGTTGCTCTTCATTCTATGTCAAACCAAATAGACTAATAATCAGTTCACCACTTTAGAAGCTTGAATGCTTGTCTTTAAGTAATAACAGTGAAAATACTGCCCTCAATTGGAAGAGCTGTTTTAGACTCATATAGCAATGTAAATGATACAAATAAGGTACTTGGAATGTGGGAGCCCAAGCATTACAGACCCTTTGGTCAACTGGAATTTTGGGGTTTAGTTTCATAAATATTTGAGAAACTCTTTTTTCAAATGTTGGTACACCCTGTGTAGCTTTAGGTACCTATCTACAACACACAAGATACCTCCTCTTCTTCTGTTCTTCTGGGGAAGGGAAAGACCCCTTCAGAGGCTGGTTCAAATACATTATTTAACATGGCCATGGGGTAAAAATTCCTGACCTCATGGCTTTTGTGTGCAGAAACTACTTATGGATTGAAATTTGAGATCTGTATTAATACTCAATCCACTGTCAAGTGCCAGCTCAAAGAATGGATTTCAGGGGAAAAAAATTAGAGCTGGTTTCTTTAACTAACTTTGTGTCTGATTTACAGTATGTCACTTATAGGTATTTTAAAAGTGATTTGATTGAAAAGCAACAAAAGGGGAAATGAATTGAATTTTTCCATTCAGTGAGCAGGTCAGCATCTTGATTCAGCATCTGGAGTAACACCTCCTAATCAACCCTTGGCAATTCAGGCTAGCAGGCCCCCAAAGCCTAAAATCATAATGAAGACAGAAATAGCTCAAAGGAAAGAGCAAATCTGCTCTTTCTAAAAGCTTAAGAAAATAAATACCATGGCACTTTACTCATCATCTAGCAAGCGTTCCACAGATGTCACATAGCTCTATAACTGGTGAGAACTATTATTAAACAAAGTTATTAAGGCAATGACGTTCAAGAAATAAGCAACCCCAATTCTTATGCAATACTTTCTGGCCTCTGTGTTGTTGCTTAATGGGCCAGCCTAAGCAAGACATGATGTAATGCAGCCTCTTTTGAGGTACTAGTTCTGCATTTGGTATCCTTGTTTTGGAGCTCTCAGGATGAAAATGGCCCCCAGGCAGATAGGTTAAATAGGAGATCCACCAGAACTGGTAAGAGCTCGTCAACCTACTGCATGATGTGGGCACACCATTGAAAAACATCCCTCTGCCATGGATAGCACTGATTGTGTGGGCTAGCTCAAGAAAAGATAAAGCAGGAACACAATCTGCTATTCAATTTGTATATATTTGTGGCATCATTTTTTAGAGATTCTTGAAAATTTGTTATCTGATACTCAGACATAAGCAGAGACCAAAACTACTTTATTTCCCTATGCTTCCAAACTGAGCCATTGTAATGATGAAGGATGCCTTGCTTCCTGCTGAGATTCAGATCCGTATTGTATTCATTTTGGCAGGGCAGGGTGGGGGGCGGACTGCAAAGTAGGAGCTGTTCTCACTGCCCATCTGCCACGCAGCCCATGTGGGGCTGACCCGGGGGCTGAGCACTGGGATGCTGCAGGAGTGGGGTGGGTGTTTGGGCGACACAGCTTTTGGAGAGCATCCAAGTGTTGACACCGCCTCTTCCATTTGATACTGCAAAGGAAAATACACCACCACCTCCTCCTTGTAGAAAGCAGAACAGAGCTATTGTGTGGTTGTGGGTGCCTCTAAGTAGCCCAAGACATTAAAGGGGGTCTTTGTTTCAACTGTTTATCTTGGAAATCTCTTTGGGTGCGCTCTGACCTGCTCCAAGTATGCTTGGTATTTAACAACAACCGTCTGAATTAACTCTACCCTAATAAAGTCAGCCAGAGCTTGCCTGGATTATAAGAGCTAAAGCTGCTGTGCTTATTCTATACCTAGTGTGATTCTGTAAGACAAATAATCTTTAATTAGACATTGTTATCTTTGAGGTTCCAATGACCTTGGAAAATTGGTTGTGTAGCAAAAATCTGTTTTGAGAAGTGCTTTTAGAGTCATCCCTCTGGCTTCTTTCACTAGTTTAGTATTTTTTTAAATTAAGTTCTGAAATACAGAGTATATACAACCAAATTATCTAAAAATTACGGACTGGAAAAGCAAGAGCTTTTTGTTAAGCATCCTAATTCAAAGGAAAAGATAATGTGGGGATTTGCTACAGAAATTTCTTTTAGAAGAGAAAGCACTTTGATACCACTGAAGAGCACATAGTCCCTGCATCTACTGCCCTGTCCAGTGATCTTGATCTGCTGAAGGAAGGATGAAGTACTGTCAGCTTGCTGACTAACCCTTCCTCCAGGATACATGCCTTCAGGAATTTAATGCAGTTAAGTCCAAAGCATCCTTTGTGAACACTGTGTTATGTTCCTTATCACAGTGAAGAGCAAAATGTGGGGCAGAGCTCAGGGCAGGCAGCTGACCAGCATCTCTGCCAGCTCCTCAATGCAGGGAATGCCAGTGAAGGGACGGATCACAGGCAGGTGAGGGGCAGGAATGAGGGCCACATAGGTAGGGACCTGGAGAAGGGCTGAGACTTGTCTGGAGTCTAACTAAAATAAAACCAGAATGGATATTAGTTCCTGTATGGATTTGGAGATGGACCACCTATTTTTTTGCACTGTCGCAATACGCCTATTAAATATGGCGCATAACGCACAATCTGTTGAAGCAGAGTAATGTATTGGAATAACACTTTATTCAGGGTGACTTGAAAAATCCAGTGAACTTTATTATCGTCAGCAGCACAAGTGGTGGTCTGTTCACAGACATTTATCCTGAGACTTCTCACTACAAAGATGGGCTTTTTGTTAAGATCTTCACCAGCTGCAACCATCTGAGATGAACCTTCCTACCTGAGGTGTCATTTGGTGGCCAAAACTGGATTTTAAAAAATTCCTTCTAAATTCAGTCCCTACCAAAATAAAAAGAAATCCACAATTTTCCTCATGGCTGAAGGATTTGCGTGCTTGATTAACAACATCATCAATTCCAGACAAACAGGTCAATTTGGGACATACCAGGGACAGAAAGACAGACAGACATACTCTTCTTGTTGCTTAAGACTGAACCACAGCATGGGAAATCTAAAGTTACACTGAACTTCTGAGTACTCCTCTCCTCACTCAGCACTCTCCTTTCCTTGTACACAAATTTATATATCCTTGGTGTTGCATGTTCCATGGCTTTGGATCTAGTTAAGATTTTCATAAATTCCAGGTTCAGGAAACTTTGTATTTAGGACTCTGGCTCACTCATTGTAAATTCAAACATTTATGAACTCCTATATCAGTGTCCCATAGCCTTTTCTCCTGTTTTCTGAAGGGATGATCTATATCCAAACAATAAAATAAAAATCCCAAGCTTCTTTCAGAAGGTGAGATAAATTCTTGCATTCTATGGCAGAGAACTAAGACAGCTGGGATTTTTAAATTTTATTTTGGATTTATAGTTAATTTAATCTTATTTAATCAAGCAACTAGTTTATGACAATCCACAGGATTCATAAATCATTAGGTCTGTTGTTATTTGGCTTAGTTGTACCACCATAATGACAATGAATGCTACAGCTTAAGGTCTGAAATATGACAATAAAGAAAAAAAGAATTAGTTGTAAATGTATGGTCCTGACTACTCCTTAGGTGCTACCCCATGAGTATAAAATCTGTATTTGGATTGGGTTCATGAGAGACACAAAAGCACTTCACAGACTAGGCTGCAAAGTACAGAACTTCTAGGTGGAGAATTGAGTTTAGGATGCAAAATATTTCTTCCCACACAAAATCCTGAAACCCCTCTAGTTGTTAGAGAAGAAAATCCACAGACCACTGGCAACTTGAGAAAACAAACATGAAACTCACATCAAGTATTTCCTTGTTGGCTTTTGGTGATGTAGCCTCTCTCAACTCTTTAATAGCAACAGGAATTTTAACCTTCTCTCCTTCTGGGATCCAAAGTCCCTACCAAAAAGAAGTACAAAGAGTTATTCAGTCTCATACCTAACAGGTTAATTCTCACAGTTACATATATATTTTACATCTTGTGAGTAGACTTAAATATTCTGAGCAATGGAAAGACATGGCAGACAACAGAAATATGCAAAAAACGTGTCTTGTGGGTATTACCAAATTCCTGTTAATGGGGTGGTACCTATTTTTCAGTCACCTCTACCATACTTTCTTGAAAAAAGATGCTCATTACTATGCCTGTGTAAATAGCCCAAGAGATGTATAGAGAGCTACTTTTGTGCATGGAAATCTAACTAATTAGAGCGTCACAGCAACTGCATTTGCAAAACCTTGCCACTTCCAATTTATAAATAATGGGATGAAAATAATTAGCATTTTCTCATTAAAACCAGAAGGTACCTATACTGTACAAATAATCCAGTCATACACATGCAGTGGTAGGGAAATCCATGTCCCACAGGTGCAGTGCTCTACATCTGCAGTGTCAGGAGGCCACTTAGGTGGCAGTTCAGCAGTGTGGCACTGTGTGGATATGCTGCTGAAATCCCCAGCAGTGAGGTGCACATCTTTTTGTGCCCCTGAAGTTCCTAATCATAGCTGGAAGCCTGATTCAGAATATAGGGCTTTATAAAGAAATATAGGAATCTACAGTAAAGCCTGAAACACATATCCTGAATAAATGGAGTAGCACAGAAAAGTGGAACTTGATGAAGAAGCACACAGGATAAACGAATACCAAAAGAAAAAATAACTTGTGAACCTACACAACTGAAGCTGTGCAGACACTTTCACACATCTGAATCAGTTCTAATGAAAGAATGATTGAAAATTCTAAAAAATATCTCAGATGACACAGAAAAATGGCTTTGCATTGAGCTAACTGCAGCGCATTTCTTTTTTTTTCTTAATATTTACAGAGGAGTGTATTTGACTGTGGTAGTTTTTAAGTCAAGACTTTGTTGTTCAGGTTCAGCAGTATGACTTTGGCAATGTTTTATGTAAACTTTCTCCTGTTAACCAGTTTCTAGCAAAACTAATGATGATTGAGTAATCTCTCTACCCTTCAATAGATAGATACATGCTATAAAATCTAGTTAAAAAAAAATCTACACAATGATCAAAGCTCCCAGTTTTTGCTTTGTTTGGGCGGCTTCTGCAGGACGGAGCAGGCTGAAAAGGGGAAGAGAAACACACAGATCTTACCTTATAAACAGTGCCAAAAGCTCCAGAGCCTAAAACTTTGACCTTTTTAAATTCTGTTTCCTTTAAAATTCTCAGATGAGCCTGGTTTGGTGCCTCCCCACTGGGTGTCAATGGTTCAACAAGCTGGTGCAGAGAGATGATGTTAGAATGTTACACAGTCTGGAAAGTTGAACTTTGGGGAAACAAATAAATCCTTCCTTTAAAATAATGAACATTTGATTCCATGTGAAGTTTTCGGGAGGATAGCTCTGCTCTGACTTGCAGGAATAAATACCTGCTCCAAAAATGAAGCACGGAGTGGCAACTGCCATTTTGAAGGAGAATGAAGGAATACCTCTTCTCAAATGGAGGCTATGACTTCAAAGCCTTGAAACATGGCATGAAAAATAATGTAATTATCACAGATGCTAAAGGAGATTATTTTTGTTTTGAACTTGTGAATAAATTACTAAAATGTTTAAAATAATGGGCAAGAATCACCAGCAACCTTTCATGTCTGCTCTTGTTTAACTGGATAAAATTCCCATGGTACCAGTGTCTCCCTCCAGATCACACAGTATAAAAGCAGCAATTGAAACTCTGACAGTGATTCTTTCCACAAAAAAAAAGGATGTTGAATTGCTTATTGATTTTTTTCAAAATTTTGTCTCAGCCTTTTTGCAAACAGTAGTCATGCCCTCCAAAAATATTTAATATTTTCATGATGCATAAGTCAGCTTTTTCCTTAGTGTTTCCTTTTGCTTTTTCTTCGAACAAAACCATATTTAGCTAGATTCAATCTGATTTTAGAGGACCGGCAGCCTCTCTGTTGTGACAAAATATCCTTATTTTGAGGAGTCCAGAGGGTACAATAAGAGCTGAGCAGAAATTGAACTCTATTATCACAACTGCAGAATACATCAGTATGTAAAATATAGTTTCATAGTGCAATGAAAAACAAGCCAGCTTGGTGTTTTCTTTTTTTTTTTAAGGATATTAGCAGCGGACTCTGCAAAGCTGGCAAGTACAGAAAGAAGCTGCAATTAGGATTTTAGCAGAATGTTAAAAACAATTGGTTAATTTACTAGACTCAGACTAGAAAGAAGGGGGCTAACCACAAAAGAGAAGCTTCCACCCAGGATTAGAAGTTTTGCTGTATATGAGGTATCCAGAGGGTGATGCTGTAATGCACACAAAGCTGTGCAAAAAAGAAAAAGCAGTGCAGAAACCTTGTTCATGCCCAACAGGGTGAACCATTCACTTTGATCGCTTTGTGGGCTTTTTGTGCTAAAAAAACCCCAAAGACAAGACACAAACACTTCCTCAATTCCCATCCCTCCTCTCCTTTTTTTCCATAGGATCAGGCATGCACCTGAACAAGGGTGCAAAATTTTCAAAAGGCACCCCAAGCTGCCACAGGAGCCTCCAGGCTTGTCTGGAGGGACACATGATTTGAGGCTGAAAGTCTACACAAGAAGGTAGTATGGATAGCAAACACATTGCATCTCAACCTGAAGGTGTAATTTTTTCTGAGTAGACAATCTCAATTACTTTCCTTGGGATTGGACATCCAAATCCCTTAAATATTTTGCAAGTTATATACAGAGGGATCAGATTTGAGATTGAGAAGGTGTTAGGTGCATGTCACTCCTTTCCTGAGTAGCATGGCAACCACTGCGTTTCCCATCCCAAGTTATTGCTGAATTACAAGGCAGATGGAGGGTGCTTTAACCCTCTGGCACAAGGAGGAGGACACCCACTGCCCCAGATGAAGCAGGGGTGCTGGCAGTGCTCACCTCCCTCTCCTGCAGCAGCCGGCGCAGGGTCCGCTTTCTGACAATGTGGCGTCTCCGCAAGTACAGGCCGATGCCCAGGCCAACCACCACCAGGCACAGGAGACCTCCGACAACACCAGCTGCGATAGAGGGGATCTTGGAGCTGCAACACAGGAGGGGATACAGAAAGAGGAAAAGATTCTCAGGTGTTAAATTTTAAAGAAGCCCTACAGAGGTTGCAGGAAGCCTTATGTTTTGATCAAACACAGACTCTGGACGCCCACATAAGCCTATTTGACATTTCAGGTTTCTTGGGCGCCTGTATTTTTAAGTCCCTCATCCAATAATCTATTCAAAGTGGTGCTTAATTTCCATCTGGGCTTAAACCACAAGTCTTCATTCCCTCAAACTCACAATTGGAACTGATCCTCATAGCTTAAGTGAGGAGATTTCTCCTCCCTCCAACAAACCTACCAAGCACATGAGCATTAAATCTGTGATGCTTATGTGTGCCAACTGTGGGCAGCCCACGTGTGATCAGAGACATGAAGCATGTGGAGAGAAGGCCTCTTAGAAAGGCATACACAGTTGTTATACCAGAAATGCAGCTGATATCCCCCCATTTTTGTGGGTGGCGGGGCATGCTCTAAGGGTCACAGTGAACGTCAGATCATCTGTCTTCCTTGCAAGTACAAATGTGTGAAGCCAGGTATTGTGTACCATTCCCACCGTATATACAGATTGCTACCTCTTTATTAGAGCCTGGGTAACTGCAAATTTAAGTTGAAAAGAAAAACCTCTTTTACAAGGTTGTTTTTTGGTCTGTACTTACAGATTCTTCCCAGCATTTTTCTAAGTTGCCCCAGGGATTACTATTAAATGCAGTCACTTTTTAACAGTACTTCTAGGCTGAATTTATCTTGCCATAGCATGACTTTGTGGCCAGAAACCAAATCCATCTCTCTGAGTCAGAGAAGACTATTTGCTTGCTGCATGAGCACATCACGAAGTCAAACAGTGTGATAGAAATCTAGTCTGAGTGTGGTGAATGAGAATCCATCTGGGCACACAGTATTTGGAGATGTACAGATCACAGGGCTGGAAAAGACCCTCTGCATCTCTGAGTCTCCCGTAACACAGGTAACTGTATCAGTCTGAAACATATCTCTCTCTGCCCTTAATCCTTTCTTTTTCCATCCTCTCCTTTTATTCTTCGGTAACAGATCCCTGGTCTCACCTTGACAAAAACTGTAGGCAGAACAAGATTTTTAAGTCTTGTGCCAGTAGCAATATTTCTCAGTTCTTTAAACCATTTTTATAGCTCTGAGCCTGCTCTAATCTGTAAACAGCTGTAAACAGCTGAAGACTTTAGTCCCAGACTTGCAGTGTCCAGTGTGGAAATGTAAACACACACACATTCCTTCCAGCTCTGCCATTAATTGTAGCAGATTAAATACTCACCCATTTGGACAGCCTTCAAGACCTGGCCCTTTGCACCTGTGAAAACAAATTTATGTTAGAAACATAGTAACTCTGGCCTACGTATTTCTGTAATTCCAACTAAGAAGAGTGCCACTGATTTGAAAGTTTGTGTTTCAGAGCAGTCCAAGTGTTAATACAGGAATTTATAAAAGTCATACACTCTATTAAATATCAGTCAACAACCTTGTTCCAAAATCTTTTATCTAGAGAAGTAGCTATGCTGCATATCTAGTTTAAAGAATGTTTTAAAACAACTTTTTAGCATGTGGTAGGAGTGGGGGAGGACACAGATACGCAAAATTCATGGCTTCCCTATCTCTGTGCAGAGCCCAGAGCTGACTGTGGCAGAGGACAGAAGTAGCCTCCTCCTCCTCCTACACAGACAGAAATACATGTGGAAACATGTCACTGCAGACCCTCCTGCATAATCCTTGTTTCCTGATAAGGTAAAGATCTCAATTTCCAGACTTTCTATTTAAATTGAAAACTTTGGTAGCAGATATAGAGGCTTCCATCAAAAAATGGGATTTGACAGCACTCTCTCGGGCTACAGTTTGTTGGCATGTGTCCATGGTATTTTTCCTTTAGAATCCAAAGTCTTATGTTACTGGTAATGTAAACAGGTACAATCGTTATCCAGAGAGCCAGGAACTCTACTAGCAAGTCATTCACCTTCCATTTGAGTTTAAAATGCTTAAAATTTTGGCAGCGCAGTGCAAAAAAACACAGTGACTGTGTTCACTTGATGGTCTAATGAGTGTGAGAGGCAGAGTGCATTCCCCAAGTGCTGTTGGGCTATAAGATGCATGCTCTTCATGGGAATTGTGGTCTTTGTGGTATCTACTGAGAAAGGAGAGCATTACTGAGAGGGTGACGTCACCTCTGGAAAACAGAGCACAGGAAAGAAGTAAAGTCCAGTTTGTGGTATCTGCTCCCTGCGCTGACTTAAAGAAAATGGATCATCCCAAAACAATTCCAGAGGAGGTCAAGTAGGGGGTAAGGAGTGAGCCCATGCCAGGAAAACTGCTGTTGAGTCCCTCTCACTGAGAGAAGGAACCAAAAAAAATTTCAAAATGCCAGGTAGAGTTGCAGATCTTCTCTCGTAACTTGGTCTGGGTCTGGGGAAGGAAGAGGCGAAGCAACTATTCATTTTACTGGGTTTTTGTTTGTTTGTTTTCGTTACTCAGATCTTCCCTTGTGTATTTGTCTTGTTTCTGGGCCAACAGAGTGCTCCAAGACCCAGCATCTGGAAGGTCTTCTAAGTTCACTGGGCTCCCATGAAAGAATGTGCATCCTGGTGTCCTGGACATGCTGTAACTGCTGTGCATACCAATTCCCGGATTCCGGGTCCTCAGCCCTGTTAGCTTTCCTACCAGCATACAGCTTGCTTTGTTTGCTCAGTTGTGTAATTAAGCACAGAGAGGCTGCACGTGCAGAGCAGAGCCACCAGCTTGTTTATCATCATAGGAGGCAGATCTTGCCTTAGGCTTCTCTCTTCAGGTGCTCACAGGAAAACTGATCTAGGACTCCAGACCTCATCCAGTCATGGTCTAGCTCCCAGACATGAATTTCTAATGCAACAAAGCATGTGCAGCTGCTCTTGATAAGAATGTGAACTTAGAAGACCTCACCTAATTTCTGAATATGACTATTGTCCCTCAAAGTATCTCTTCCTCAAAATTCTGGTTTGCCATGCTACTTTAAGATGTCAAGTTTTCTATTTGCTTCCTAACAGCAAACAAAACTGGCTGAGGTGATTGTAGCTAGAGTTTGAGGTATGACTGACCAGTTCTTCTTTTACACATCTACATAGAGGCAGGAAAACTGTAGATTTTTATCAGTTCCCTTCCTTTTCCCGCACAAATCCATCAGTATCAAGTCTCGTAGGATAAAGTAAAAAGGTGTTTGGGAACAAATAGATCAGCTTGTGCTTTTCAAATCCTACCTGGTTTTCTGATTAATTTCTCAAGTCAGAGAAGAAACAAAGCCCCATAAGAATTATCCCTCCAGGACTGTATATAACTATCTTTCTTAATGTGGAATTTTATGATGATGCCCTACATAAGTAACCCAAATTTTACGGAATCTAAACAATCACGTTTTCCATTCCTGAGTAATTTTTCTTCTGCTTACAGAAACCAAAATGACAAATGTGACCCTATGTTATGAAGTAACTCAAGATCTTATGGATATATGAGATGAATATAACAGCAGTTGTAGTCTTTGATATATTTCTCTACTTACTGGAAAATTAGTTCTGTGTACAGCTCCTGAAAACTATTTAATCCTGAACTACACGTTTTACTCATCTATGCAAATATTACTTGTTCTGGTGCAGACACAGCTATTTATTTCCTAAATCCATCAAGATTTTAACAACTTTCTCCTCGACTTATAGTTCCTAATTTGATGTAAAACAGTCAAGTTGTTAGGATTGATGGCCTTTCAGAGGTGACTCACACCATAACAGCCTAAGTTACTTCACAATCATAAAAGAAATAAAAAACCATTTTTAAATATTTTTAAACTTTACAAAAATTTTACTTTGTCCTTTCTTTCTTAGTAACCTTCCAAGAGTGACAAAGGCATAGAATTTGTGCTGTGCTTCTGCAGCCTTCCCTCTGAGATCCCCTGGCCACTTTCTCATCTCCCCCAAAAATCCCTTAGCATTTGAAATGAAGACTGGTGAGACACAGAGTGTTGATAGCAATTGTGGATGGAGGCAGGATGTGCCAGCCAGTAGTACTGGCTACAGTGGTGGCTTCTCCTCCTTGCTTATCCACCCCAGTGGCTGTGTCTGAGTATATTTCCTGTACTCTGTAAGACTGGCAAGGAAAAATCAAATCCTTCAACACTGACCAGACTAATTAAGATGGTGAGTGTCTTTAGCTGATGAACATATGGGGTAATTCCAGAGCTTTTGAGATGTTACTTTGTTTATCATAGCATATATTCTCTGCTGTACTAGAGGTGGGGCAAAAGGAAGCTTGTATATAAAATCCCCAAGAGAATACAGGAGAATTGGGAGAGAAGACATCTTTTGGGCTAAGCAGGAGAAAGCATCCTTCATTCTATTTCCTAATGAAGGCTGAAAAATGAGACTCAAAGGGATTCTTCACGGCATTACAAAAGAAGCAATGTACGACCAGTATGCATACCTAAAGTGAAAAAAATAAAATTTGTGACAAAACTCAGCTGGGAAGAGAAGTTTTTTACTTGAAGCTTCTTCAAATAAGCAAAACAGAGAGAGATCCTGGGAACCCTTGCTTGCATGACTACAGAAGTCAACACACTTAATCATGCTGATAAGATTTTGTGGGCTCTAGCTGTGAAATTGGACAGGGACAGAAATGAAGTTGTTATTTCTTGTCATGCAGGAATCGCTGAGACTGTGGTTTCTAAGGATGCAAAAGCTTTGTGAGACAGATGTTTTCCTCCCAGTGCTGAACAGATCCATTCCCACAGCAAAATGAAGGAAAGGCGTGAAGAGAAACAGCATTGCTGATGGATTACCTTCAGAGGGACAATGCTGTGCCTGGCTGCATGTTCCCATATTATAACCCTGACACTGGCTCCCTACCCATCCATGGCCACAGATGTCCCATCTGTACAGCAAATATTGCAACACTACCTCCTTCTAGCTCTCTTGAGCCTTTCAGGGATACAGCCTATTTCATCTGCTACATTTGGGCATCAACTTGAATTGGGCTATTGAGCATGTTCACTATGTAACTGATGGTAACTCAGCCCAGCTCCTTCATGTGAAAGATTAAATCGATAGTACTTTTTATGTTCTGCCTTAATAACACAGGGCCAAATACACTGAGGCATATGTTGGGTAGCCCTCATTTTAAAAAAGTCTCCTTACTGTAACCTCATCTCCTGCCTGACTCTTGGAGCTCCCCATCCACTGCTAAAGCAAGGCAGGAATTGACTTTTCTGATCAATTCTATTTGTGCACTAAGAGCCATTGTGTGGCTTGTTTTACATCCCTGTCTGGCAAATTATGTTCTCCAAATCTGCATTTGAGTCTAGTGTTTGACCTCACTACTGAGGCTGCACAGTGAAAAAAAAAGCCTTGTTCAGATGTGGTTACTCATTACACTATTCCACAAATCAGCTGCATTTCCATGTGGCCAGTTAGAATGAGGATGTCAGACCACTGTGGCCAGTTTGTATCAGTAGGGACTACTGAGGTCATTAATAAAGAGCAACCTTATTATGATGCCTTTTCAACTTGGCTTGCAGTGGGAAGCCCTGATAAGCCTTGTCTGTGACTATAGCAAAAGCAGGGGGCATTGCTGTAAATTGTGGCAAATCCAGCAGGCTGGCATAACTACTGTCTGAAAACCATGGCACTGAATTTCACTACGAGCACTAGAAAGGGTTGTTACTTGCTGATTCTACCCTTTGTCTCCTTTTTCCCATGAAGGTGGGGAACTGGAAGTTGGATTAGCTAATACGTGGTCTGAGTATGTTACAACTCCCCTCTTGCAACACTTATTACAGGCATTTTATAAAAGGATTTTGGATCAGACTTGTAAGGTAAAAAGCAGAGGCCTGTGAAGGAAAATACACCAAACATGGGTTGGCTTTTTTGCTCTGAAAGCGTCACAGTCCAGTAACCAGCTCTCAAACCCTGAAATCTTTTCCTGTGTATCCTATGTCTTTTGTAGGTTGGAAATCAGGAGAGAAGACCATTATTACTTGTGATGTTGATTAAACAGATAAATTCACACTGTATTACAGGTTGCAGTTTAAGTGTGCCCCCAAATGAGGACAAAAATGGCTCATACAGATTGGATTTATTGTGATGCCTGTTAAAAAAGCCACACTCATAAGGCTTTAAACTCAGACCAAGTGCTAGCATATGGAAAGAAGGAAAAAAAGAAAATCACTCTGTTACCCCACTGGGATTTACCTCCTGAAAGTTGAGAGGTGCAGAGAAAAATGAGCCCTGGGAACCCAGCATCCACCAGATGTCACTGATGTTCCTCTCAAAACCAAAGGACACAGCAACAAGCCAGGTGGGAAAAAAAAAGGTGCATCACTGGTGGGTGAGGCCTGTAAAATTCTCTTTTCAAGTTATCAAAAAGGCCTGTTTCAAACCCCTTAAACTATTTTTTCTTTCCTTCTGCATAAAGACAAAGTACCACTGACCTTTTCCTACTTACAAAGTTTGCCACACTCTGCTTACATTAACTATGTCCTCCTGACCTCTCTTGCTCCCTGCTAGTTCTTCTCAATGGTTTGACATGGGACTGGTCAGGAGGAGAGAGAACTCGAGACAAGCTGTTTCTCTGTTTCTTTTCCTCCCTGTCACCATTCAGTCCCAGGTTTTACTCACCCCCGGGTGCAGTTTGGATGGCAGAGCTGGCAAACATTATTCCCATCAGCGTATTTCCAGATGAGGGTGTCATTCTCACCCAGAACCCCTGCTGGGCAGGATTTCACACAGTGCGGGCCATCTATGTAATGGGCACACTTCATGCAATTGTCAGGGCCCTGCAGAGAGAAACAACTTGTTTGTAATGGCCTTACATCAGCCTATTCAGGAGGAAATTCAGAAGATAAACCTAAACGCCTTCCACCGTTGGAAGTTTTCAGCATTGTCTGGTTTTATTACCTTGCTACCTGATATTCTTGCAAGTAATCACTCTTGCAGGATGGACCATACAAAAGACTGTTCCTGCTGCTTAAAGCTAATATTTTCTTGCATTACAATGTTGCTTCTTTTTTCCCTCTGCCTTCTGTCTGGTTGGAAAACATGTGTTTTGCATTTTAAATGGGGAAGTATTTAATGACACTTTGATAAGGGGTTAGCTGAAAAGCAGACAGCCTGGTTGCTACCTGATGCAATCTGCTGTCACATAATTTAAAATAGTGGATATAGATCTCCTGATACCTCCCTGAAATACTGAAATAAAATCATTATTTTTCTGGTTTCTCAGCACAGGTTCTTTCTTCTGTTAGGAAGAAGCACAGCATGATGAAGGGAACCCAAGGACTCCATGCATTTTTTTTTCCACTTTGAAAAGCACTTAGTTTGTATTTAAAGGCATTGCCTTCGGCCATTTTTGCAGAACTGTTTTTATTAAGACTGTAACAGCACCACGAATGGCCTAAATATTTTAAAGCAGGGGAACCAACAATTGTTGGTCAAATTCTGCTGTAGAGAAAACCAGACCAGATCCACAATGCTGGTTGCAGTGGGACAAAAGTAAGACACACTATAGGAAGATTATTTTAATCACTATAATGTCTGAGGGCGACTATAATAGACTGATTACTAGATGCTAGGCAAATACAGAACAGGGGGTCACTGCCTGAAGGAGTTTATAATGTAAGTAAATCCTTGAGGCCATGGTGCTAGGAGGGAGGATGGAAATACCTCACATTACTGAGCAGTGACTCTTCAAACTGATGATGGGTGTCCTTGTTCTTGACAGGACAGGGTTAATTTTTCCAGTAGGCAGAAGGGGCATGGCTAGGACATGGGGGTTATTCTATACCCCCTTATCTTATTGCCAGGGGCAGGGGGAAGGAGTTTCTTATAGGGAGAAGGGGCTCCTTCTGGTTGAGCAAGCATGGTAGAGGGAACAGTGGAGTAATGCTGGTTCTGAGCAATTAGGTGAGAATCCTTCACCTTTCTTGTACACTGTTATTAATGTTGTTGCTGTTACTGTCCCCTTTCTTATCTCATTGCTGCTTCCAATAAATTGTTCTTATCTGACCCCATGATTTTCCCCTCTTATGCCTCTAATTCTCCCCTCCAGCCTGCCACAGGGGAAGGGGGGGAGTGAGTGAGTGGTCTGTCATTTGGAGAGTCTCAGTGGGAGTACTAAGTTGGGGAGTACCATTCCTAAACCACAACAATGGGCAAGGGTCAAACACTCAGAGGCTGCTGATGGTGGCAAGAGGTGTTTAAAGAGTTGGGTTAAAAAACACATAGGTGGACCTGTGATGGAAGCAGGAGATTTGATTTAAAAAAAAAAAAGAGAGAGAGAAAAGAGAACTGGACTTTTGCAATTAAGATCTGAGTTGGATCTAATGTGTTCACACCAACTTGGAAGTTGAATTACTCAAATGTTTGCCATATTTGCCAAAGTAAGTATTTTTCTTCTGTAAAAATACAAAAAATATTAAAGACTCTACAATGCCTGTGACTGTGGATTACATGTCAGAAAATAAAACTAACACCCTGAGGTTTCCTATCCTACTCCCTTACCCCGAGATCTTGACTTCTAACCACCACCATTCTCTGCTTCACCTCAAATAGGGTTAAAATGAGACCTCAGGACAACCTGAACATGGGAAATACACATTAATACATGATCTGAGGCTCAGGTTTGCTGAGATGAATTTGCTCTTACAGGTCCAGTGCAGGTTGCATTGTACATAGTGGAGTTTTGCATCAGGCACTCAGGGTGGCAGGGGAGGCACTTGGAGTCCTTTTCAAACTCTCTTGGTTCCCTGGAAAACAACAACACAAAAAGAGAAATAATTAAACCTCAGAAATAGCTGCAAGCGATAAATTGTGATCTCTCCTTTTCCAGACTTTTCCACATTAGATTGAGATGATGAGGGTACTGAGACAGGAGGAGGGACCCTCTTAGCTACACCAGTAGCACTTGCTCAGTGCAACCAGGAAGACGTAAGAGTAAGGGAAATTTGGTTGACAGTGAAACACATGACACTCCAGATTGCACACTACAAATTAGTTTGCTTTCCCTTTCAAGCTAATGTCACAGAAGACTCACAACCATTTCTAGAGGCTTTTCAATGGTAGTGATGCAAAGAGATCAGCAAAAACAGTTCAAGTGATTCCAAGGCTACAAATAATAATTAGGAAAGTTAAACAGCAAGGTATTGGTAATTAAATTCATGTCCTCTCTACAACACACAATGAATCATTAAAATATGAAAGTTGGGAACAGATGGTTTTAATAGCAATAAAGCTGTTCCACTTCAAGTAATGGTGTTATTAATTAAACTAAATCTACCCATCATTTGACACAAAAAAATGCCTGGATCTGCCCTTCAGGTTATAATAGCTGCTAGAGGGAATTAACTTTAAAAAAAAAACAAACAGCTGCTAAACTGCAAGTCACTAGAGAAATACAAACATCAGAGGCATTAGCACCCTGACAAGTGCTTGCTTAATACTCAGGAGCTTTAAAAGTCAAACTTTGTAATTTTGCTGCTAGATATGCCTTTTCCACCTACAGCACCTGTTGAATTGACACACAAGGCAGCAATACCTTTTCCATGTCCTTAGTGAGGCTGAGGCAATAATTTTGCTTGAAATTGCTGCTCTCAGTCATTTTTGGATAAAAGTTGATTCTCCCTTAACTGCAACTTTGCAAACTGTAAGGGTGAGCTGCTCATCTGAGCAAATATAAGAGGAAAGAAGTCTTCCAAGCAGTGAAGCCCTGGCTCTGGGAATGGCTGAGCTCCCAGAGACTCTAAATGGCTCTGCTTCTCACCCAGCGTACTTGACAAGACAGTCACAGCTTGGGCTTTAAACTCCTTTCTTTCTTATGAGAAGGAAGCCCAAGGCTTAGCCTCCTTGGGCCTCCAGATAGTCTCCTTGTCGGCTTAAGGGGATGCTTGCTTAGCAGTCACCATGTCAGGAGCAAACTCCTAAGCAATACTGAATGGGGAAGGAGAGGTATCTTTCTGAGGTACAGTGTTCACGCAACATCTCTGTAAAGCTGGGGAAATCCCATGCAACCAGAGACCCAGTTTCTTGCTTTCTTTCTAGCTACAACACATTTTAAAAACCAAAACCCCCACACCATCACCAAAACCTAAAGAACCCCTGAGACACCTTACCCTTGCAGGATGTTGCACTGTTTCACACATTCCTTCTGACGATCAAAAAACCTGCAGGAAAAGCAGTGGAAGGGTCCTGGGCCCCAGCAGCCTATGTCTGAGCACAGGGGGTCACAAACATGCTTGGCAGCAGCTGAGAGAGAAAGAAGGACAAGAAAAGACATGAATGTCAAGGCAAGAGAGTGGTCAAACTCTCCATTCTCACTCCATCTGACCAACTGTTTTCCCCAGCATGTTCCAAAACAGATATGAATGGTTCTGGTAGAGTGGAAGAGGAGTAATCATGCTTCTCTAAATCCCAAAGCCTGAAATTGAGTGACTTCTGGCCATTCAAAATAAGAATGATTTCCTCTGTGACAGATGTATAATAATACAGCTTAACAGATGTATAATAAAATCATAATAATATAATTATTAATAATAATATAAGACATAATAATGTCAGGCTGAGGGAGCTGGGGTTGTCCACCCTGGGGAAGAGACAGCCCTGGAGAAACATTACTGGCGCTTTTTTGTACTTGAAGAGCACTTAAAACAACTTTTTAACAAGGCCTCTAATGACAGGAGAAGGGGAAATGCTTTTAAATGGAAAGAGTAGATAGATTTATGGACACAATGAAGACATAGTTACAGTGGGTGGTGAGACACTGGCATGAGTTGCATAGGGAATTGGTGAATGCCTAATCCCTTAAAGTTCAGGGTCGTATCAGATGGGCCCTGAGCAATCTGGTCTAGTGAAAGACATCACCGCCCACAGCAGGGGAGTTGGCCCACATGACCTTTAAAGGTCCCTTCTCACCCAAACCTGTACTTCTATGACAAATTTCTAAAATACAACAAATTCATACTCCGCAAAATAAATAATTAGATTTTGGCCCAGGGACCACTGCAGTCAATAGCAGTATGGTTGAACAACAGCTTTGATCTTGTGCAAAAAGGCCAGTGTTAGGAGTTAGCTTTTTGTGTCCTTCAAGTGATGTGGCTTCACAATGTTCATAGTAGTGAAGAAGCTCCTGATTTGCTGGACATCACGAAGTCCACATTTTGGTGGGAAGACAAAAAAATCCCACTCTTTCCTCACCACTTTTGTTAAAGCAGTATCACTGATGAACTTTTGTAGCCAGAGAAACATGGAGAAAAAAGCCTTGTTTAAATTCTGAAAATGTAAGCTTACTCTTAAATTTCAGCACTTCAGAGCTTTGATGGTGAGCAGGAATGCAGCACTCACTTACCACACTCATTTTTATCTCTATTCTGTAAAATCTTCGTTTTCTGGCTCTCAGTTGCAAACAGACTGTGCCAGTCCATGGTGTCAGCATAGCAGAGGTTCTTGTTCCTCATAATGGCAACATCTCCATCACTTATTTCCTTGAGGGAACGCAGCCCTAGGGACTGTATTTTCAAGTTAACAACGGCAAGGGAATACTGGCCACTAAAATGGAGATGGACAAATAGAAAAAACATGCAAGAAAGATAATCAGTAAGCAGGATTTACTCAGCATGTTTTTTTAGTTGTCGAATGCATCCTGCTGTGTACTGCATTTTCTTCAAGCAAGGTTCTGCTCAGCCTTCTAAACTTAATGCCTTGTACATGCCATACCTATTACATAACAACTGCAATACTCACATCTGGTTTTGCAAGGGCTCTTTAAGTTAAAACTGTCAGGACACACACGTTCTGACAAGTAAATGATGTGGAACAATGGTTGTAGGTAAAGCAGCTATTATTTTGTGCTTGTCCACCAAGTCACTCTTCCTCCTGGGGCAAGCCTAGGAGGGCAATTGGAAGCATTGCTGATGTCTGCACTGCTTGGCAGCCTCCATTCACGACTGCCCAGCTACCTCAAATCCCACAGTGCTTCTGATCACATTATGACTTACCCCAGACTGTAAAGAGCACTTTCTGTCCTGCTTGTGCTTCCAGGATGGTGTGGAAAACCCTGGTCCTGAAAGCAGGCTCAGGGTAGACTTCTATACATGGCACAGAGCTGAGAGTCTTTACTTCCAGGGCACGTTATTTATGCTACAGAAATGGTGCTCTACTCCTTGCAGGGTTTGTCCCATTTTGCACCAGTTTTGGGACACCTGAGTCTCACACTGCTTACAACCTTGGCGTGCTCAGACAAGGGCAGCTCAAAACAGGGCTTCTCTTAGAGTGGCTGTGGCACATGATTTACTTACTGTTGCTTTGTTCTGCCTCGTACAATCTCCAGATTTTCAAAAGCATAGAGATCAGTAGCATTCTCAGGCCAGGCTTGAATCAACAAAAATCCTGCAAGAAAAGAAGATTAAATCATAACGGAAATAAACTCACCATTAGTAGTGACTGTAGAACCTTCTCCTATAGCAAATCCTGCACCAGGAGAAGGCGCTTGTACTTTCCCTATGCTTATCTGAAGGATCTCGAAGTCTAACATGACATTTTAGGGAGCAAGGAGATATTTTTAAACCCTGTTTTATAAACAGTTTATTTCTTAGTCCACCATGAGGGCTTAGGAGCATAACAGAGCATGTCGGTGAGCAGCACATCCTGCCACACCGAGTCACCAGCAGAAACGGCTCTTGTCAGTAGATACCCTGGCTGAGAGGCTGCAGACTCTGGATCTGTAGGAGAAAGGCAGCACTCCATCCCATTTTTCAGTCAAGCTCAGGGAAGAGGAAAACTGAAAAGCAGTAACAGAGAATTATAGCTACTTGTAGTGGATATTCTGAAGCAAGCAGAACTCCCCACTCAGCTGAGGTGTTTGGGAGGAAGGGGAGAATTTGGAAAATTGCAGGCTGCTGCACGAAGCTCTGCAGTTAGTCATTGCTACCCTGAAGGGAACCACACAGGTCAGAGAGAAAGAAAAGAAGAACTGGAGTCATGCTTGTAGACCTAGCCCCGATGTTATGTTCATTTCATAATGGGCTGAACACAATTACTTTTAATTGATACTTGGTGCAAGATGGTGGCTGAGTGCTCTGCTGGGCTGCTTTGTGCTCATGGAGACACATTCACCCCAAGGAAAAGCTCTTCAGGCTGGAGAGGGTGTCTCCATAAGGATGGCACAAGCCACTGAGCACACTTCCCTAAGGAGCTGCTGAAAGGTTTTCCACAAATAGAAACACACTTGGCTTTTTTCAGCTGGAGTTGCACGCCTCTGCATCACTACATGCTTCTTGGGTGGCTGAGGATCTCCACTGCTTTTACTCTTCTCTAGGGCTGACAGTTCAGCAGAAGGGATGTTCTGGCCAAACCACACACCTTGGATGGAAGACCAGTATGGGTTATGTGGGCGTAATGCTGACAAGGTGCTGCTGACCACCTTAGTTAAGAGTGACCCTTGTTAGCTCAGAGACAAGAAACATTTTGCATACACTTCTCTTCATATGCTTAAAAAATTTCCCTCCTCCCCATTTGTGTTTTTGGCAGTATCAGTCAAAAAACACCTCAGCTTAAATTCACTGCTAACCTGATATTTCTTTGACTGTTTTGAAGACATCCAACTTCTTGGGATCCAAAGGTAAGGTCTTCGTGAATGCATCACTGAAACAAACAGAGAAATTGGGAAAAGAACATCTAAGCCTGGATTTCCCCCAGCCTTTTTCTTTCAGTGCTGGATGGCTGGCAGGTAACTCACCCTAGAAATGCAACTGGGAGAATGCTGACATCCCCATTGATCTTGGTACAGTTTTTGAAGGAGTCTATATTTGTGGCATTTATGGAGAGGATCCCTTTAAGTTCACCTATTCCGATGCCATTGCACACTGTTAAAGGAGAGATACAAAAGTTAAGGGGGACAAAAGTGAAGCCCGGTCGCATGGTAGGGTAGAAACACAGAGGTGCCACAAGTTCAGAAAGAATTCCCGTATGGTCAAACCTACCACTCTAAGATGAGTTTCATAGATCTTTTGCCTATTTTTGCTTTTCAGAAAGTGCCACAGGATAACTGCTTCCTGCTTGCCCAGCTGTGCAGCTCTGGTCTGAGCATCTCTGCACACAGGCTCTGGCACATACCCTTCTCTCTTTGGCCCATTTCCATTCCCCTTGATGAGACACTGGGAGGGACAAATGGAGGAGAAGGCTGACGTGCAAGATATACGTGCACACAATACATAGTTTATCTACTGTACTTGTGGTGTATCTCATTTGGAGAGCATGCTCCACAGTCATGCTTCCTGATCAAACCACTTGTTGGATCTCAAAACTATTACTGGATCTGATTTATACTGAATTTGCACTTAACTAAGATCACAACTCCCTGCACTTCTCCTAGTAAGTTCTCTATCATCTCAAAGCCCTACTGGTTTATTCTGTGCTTTTTATACCTTTGCTGCATAGCCCATCACACTTTTTACACTTCCGAACACCATTTTCTTCCACTTCGTAAGTATCAGCGTTGCATGAACGAACGCAGGAGCCATGGTCTGTCACCACGTAGTTGTCTGGAAAAAAAAAGGATACAAAGGTGACTGAAATACAAGAGGGATGCTTTGAGGGCCAGACAAGCACTTCAAGACTTGCAAGAAAAAAGGCATTTCAGCTTTTGGCACACTCAGGAAAGTACAGGCATTAACTATGAATATCACAAACATCATTTGAAGGTAGATGAACATACAGGGCTATCACCATTTTACAGGGAGGGGAATGGTCACAGAAGGATAAAACAACATTCAAGTCTTGATGGGTTAAAAAAATACAGAAATGGAACAGCTAGAAAGGAAAAGCAAGCATCTGTAGAGAAGACAATGATCACAGGCCTTAAGATGGAATGTTAAAATCAATTACTTTTTAACAGTCCTAATTAAGAACCAGTTAAGAGTTGATAATGCTTTGGTAGTCCACAGCATTGATCCCATATAGCCATTGTTTCAATGGTTTTTAGAAGATGCCTTTCTCTTAACCAAGAGAAAAATTTTCAGAAGCCAAAATGCAAAGATTAAAAACCAGGCAAGGTGATGGATGCAGAGTGTTTGAAGAGGCTCACTTTGTCATCTGTTCTCAGTTCCCACAGAAGCTGAAGAGAACAAGTGCTTTTTCACCTGATCACAACACAGAGGGATGACATAGGACCCTTCACCCTTTCCTCCAACTCCCCCCCTCTTCTGGGGCTGCAGCCTGAAATGAACTTACGTGGACATTCCTTCACACAAGTGGCTCCAAAGCTGTATTTCCCTTCAGGGTTCACATCCATCTGGTAAGTGGTGGGGTTGTACAGGACCAATGGGGGACATGTATCCTTGCACGTAGCATCATCCCGAAACTTGCGGCATGCCTGTCATTGAACAACAGCACCCATTAAACTGCCTTTTTCTTAAAAAGTGACAGTGATTTTGCATCAGGTCTTCAAAACACTCTGATGGCCTCATCTGCTTCCTGCTTAGCTCTAATGGAAACTGCAAGCAGCTACAGGGATGGTCCCTCAGGCTTTGAAGTTGAAAGGTTGCTTCAGGCTGGGCAATGGAGTTTAGTATTTTTTAAAAAAAGAAACCATGAGCTTTTCTTTTTCTGAACAAGAAATTGTGGCACTCTGGTGGAGAGCTGCTGGGATTCACGTGGGAACAGGAGCAAATCTGCATGCCTTAGACAGAAAATTTTTCCCTTACAAGCAGCAACCAGATCAAGACAAAATGTACTTTTCTTGGCCAGTTTTCAATAGCCTAAATCAAATCAAGTCCTTTCCTGCCAATTACTGACTTTCTGGCTAAATATTAAACTCAAGCCATTATATTTGGCTGCAGGTAATGAACAATTTAGCAGGCATTTATAAAGGGCAACTTAGTTCTTCCAATCTAAATCTGCATTAAATTAATAATGACTCTTTTTCCCTTTCTTCTCCCCTGGCTTTCCACATGAGAGAGAGTAACTGTCTTCTATGTGAGCCAATAAGGGGATCATAGTCATCTTTAAAAAGAAACCAGGACTACAGGTAACAACAATAAAATTCAGGTTGGATGATTTCTATGGTAATTACTGAGATGTTGCTTAATTCTGAATGAAGTGTAGTGCAAACATGGGGAAGAGTTAAAACCACAGCATGCACCAAACCCCTGAAACTCTCGTGAAAGAGCAATGGGATCTTTATTCCCTAAAGAAGCTCCATTTGTTTCTTCTCTCTTCACTGCCCCAGGGTTCCCCAAATATAGTGCTTTTGTGGCAAGTCAAAAGCAGAAAGGGAAACCCTTTCACGCGTGAATTTCATGCATGAAGTTTGGTGAAACGCAAAAAAAATGAAGATCCATCACTTCTTACTTCCCTTACAAGTCCTTGCTTTAGTAAACCAAGTTTATTACTGACTAGTGCTAAAGAGTACAAGGCAAAGTTGTGCCGGCCTCGATAACTGCTGCACTGTGGGGGCAGCTGTGGGCCTCTGGACCTGTTCATGTGGGGAAGTTGCCTACACTAAACACTAAGCTGCTCCGCAACAACATTGAGCTCACTAGGCAGTCAAAGGCACTAACACTGGTTTGGAACACACTAGGAAGGTCCATGGGCAGTCAGTAAAGACCAGCTAAGGGTGCTTGAAGCTCATGTCATCTTCCCTCCTAACAACCACCCATGCAAGGAAGCCCTGGAGCACCCTCCAGGTCAGCATCTCTCAGGAGGCCTTCTGGGGCTGAAGAAGGCTAGAGGACATGCAGCTGAAAGCCCTGCTCGCCGTGTCAGGGATTGAAGCCATTATGGTGGTGGTGTAGCATCATTACCAGGCAGTCACTCTCCCGAGGCCCGGTGCACCCTGCAGCACACTGGTTGTGGCAGCAGTCGCTGGGCACCTTTCCCCTGCACCGACCAGAGCACTGCTGAGCACAGATGACTTTTGTTACTGGAAGAAAAAATGAAAAACATCAGCTGTACTTGCTGCAATGAAATCAAGAAGTATGGAGAAAGGGTCTGGTGCAGGTTCTGTGCTAGATTTTCTTCATGGGACGTTTTGTCCTCGTTTAAGGCCAAAGTTTGGGAGGGGTGAGAGCGAGTGTGGGTGGTGGTAAGAAGGGGTCATGTTCAGCCTGTAATTATCTTGGCTCTTGTGAGGTGCTAAGAACTCTGATCCCAGCCAGGAAATACGTCCTGCTTAGAAAGAACAACCCTGTTGCATCAGTGCCTAGACCAAGTAAAGCTCTGTGACAGAGTCATTGCATCTTATAGCTGGGCAACAGGGTAGAATCTGTCTCCATTTCATTGAGAAAATTTACTATTATTGGTGCTAACTTTGGGAAAAACAATACGACAGAACTTCTAGGGCTCTGTACTATAACTGGAAACTGTATGTTGTTGGTGTGGTGCTGTAAAATGTCCCTTTAATGCACTAAAATATTTCCAAAATTTGCAGAGATAGGGGAGACTCACTCAGGAAGCAGATTTCAAAGGTACGTTGAATTATTTTTCTTTAATGTTCAAATCCTTGGCTAAATGTTATCTTCATTACAACTCCCTCAGGGTTTGCACCAGTGCAACAACCTGAAGGAAGAACTGGCCCAGTCCAGCTTTTTGCAGGGAAGCAAAAACTGCCTGCAACATTTTGTTGAGAATTGGGAAAGCTTCTCCATTTGAATATTGAAGCAGAGAAAAGGATAATCAGAACAATTAAAAAAAAAACTCACAAATGAACAGCTAGCATGTTTTTGTACCAGAGACCCAAAATGTTTGTTCTTTAAAAAAAAAAAAAAATTACTAATCCATGGAGCGTGGCATAAAGTACCAGAAGAACCTTATGGCTATTCTCTTTCATACATCACCCTGAGCATTTCAGCTATGCACTGTGATAACTGTTATCAACTTCAAAGTTGGCACAAATGAGTTACAATATTATCAGGTATTCTTGTAAGTCTGAAACCATCATTGTTAATTAACAGAAAATTATTTCAAAAAATAGCCAGCTACAAGGTATATAACAGTGATTTTTAAAAATTATATATTCTTTTTTCATTACACAGTTCTGTATCCAAATTGTAATATTTTATTTTTTCTTGTAGACCTGTAAGCAAGGTATATTTTCAAGGAAACAGATGGTTTCCACAGTATGCATTAGCTGCTCTGACAGCAACTCCTCCATTCAACTAGAAACAGGGGAATAAAAGGCACATTGTTCTACGTGAACAGCATTTTGATACAATTTTTTTTCATTAGAATTAGCAGGGGAATAAAGCAACTCATCACTTTGATAACTATTGACTAGAGTTTCCTGCTGGAAACATATATTACATCAGACATTTTTACTTCACATAGAGTATCCCATGTTCATTTCCAGGAGAAAGAGACATATCCCCCCAAACTTTCCCAGATATGGAAATGTGGGATACATTTTCAGTTGGCCAGATTCTCAAATGCCTGGAGAGGTGAGCAAGAGTCTGCAAAAAATTTTGTTTTATGCACTTGTCAACCTCCTGATTCCAGTGAGGGTTTGTAAATACTGGAAGCTTGCAAGGCTGAGACCTGAGGTTCCACAAGGTCCTGGGACAGCTGTGCAGCCTCAGCTGCAGGAACCAACCCAGGAAGGGCTTTGTATGCACAGCCACTGTCCACCCTGAGAGCCAAACTGCAGAGCCAACTGACAAAAACTGAAGCTTACACTAAATGAAGACAGGAAAGGTATATGCTCCTCTTTCCTCAAGCTCTAAGTCATACAAATTTGCCTTGATATTTACAGACAAAAAACTTAGGTTCAGGTGACTATTTGCAATGGAAAACTGAACGTAGGATGTTGCTTCCATTTGCATTATGTCTCGATCAGCAGTTTTTCCACTGAACTTTTCACAAAACAAAACCCAGCGTATTTCCCCACTTTTTAGAGAGAAAAAAAAAAGCAGTGAAACAAATTGTCATGGTGTTCCTCCTCAACCTTTACTTTAGGAAAAACAAACTGTTGCAAAATCTCAGGCACTTGTAAATGGATGTTTCCGGTACTCTCTTAGTATCAAGAAAGCATCCTACCTGCATAATTATGGTTAGTGTTTCAGTAGACAGAAATGTAGTATGTATGTTAGAAGACACAAGCTATTTCTTAACTAATCTGCAGACTTACATGTCTGGCAGTTTTGTTCACCAGGGCCCCAGCAATGGTCTTCTGTGCAGTTCTGATGGCATTTGGGACCTAAAACATGAGAGAGAGTTCATAATATTCTGTAAACAAAGAAAATAACAACATACCATGAACAACAGAAAACAATGACTTGAGATTTCCTTCCTGATAAATCAGGGTAGGAAGCACGTATATAACAGTGCTCAAAAATTTTGAGAGCTGAATTCGTTATCCTTTGTTCACCTCTGCTTTCCTACATGCAGTTCTCCACCTCCACACCTTTGAGCAAGTGAGCACACTACCCAGCCAGTCTAGCTTACGAAAGATGCATATTTTTCCCAGGAACAGGAATCTCAGCTACTGCCCAGCTGGCATATTTTTCCCAGGAACAGGAATCTCAGCTCCTGCCCAGCTGGCCCTTCTGCTGGGGCTTTCATGCAATGGCAAGTCATCACTGGCTTGAAGTCAGGCATGTGCCAGCTGCCCACTACAGGCCACATGTAAATCAGTGTTTCTGAACAAGGCAGTTCTAAAAAGAAAACAAATCCAACTGGATTCACAGGCAACTGCCAGCTACTCTGACTACAAAGTAATTTGACTTGTCTGCTTTGTGCCCTCCTTCCAACCTCTGCCAAAAATACTCCTTGTGTAGGACTATGCTGCAGATGGACAATTAAAAGAGAGGTGGGCAGGATGGATGGACACCATGCCTGACCTCAAGGGTTCAGTGCTGGGTTCTTTCCTATTCCTCACTCCTTGCTCTATTCTTTCTTCTTCTTTCTCTTAATCACAAGCAAAGTCCCAGAGAAACAACTTATTTTAGAGTATGGGATCATTATTAAGGCCACAAAAGGCTGTTTTAGCAGATTAATCTGGAATTCACTAAGTTTAAAAGACTTTTCCTACTAGAGTGTTTCTTCCCACTAAAAGCATGTGATTCTCCTTCCCCCCATCAGCCATCAAATAGCTGAACAAATGCTAATACCTGTCCAAGAGTTGATTGATTTGGTGTGGGACCAAAGAACAACTTTTTTTTAAGTTGAAAAGTTAAAGGTTAACATTTCTGTGGTGTTCAGAGCTAAACTCCTGTGCTGACATGTATAGTTTGCAACTCCTTGATTACGCCAGGGCTCCGCAGAAAAATAAGTCAACACAGAAGTTGGCTATTAGCTCTCACGTAATTATGCAACTGGAAGAAGATAAAGAAAATACATTTTCCTGCTAATTTATAGTGCCAGAAATGAAATGCTCAGAAATGAAAATAAACCCTCCTTTCTGTGAAATGACTGGGGATTTAACGAGGGACTCATAAGGCTGAAGGATTAGCTTGAGCATGCTCTAGGCATATGCTGTACAAACTTTTAAATATCCCCTCATCTCCCTGTTGATCTGAAGTATCAGATTTATCTACCTGTTTATTATTACTTTTGCCAGGGTAATCTGTGCAGCCCAAAACAGGAGAATTTTATGGCATTCAACTTGAGCCTTAGCTCTAAAAAGGCTTCAAGTAACTCCATGAAGCTACCCATATGGTTTTTCTAGATCAGAGCCTTACATTGTAAACAGAAGATTGCTGGAAAGCAAATGAATGCACATCCTTCTGAGCTCTCTTTCTGAGCTAAGCACATATGCAGAGTACTGTCTTAAATCAAGAGGAACATTCCCAAGAACTTTGCTGAGCTATGAATTAAGGACCTAACCATCATGAAAAATTCCATCTTAGGCCAGTGGTGCAGAAATGAAACCACTTCTCTTGGAACAGAGCTTGGTGGCCTTCATTAGGAATTGTCTGACCAGGAACCCACTGCATGAAAGATGGGATGTTCATTTCACTCTCTGAAATGGAGGGGGACACATAGCCCTTTTGGTAAGTTAATACTCACAAGAAGACAGGTTGCTCGCAAATTCAAGCACTGTGGGAAGTTTCTTGCTTGTGTCAATGATGTCATTCCAAAGAACAGTGTCCATGTTGCACAGTTTGGGGTTGTTGCTGATTTTAACACCTCCATTGAGTATTTCTATTACAGAAAATAAAAAAAAATTGCTAAGTGAAGCAAATCCCTAATTTGTCTCAGAGACATCCCCAAAATGTCTCTGAGCTGAAGAAAGAGAAATAAGTTACATCTTTCTCCACCTCAGTCACATGATACTGACAGAAAGGAACGATGTGCAGGGCATCAGCACTCCTGATGGTGTAACTAACACCAGGATCAGACCGACAAGGTTCTGGAGAGTCAGCTTTTCTCAGATGCCACCAAGATGCCATTATGTGTAGTCTTCTGCCTGGTGCCACCTTTAGGGCCTACAGTGCTCAACAGAGTAGGCACTGCTGGTGTGCCCAGCCACAGACCATGTGAGACACACATATTACCAGTTCCCACAGGGATCTAACAGAAAATATTGATACGTATGCACTGAAATCAAATAATACAAAATATGGCTTCTTTGCCAGTTTTGGGAACAAAGATGAATCTTGATGAATTTTCTTTGTCTTTTGCAGAAGACTGGCTAGCAGGAAAGCAATTAGAAAACTATATTCAGATCCTTGCTTTTAAACTGGGTTTTCATGGCACATGACTTTGAGAGGCAATCTCCAATAGATCCTGACACCAAAAAGCTGACAGTTGAAGTTGGCTTTAGAGGTGCCTCCACTTGTTGCCTGTGTCTCACCTGAAAGCCGCTTCATTGGCAGCTGTCGGAGTCCCTGGGTTTTATTCATGTGGTAGTTGGATAAAACTGCCAGGGCGTAAGAGTTGTCATAAAGCAGATTGCCTCGGATGATCTGGAGGTTTTCGAGGGGAATGACATCCACCATGTTAAGTGCGATAAGCACATAGCCTGCAACCTCCTGTATTGTCTGAGAGAACAACAGAAGAAACAAGGGGCTTAACCCATAGTACTCTTCTATAACTGCTTCCCTCCTCCCACTCCTCCAATCCATCATCTTTCAATTTTAAGGAATGACAGACCACTTAATCTCATTAAAAAAAAATCTAAGAAGAAAAAGGGACTATGTGAAAAACCTTGGTAGTTAAGCATGTATGAACTCACCCCTTCAGCAGCTACCAGGGGGTCATTCCAAAGGTCCAGCATACCCCTGTTCTGTCCCCAAGTAAGGGTAAGTGGGGCTGACTAGGGGATGCAGGAGAAAAGGGCAAGCATGCATGAAATGGCAACTAAGTGTGATTGCTTCCTATAAACACTTGCCTAGCCTTCAACAACTGGCAGCACACAGATGCCACCTGATTCAGGCTTTTCCATTGTCTCTTCTGTGCCCCTTCCCTTGCTCATCAGAGGGAAAGACTAGGCAACCTTCTCCTTTTTAAATAATATATATCTTTACAGGACAAAAAGGCAAGGGAGGTACTATTCCTGTATGTGGGTTAATTCCTGTCTTGCACTGTGAAATGTATGCATTTCTATCCCCTACAAAAATCACCACGAGAGAAAATCCTTCAGGCTACTAAGGATATTTTCCTTTTCTATGAAGAATACCAGCAAATTTTCAAGAGACTCATTATGTTCCTCAGAACCCGTGAGCTCTGTGATCAGGTTGTGTTTGGTGAAGAAGAATGGCAATACCATCATATTTGTAACCCGTATGTTCAAATCACAGATTTTTTTATATTGCTTGTTACTTGCTGGTGGAGAACCTGGAGGTCCCCATGTCAGCCATGGCTCCTCCCTATGCCATGGCTGTGTTTTAACATCCATCCTCTGTTCACTCCCTCCTCAGCTTGCGTTAATTTGCCCATGAACTTGTGCACAAAACAAATGTTGAGATGGGAGTAGCCCATGTGTCAATCACATGGGATTATCTTGAGGATCACTTCAAGAATCCTTGTGGGAAGTTATTGCACAGGACTTGCCTGCCTGCTGAGGGTGTGAGCACTTCAGGCTGGAGAGGCACTCACCACCATAGCAGGGGAAGGGATCGCAGTTTCGAGGGCAGGGAAAAGGCCTCCACACTTCACAATCTGCCACTTGCTTTGGGCTTTGCCTTTGTGCTTTGCTTTGCCTAACAGCACCACAAAGCCTTTTGCTCTCTGAGAAGTGAGGTAATAGGTAAGGATGTAATTCTAATTATAAATGAGACTAAACCCAACTGCATGGCACCCAGCACAAGCTGGCAAGTGCTTGAAAAGCTATTTCTCAAAGTACCTGACTGTATAGTAGCAGTATACGGTTGAGCACATCCTGTAGCCTACAGGTATGCTTAGACTGTAGGCTGCGATTCCTCTGATATTAACTAGCTATGTTTTTGGATCACCACAGAATTTTATCAGCAGCTGATCCTTTGCACTTCAAAAATGGAGTAGGATTTGTTGCAGCAAAGAAGGCCCCATTGGTCATGAACACTAACCTTCAGGAAAGAGAGGTCACGATTGTGCTCCACATATGTAATCTCCAGGTTACTGAGTACCACCTCGCAATTGTTGTACATCCTCTGTAGGCTGGTGAAATGGTCTTCCACGTGTCCCAGTTGGGTCAGCTTGTTATTTGTCCCTTGACAAACTGCAGAGGAAAGGAGAAAGCTCCGTGAAGGAAAGGAAAGAACTACAGGGCAAAGACTTGTTGCTCACTTATCTTTAAAAGCACTACAGTAAGTTAAGCACCAGCTTCATAAGAAACAAGAACATTATCATAACAATGGCAATAGTCTAGGAAGTATGCAGTGTTTCCCAGGGACAGAGATGTACCAGAATTTAGAGTTGGAATAACCCTCCATCACTTTCTGTTATAGAAAAGCTTCCATACGAGGCTTTTGTACACAAAGTTTTCTGCATCACAGACATAACTCAGTTCCTGAAGAGAGGACATTGATATAGTTCCACTGAACATTACTGAAACAGGCATGCTGCCAGGTATCACCAATGGTGATTTTCCTGAGGACCTACTCTACATTACTTTCAGGGGCATTGGGTCTCCTTGTAAGCTCAGAGGGAGGAAGGGGGGCTTCCTGAAGGACCCCTTAAGCTACAAATTTGGGTTTTAAGGTCTAACTGAACCTCCAGGGCTTACACATCTCTTGCCACTCTGCCATTTTGGGACTATGACAGATTCAGGAGATTTCCGGCATATTCATCTTTGGCACTCAAATCCACTTCTGCCTGGTGGGGAAGGAAGAGGTGTCACACAGAGCACCACTGAGATTCCAAATATTTATAACAGCATGATGGAAAAATTAATCCCCTCCTGAAATTATAATACTCTGCTTTATTAAATCTAGAGGAACCGAAAAAAGGTATCACCATTGTATTTGATTGCAATGAATGAGCAAAATGCAAAATTGCTCTGAAGAAAAACATCAGACACAACGCTCAAAAATTCGGTACTCATGCAGTCATTCCCTGGGCTATCCCTACAGGGGTCAAATGAACACATCTCTCAGTTATGCTAATACAGAGCAAAGGAGAATGATATAGAAGACAATGTGGTAAAAAACTTTACTATCCCTTCCAGGGGCTCCTTCAGCTCCGCTTTGCTCTTCAGTGGAAGCAAAAGGAGGCTGTTATCTCATAGTTTGTATAATGCAACCCCAGCCTGACTGCACAGCTTTCCATATTGAAAGAATTATACTAACTTGGATGAATGAAATACATGAAACAATACTTTTGTAGAGCCATAAGTCATAGAAGCACCAATCACAAACTGGGGTGCTGCAAAACAAATAACAAATACTCTTGACAAAGCTGGAAATATGTTTCAGTTCTAGTAATAAAAGACACCTGTTGAAGATTTACCGAACAACTGATGCTTTATTAGTAGGAAAAGCAATGTAATGACAGTGATAAAAACACACTTACCAATCATCAAAACTATTCACTGAACATGTGGTACTTCTCAGTACAATCATCAGCATTAGGAGTTACAGTGATAACAAGTTAAATACTCTGGACCATGTTTAAGGCTGTTCACTCACATTCCTCAGTTATTTCTCATTAGACATCTAGATAAACATTATAGCGTTTGGAATTAGAGTGGCAACTGCTGCTAAATGGGAACACTGTGACGAGCAGTGAGTACATAATCTAAGCTGCTTGACCTTCTTTATATATTTTGAATTTCTGCATTTAACACTTGCTTTAGAAATTCTAAGTGGGATTTTCTGTTTTAGTTTCTGTTCCAGTTTCAAACTTAACTGTTGCATTGTGTTCATACTTCAAATCTGTATTTGCTGTCTGCTTCAAGTACAAGGACCACAAATTATCAGAGTCACGGGTAGGCTTTTATTCCACGGAGTGGTCACATTTTGAAAGTTAGAAATACTGTCATACGGCTAGTCTGCTCTGGAAAATGTGTTGTTGTTGGGGACAGGGATGAAGAGTCTTTGAACTGACTGGAAAAGTCAAGGAGTCATCCCAGAGGGCATCTTGAATTTTAAGCAATGTTATCCTACAACCAAGGAAAAACCAGTAATTACAGATTCTCAGACTGTTCAAAACCTCAGCTTGGATGCTCAGTTTAGGCATCTCATATCTGATCTTTAGAACAGTGTGATTTTGGAAAGCACTCCAACACAGTGCAGAAGCAGATGCAGTTTAGACTGCTCACAGAAATAAAAACTTTTAAGTCATCCTGCTGTGGTCTTCAGGGTCCACAAACACACCTGGATGCACTTGTTGCATCTCTGAGGTTACCAGCCAAGATCTGCCCCAATACTCAAGACAGGCCCAATACAAAAGCTGCAGTGTTTATGCTACACCTGAACCAAAGAATGGCTGGAAGGAGGAGCTTTCTCTGGCAGCATTCTCCTGGCCACCTGTGCCCTTGATCAACTCTATACGGCTTGGCACCAGTCAGATCATACAACAAAACAGCCCAGCTTGCTGAAACAACCCCTAAGACAAACTGCACTCATTTGAATGTGCTTCTCTTTGTATCAGACAAGCGTTGGAGCTCTGAACTTGGGTCAGCTGTCTTGAGAAAGACAAACTTTTTCACTGCTTACTAGGTCAAGGTTGAGGCAGCAGTCAGAGGGCATGGTTACTCTTGCACTTCTCCCTCCCCCTCTCCCATGGGACCTCTCAGGGAACCATGCCAAAGAGTTGATCCAAGCTACAAATAATATAGGACAATAAATAAATAATTGGACAGAAGGTATTTTTAGCTCAGGAAAGCTTGCTTATTTGGTTCACCAAGGTGCTCCATACATTGGAAACAGCTCAGAGGTCAGCAAGGAGGCAGAAGCAAATAGTCAAGAGAAAGAGCTTTCCTGCTTGTGAAGCTGCAGAGGGAAACTCAGACATAACAAGCTCTGAAAAGGCTTCAGCTTGGTCCCCCAGGACCTACTTTTTTCCCCTGTACTCTAAGCAGAGAGCACTCTGGTGGTTCTCAACCAAAAATGTCTTATGCTACATGCAAAACCACTGGTCCCCTCACCATGTCCTCCATCCAGTAAACAGTAGCTGTAGATGAGATGTTAGCTACCATCTGGAGAGCGTAATAAAAAGGGCTGCTTTTATTAAGAAATCAACAGTATGTGCCTTCAGAGTATCAGTCAGAACACCTGAGTGGAGCTTTCTCCCTCATGCACAAATTTTTGTTTGTGCTAAGAGATATAAGGGATCTAAGTACATCCACAAAGTGAACTTCATCACATCCATATTTACCAAATGAGAACCTGGGTCATAAGCAGTATATGCTGAGCAAATAAAACCCAAATCAAACAAAACAAGGTAAATCCCTGCAGCAGTATTACTGAACTCAGGAAAGGCACAGAATAATTTTCCAACTAGAACATTTGAAAAGAAAAGAAAATGGCCTGCTTGCATCTGATGAATAACACCATTCCTGCAATTTCATTGCTTATGGAAACTGAGTTCTAAAAAGATACATGCTATAATTATCTGTATATAATATCATAGTGTGAATGCCACTCTGGCCAGAAGCTAAAGCACAGACAATGAAGTGCTCACCTTGCTCTGCAGAGTTTTAAGTGGAATGTGCATGCTTGAGTGGATGGGATTTATTACGATTTAACCTCTATTGAACTCAACAAATTTGCCCTCTAAAGGACAGATTATGATGCCACATGCAATACATTCATTATGTAATTTTGTTTCACTGTGTAGCAAAGTCAGTACTATCCAGGTTTAGGAATCAGTGGCGAGCATGGATACTTTCATGGTACTGCTGGAGGCTACGGTAGCATGTACCATATAATATATGTTCTATGTGGACACTTACACATTTTAGCTAAAGGGAGAGTAAAACATGCAGAGTGAGAACATCCCTGACCAGCAGAAAAGCCAAGAGCCAGACCTGAACTTCAGGGCATGGACTGATCCCTGAAAGACGAAAGCTTTGCTTTTATCTGCGATGTTAATATAATAAAAACACAACTGGTCTGGATAGTTTTGACACAAGAGGGCACATCCCAAGGGGCTGCTCTCTGTGGCAGTGCTGAGAGCAGGGCTGCATGCTGTGAGTGTCGAGTTCTCCTACCCCAGCCAGGGTGATCTCCTGGAGCCTTAGTGCCCCAACCACTACACCTGTGACATGGGGGCCACCCAGAATTCTGTGGGGCATCATCATGGGATTACCACCATGAAGCATTTAAACTCTATGTGATATAGATTTTACCACAACTCCTAAATGCCAAAGTGATGTTGATCTTGAATCAGTTGCAGCATTACCTCAACAGACAGCCTAACAAAAACTTAGATATTGCTGAAACGACCCGTATGTCAGGTGCTGTATAAGGCAGCAGCAATCAAAGGGCTCAGGAAAGAGGCACACTATACTGATAAATCCAAACTCATTGAATTTAGTGCTTATGAAAAGTGCAGGCTACTAAAACCTTCTGTGTATCTACAGACATGCTTGTTCCTCCCCTTCTCTGCCTCAAACTTGGACTTACAGGAGTATTTCTAGGTGATGCAAACTGGTTCACCCTCTGCAACCCTTTGCTCCTTGGCCACTTTTTTCTTGTGCAGCCTGAAGTAGTAGTGTGAAACCAAAGCATTTCCTAAACAGTATTTTCTCCAAGTGATGGTAGGGAGAGGGCATCCATACAGCTGTAATGCTAAGCGACAATATTTTCCCAAATCCATACAAGTTCAGATTAAACAAAATGGTCCCTGCAGCAATTGCACTGATGCGAGTAAAACCTGTTTTCACCTCTTCCCCGGAAAATCTCTGATTACTGAAGTCCCTAGGCTGTCACACATATTTGTCCCAGCCTTGAAAAAAACCCCAGAGAATGCTTTGATACCAAATTATCACCGATCCCCAAATCATCCTCTGTTTCTATCCATGTTTAGCCTGTTAGTCTCCCTTCAGCTCTGATAGACACATCAAAATAGTAACTCACAAAGGCAATTTCAGAGATATGCAAGTCCATTTCCATGCTTCATATGTCACTGACAACTATATATGCCCTAGTATGATAAATTTATGTACTTTTGCATGTTTTCCAGCCATTACTGACAATAACACAAAACTTGTAGACAAGGGATATTTGTTTAATCTGACAGCGCATTTATAAATGTTCCTCTCTCCTCACTCATTAGCAGTAATTTCTCTTTTGATTGTTTTTAGGTACTTAATGGAAGAGCATTACCTTGCTGGATGGTTGGTTGGGATACAAAGCTGCCACTGAATGCCTGGGGAGATAATGCTACTGGGTGTGCTACCATCAGTGCTGCCCACACCCAGTACATCTTTATCAGAGTGTGGGGGAAAAAACCTTTCAAGTGAACTGGAGTAACTTTATAGGAAATACTGTTCAATTTGGGTCTGTATGAGCAATCACACCATCCCAACCCCTGCCACTTGTATCCCCTGGGCCACTCCAGCACAACACAGAGGGGATCCTGGCCATACCTGCACCTCCATGATCTTACCTGGAAAGAGGGCAGCCCCTGGAAAAACTGTTTCCCCTTTATGAGGACCTTCATCTAATGGGGCCTCAGAAATTAAATGAAGATGCTTGTCATTCAAGCATAAATATGGACATCAGCTCTAAGTGCAGGTCCTCTATATCAGGTATTTTTTTAACCAGCTTCAAAGCACACCTTTATAGCTATCAAATGGATCCAAAATGGACATAACTGCAGTGGAAACCAGCAAAGTGCAGCTTACTAGCTGTCAAATGATCAAAATAATGATATTTAAGCTCATAACAAAGTACTAGAACAGACAGGACATTTGTCATCATGACTAACCTATTAGAAAGAGAAAGAACCATGCAATGCTTTCCCTAAAGAAAACAGGGTATGAAATATTAGAGGCTGGAATAAGAAAGTGACATTACGTTTTATGTAATCAATCACTTAAAGAGAAATTTTTCTTATATTCACAAGCTCCTCAACTCTAGAGAGAGAAGGGATGGAGAAATTACCCAGTATTGCTGTGTTGAGTATGTTTAATACACTGAGTAAGAATTTCAAGAGGGAGGAAAGTTCACGTGACACATAAGGAAAACCAAATCTGCTGCAATTTGCCATGGGAAGTTACGAAAAGGAAAGCTAGGAAACAGGTGAGGAGTACAAACAGTGCTCACATGCTGGCACATGTTTTCCCTTGAGAACAGTGTTTGCAAACCCATACAACGCCTAAAAAGTCCAGTTTCAGCTTAATGACAGCAACATTCAGGCACTGGAAATTCTTCTGCAGAAGATAATGATTTTGCACATATCCAAATACTTTAATTTAAAACATTGTGAAAAACAACCTCATGTGGCTTTAGCAAGTTTTTGCTCAAACAGTGTGGTTTAGAGTAATGCAGTTGCTGAGATTAATTCCAACTTTTAGACACACTGGGACCAAAACAATGACAGAGCTCTTAAAAATATTTAGATGGAAACTGTAATTGCAAAAATTACCAAAACTAACACCCTAGTGGAGAAAAAGAATATCCCTTGAGGGAAAGCTTTCCCAGATGGTTTTTTATTTCTATTTACTTAACAAAAACAACTTTTCCAAATAAATGTAATTTTAGGTTTCCCTTCCTAACTCCAATTAGGAGTGGAGACGTTCCCTTCAATGTCAAAAGTCACATCCTAAATTGCAAAGGATGGAGGCATCACAACAGATGGTCTGATTGCCAGTGAGTACGTTTGCCTGAAAGAACAAATCAACTTGCTTCTGGATGAAGACCTCACCAAAGTCACAGTATTTCTGACAACAAGGGATTCAACCTTATTAATTCCTCAGGGTGCTTTTTTTCCCCTCCCCAATATAATTTACTAATATTTCTATGTTCTTCTTTGTTGCCATTATTTAATTCTGCATGTATGTTTATTAATCCTCCAGAGATTAAGGCCAGACCAGGATGTGCTGAAATCAGTCTTTCCACTGGCTTCAATGTGAACTGGATGGGAGATTAAATTCTTCTCTTGCTGATGCCCGTATATATTTGGAGCAAGTACATGGACAGGATGGACTAGCCCAGATTTAAGCTTTACCCTCTGAATGTCTTAGGCTAAAACAGTGGTTAATACAGATATTATCTGTAAATACCAGAAAAAATTCAAAGAAACAGCAATTGTCACCTTGCAATTTTATACAGTTTGGGGAAAAGTTGATTTCCAAAGGTGAATAATAGATGGAAATTTTGAGAGAGGGTATTTCCACTGAGGTACTGAAAGATAACCTGAGTTTAGCTCAGTTTTCTTCACATGTTTTTGACAGTGGTCTCTAAGAAGACTTCGAATGACTGCTGAGGATTCCTGCAGATGACACAAGCATTGCCGGAGTTCTAAATAACAAAGAAGGACAGATGACCTGCACAGGCTGGTTTGTATAATTTAGGAAAATAAGCTCCCTGAACAACATTACATGAACTATAGCCAAAAGCAAGGTGTTACACCAAAGACTGCAGAACACATAGCAGACAGAAAATGGGGTCCAGGATGCAATCGCCCTGAAAAAACCTTGAGAATAATATGACATGACCAGAGAGAGAAACCAGGATCCACTGGGTCCATCAGTGGCAAAATGCTGAAGGAAGGGAGGCAGGCACTTGCATTAATCCCTGGTGGTGCCGCAGCATGCCCCAAGGGTGGTGGCCTCTGCATTGGAGGGCTCTCCTCGCTCTGCAAAGCAGTTGCCACCTGGGGCAGCTCCAACTCCCAGTAGTACCTGGATGCTCCGCTCAGGCTTCAGCCCTTCTCCAAGCCACATTTCAGCCCATGTCCCTGACACATGGCCAGTGACTAGTGCACTAGGATTTTGCCTTGACTTTTGCAGGCTATTTATTGAGAATGACAGCTGGAAAGTTAAGATCCCCAGAACGTCCTCCCCGGCAGCTTGGGTGCTGCTGTTGTGTTGTTCTTCCCACTCACACCCTCTGGAGAGGCTGCTACAAATGTAACTAACAGCTTGCATGGGGGGCTTTCTCTTTTGAGCTATTGCTCAAGGTTAAAAGGCCAGGTCTATGCAAGTGCAATCACCAGTGAACTTAAATAATGAGCTGCCTCTACAACCTATTAGTGAGGAAAAGCCAAGAATAAGGAAACTTCATATCTTTCAGCCACTATGCAAACATCCGCACACATATATACACCAAGATAATGAATAGTTTATAAATATTAGACATAACACTTAACAAATTTTGTGCAGAAAACCACAGAGGCACCTTCCCCCCCTTTTTAACCATATTTATAGAAACTCAAGCCATTCTGACTGTGCTATGTGAAGTCAGCACAGACTCTGAGGTCCCCCCATGAAGTTTTCCCATGGGAGCCCAATGGAGCAGGGTGATGAGCTTGGCTCTACAAACACATCAATGGGATGGGCAAAGTGATGAGTTCATGCCCTAGCTTGCCATTTTTAGACTCACTGTACCCCACATACAACACGGCAACTGAAGTTGGATGCTGTGGTGTGCAAAATGGGGCTGTTCAAAACAAAATGCCGGCTCCAGCTTAGACATCCAAGTGGTGTACAGCACAAGGAAACACCACTGAGTGCTATGGAAAGGAATGAGACTTTGGGAACCACTGAAGAGGAAATTAAGGAGTGGGGGAAAGGCAGATTTGGTGGTATATCGGTTATGCTGGCTGGAAGTTCTGCCATCACACTTATTCTGGGTCCTCCAAGAGAAAGCATTGCTCATGCTTGTGTTTTAGAACAGTGACCTCCATAGTGTGTGAAGTCCACAAACTGACCAAAGTAAGTTTGTCTTGCACTGTACCGTGTGTACCCAAACAAGACCATGCAGGGGCCAATAGACTGGTGTCAGTCCCAGCAGCTCTGTGCACTACAGTGGCTTGTTTCCCCCAAGGATGGGTCTGTCTGTTACGTAGCACAGGCCCTGGCTAAAAGTCCATGGCTGCAGTCCTCCCACCCTCCAGCTTCATATACCAGCATATCTACTATATTCATCACAAAAAAACTGTGTGCATCTGCTGGGCAGAGCTTTGGAGTGTGAGGACTGTCACACAGCTCCATTCATGTGAAGTTCAGGCCCTGGGAAATGGGGGGCTCATAGAAATGAAATGGGTCTCCTGGCATCCACAATGAAGTCTGTATTACTGTGCTGCTGCAAGTGGTGTAAAAAATCTTCACAGAGTACAACAGCAAGCTGCCAAAAGATCTCCAACAATGGGCATGGCTCACCAAGCCTTGAATCTGGTGACATATGTCTGGCAGGGCTGTGGCACCTTAAGATCTACACCAAGATATTTGGGCAAACAAGTAGATGACAATGGATAAATAAGTCTGTGTTCCACGGTCTAAAAAACCCTACATTCTTCATTGTTGTTTGTTCTGGCAACATCTATGAAGCAGCAGGATTTTACAGCACAATAAAAAGAAACTGAAGATGTGTGGCCGTGAAAATATGTGATCAGTTGCATCAGCACTGAATTGTTTAAAATTGTTTCAAAATTAATTAACTTGAGAAACAAGAGTTAAAAGCATTAAACTAGGCTGTGAACATTCTAGCATGTGGGATTTCTTGAGACACTGCAATTGCATATTTCAATTTGTGCCTTCCAATGAAAAAAGTCATATGTTTTTCTTTATTTGTATTAAATCAAGTCTTATGTTGAAGTAAGCTGTGGTTCTCATGCACGTATTTCTGAATCCCCTGAGGTGTAAATTCTATGTGAGCACTCACACACTGGCTCAAAAAGGACAAGAGAAACCACTTACAGCTGATTCCAAGTAGAACACTAAAAGCTTGCTATTACAAATACAACACATCCTTATTTTTTTCACCAATGAATACATGGTTACACATATATACACACACACACTCATATATATGTAGCTCTCCCAGATAAGCAGATGGACATCTCTAGAGATGCAACATATATGGAGTACTGCTGAAACACAACAGCAACCACACAAGTTTCATTTGCTGCCTTGAACTACACTTGCCCACCTCCACGATAACCCCATCTACTTCAGTGATTCTGCCCACTGAACACATGGGAAGTGCTGCCAGCGCCCATGGTAAATGCTGCACTGAGCCTCTGGGCCTGCACAGCTGCATCAGTCCCAACCCTTCCTCCTAAGCTGGTATACAGTAAGTTCCAGCCTCCTATGGAGTCAAACTGGAAAGCTACAGAAAGATCTATGCCTCAAAGTTCCCTACAGGACATCCTGTCCCTTAAGAATGAGGTCACCTTCTTGAGCAGGACTAAAACAAGACAAAAACTGCAGACAGTACTAAGATAAACAGTATTTACTGCTTCAAACAATAAAAGGTACTGTTAAGTTACTACTGTAGCAAATGTCCTGTCAACTGACTACAAAGAACAAATTCAAGCTGATAAAAAGCTTTAAAAAGCTCTGTGCCCTGGATTCCAACAGTTTGTTTTCAACAACTGTGCATTCATGGGAATAAATGCTAACACTTAATCTAGGGCTTCCAGATGAAATTTGGATATTTGTGCATGTTGACAAGCAAGCAAGTTAATACACGCTGCTGGGTTTGAAGAGCCTCCGGTAATATTTAAGTTTAAAAGGCACAGCAGAAGAGCATATTAGATGTAAATGAGGATCATCTTCTGATCTTCATTTAAACCTTGATTAAAACTCAGTGGAAAGACTGCTATTGAAATGAATGGGATCTGAATCATGCACTTATTTCACTTAATTTAACTGTGTGAAATTTAATAAATGAGGTAAATAGACTTTCTACCACCCTTTATTCTGGAAGGAGAAGAACTACAATTACATTTTGAAAGCCCAGCTAAAAAGCCACAAAATTATTTAACAGCACCTGGGTAAGGTTTGAAGCTGAAGAACAATTTACCTTCAAAAGTCTGGGAAGAAAAAACATTGAATTTAGTCGTTGTTACTATAAATGTTGCATGTTATAGCAAGTGGACTGCTTTTAGAGCTGGTCTTATTTAGCAATAAGGAATCTCGGTCACATTTAATGCCAGAGTTCAGTTCTGTGAAGACATATAAACAGGTTGAACACTATAAAAGGTATTTGAAATGCGTCATTACAGTATGTTTCATGCTTTTCAAACTCCGAAGAAGTTCCCTCTCCATCTCACAATTTGCATGGTTCCCCCCTCATGTCCTTTCACTCTTTTCAGCATTTGCTTGCTTTTCAGCAAAGCAAATGATCCATGGCTTAGTACAGTGTCGCTCTCACTTTTCAGCCTTCTGATGTTTTCGTTCTTGTGATGGAGCTTCTCACGCTGTTTTTTGTAAACATGCACATGTTTTTCTAACTGTCTTTTTGTTTTTCATTCCTTCTCCTGGGAGGAGAAAGGTTTGATGGACTTTTTCATTGACCAGGAGAGGTGGTAACTTCACCTTCCAATCGATGGTCGTTTCCAGAACCCTATATAATGGGAAAACCAAAATAAAGTCACTCTCTTCTTTGCCTTCTCTTGGGTGTGGCTGTGTTTGTCTCTGCGTTTCGTGTTGCTCGATAGAGTGACAGTACAGAGCCCAGAAAATCTGCAATCTGAACTCCAGAAATATAATGTAATACTGGATAAAGCTCCACTAACACTCTTAGACTTCTATGATCATAATGTCCATTCATTCTGAGGTTTGTTTGTGGGTTTTTTAAAAAAAATTACTGTCTTTGGAAATACTAACAAAACAAATATTGAAAATGGGTAAGTGAAACTTTTTTCCCTGAAAAGAACAAAACCTCATATTTATCGAAAGGCTGTGCCTTGTATTGACCTGTGCATCTTTTTAGGTCAAATCATTAATTCCCATATACTCAGAATTAGCGGCTGTTTAATTGTGAACAGCTTAAAATCATAATAAAGATGACTGCAGCTGCTAAATTTGGTTCTCCAACTCCTTTGTCCCTAATGTTTGAGGGATGGTCTTCCTCAAGGACCTTTTCCAAGCAATGAGGCAGGAAAAACAATGCACAGCTTTATCAAACACGTCACCCCCCTACATGCAAATAAGAAAATCTAGAAGATGACATGCAGATAAAGATTAAAAGAAAATCTGCCCTTACATAAACGACACAAACCTGCTTAAACACATTCCACCCCCTGCAGAAAAATTTGCCAGAAAGAAACTGCCCCATCAGTTCAGTGAACATGGGGAATAAACATCCCCTTGTATACAAAAAGATGTTAAATCAGCTACAACCTAAGCTCCAGCACAGAATGTGAAAATGTTATCAGTAGCAGACAGTTGGACTGTGCTTATCTTTGCCAAAAGTGTCTTGAGGAAGGAAAAAATGCCAGAAACTTTTTACTAGTGCAGCGAAATGCATGAAGAGACATGAAAGCCAGAGAAGACTGACTGCAGAACTGATCTCACTTGCTCCTGTTCCCATCTGCTCCTCTGTTCCTGCAATGTTTCTTTTGTAAAAGATTGCACTCAAGTGTTGTGATGAATGGAGGTATTTTTGTCATCCATCGGGTTTGTTTGGTTTTTTTTTCCACTCTGACTAGAAATAATCAGCTTTTACCTTTTACTAAATTACAATTTGGAAACTCACTGCTGTACGCAGGTCTCTGGCTTTTTTTGTTTCCTAGAAGAAAACAAAGGGAAATAGAGCTGGGAACATCCCAGTGCCAGCTCCAGCACCAGCATTACTGCTGTGGGGCATCTCAGCAGCTTTGCAGGAGGATTGGCCCTGGTCATCTGCCAAGTGCATACACCATGTACGTGTTTATTACTCCAGTGCTGCTAGGATGCCTTACACCTTCCAAAATATAACTGCACCTGCCTAAGAAACACACTTCCTTGACTTCATCTTTTTGTGGGAAGAAGCTTCTTGAACAGCGAGACAATTTGAAGCACATTCTAATATATTTTTGGTACATTGCGTGGAGGTGCCACATTTTTCTCTAGCTCATATCTTTGGTGGAAATTCAACCTAAGGAAGGATTGGTGGAGTAGCAATCTCAGAAGATATTAAAGGCAAGCAATTTTAAGATCTGAGATCCATCATGCCAAACACGCCAATTTTGCGTGCTTGAATCTTCCAAGGACTTTGATGGAGTACTAAAACTATGAGGAAAAAAAATTATGTGATTTATGTACCTCAGCTGGAAAAACAAACAAACAAACAAAAAAAAAACCCCCAAAAAATCACACTTTGTTTTCCAGAAAATGACATTAACTTCAGAAAGATCTGGCCATGGCCACAGCATCCCAGAAAGTTTCCAAAATCGTAAAATGGTCACCTTCAGAGCAAATGGACACATCAGACAGCCAGCTCTCCCACTCCACTGGGAAGCTTTTCCCTGCCTTGTGAAATATCTTCTGATAAGCCTTACTAAAACCAGAGCCACCTTATCTGGGAAAAATTACACCTACCAAGTTTTTAAAGCCATAGGTCTGTTTGGCTGCCTTTGATGCATTTGCCAGTCTTCAATCACTATCTATCACTTCATGGAGGAGCTGCAGCAGCTCTTGTGAGCTCAGTAAACTGCCTCGCTGCAAGTTTTTCAATGGTGAAATACTACCAGCCCCAGAGAACAGAGCAGCTTTGTGTGTTAGCAGCTTCATGTTTTAGCAGCTCTGTGTTGCCTTTGTCCTCACCTCCCAAAATGTGGAAACAAATACTCATAATGAACAAATAAAATTATTTCTTCCATGGGCTAGGAAACGAACTTTGCAGTGTTGACTGTGAGAATGTGTAGTACTACACTGGATTCCAGTCTTGGAAAAATAAAGCAGAACAATCCTGTTCTCAATACTAGAACTAAAGGTCTATATTATGAAACTTCAAAAGATTTAGACAGATTTTCCAAAGTAGTAATAGGAGCTTGGCATGTAAATCATACAGCAAGCCAGTGGGAGGTAGCCATCAGCACTGGCTATTGAAAATCCTCTCTTTAAGATGGATCAGCACTACTCAAAGAAAGATGGAAGTTTTGCCACTAAGAAGTAAAGTTTTCAAGACCTACTATGCCTCCATGAAGGAACATTCTGAAGAAGCAAGATCCCCCATTTTGCCTCAAATGCAACATCACTGTGTTGATAACAGTGTTGCATGAGGGCATTGACTTCACTTAGCCCAGTTGCACTGGGCTGCAGTACCTTGGAGCAGTATCGTCATTTTTAAGCAGAATGCAAAATGGCGTTAAAAATAATAGTGGTAAAACAAATGAAAAAGAAAGATGAGGCTTAGAAGGGACAGAAAACAGCTGCGGTAGATGCATTACAGCCACATTCAGCTTACAAGTTCCCCAAAGGTTCTGGTACAGGAGTTAAACAGCCCCTTGGGAAAATCAAGCTTCTGATCTGGCTGTGTTATACAGCTACAGGATGTCTCTGCTGTCACCAGGTTTGCTTTTATGAGACAGCGCCCGATAGAAGGCGTTTGTGTTTTTTAGTTCTTGGATCTCATAAATGAAATTACTGAGTTCTTTCAGAGCTTTGCCAAAATAAGTTTCCATTAAAAGTCTCAAAACTGTCTATGGAAAGTTTCTGCTATGCTTTACTGAACTCTCTCAATAAATGGCAATGCAGTTTACATTTGTGGGGAAAAGCTCTGGCAGTGTCCATGTATTCCAGATAACATGCTACTAATACAACCCAGGAAAGAAAATGTAGGTCTTAGAGTAACTCAAATGTGGTGGTTTAGAGTGTTGCTTTTCCCGACACATGTTGGAGCCCATTGTTCCAAGGAGGAGTCCCACAACCCTTGCAACTGCATCTCACAGGATATGACTGATGTGCTCTGCCAGATGCTGGGACACAGCAAAATACTGACCTTCTGAAACCTCCTGATTAAAGTTGCACTTTTGTGAGGAATTAATCCTACCCAAAAATGTGGGGATGCTCACAAACACCAAACATATTCTTACCTGTTCCTAATAATGTATGTCTTCAAGCATGCAAAACTGTCTGTCCTTCTTTTTCCATTTAAGTGCATTTATTTAAAAATTTGGCTTTCCATCAGGAAGGGAAAATAAGTTTTATGCTTCTGGAATACAAAACTCATCAAGTGGAAAATCTGCATTGGCCTAGATCAGTGACCATGTAAAGACGAAGCTGCTGAAGACCCTATGGTGACACTGCTGCTTTTCAAAATTCTGCCTTAAAGCCTTATCCCATTCTTTTTGGTTTCAAGCAATTTTTTAGATTCAAACTTGACCATAAGTAATCAAACTCTATACCACAGAACTGGAAGGCTGTCTCTTGTTGGAAAGCATTTCACTGTGGCCATTATGTGAAAACTTATGGAGAGGCAATAGTATTTCAGAAGCAGTGACTAAATGTGCACATCCCTCTGACAGAGCACTAGAAACTTATTTTTTGCCTGCTTTTAGTAAAGAGATGCTATTAGATCTCTGTGGTTATTACTGCAAAAGTGGATTATCTCATTCATTCTAAGGCATCATTTTATGTGCTTCCTCAACCAGAGATTTTCAATTTGTGCTCAACACCACCCTGGGAGACTCTGGACTATTTTCATGCCCATGAAAGCTAAATAATCAAAAGCAGGCTTACGCCCACAGAGAGATTTGTACTCCACCTCCCTTAGAACTACTATAGCTGCTTGCATATTGAGCAATCCTAGAAACCACTGGTATGCATAAACTGTGAACTCCTTTAAAGCACCTCCTACCACTGCCTTATCCCCTGCACCCCCCAGCACTGTATACACACACACACATACACACACACACACAGACACACACACACACATTATATTTATATATATATATATATATATGTATGTAACATGGCCTCTTGATGCCACCATAATTCTACCTGAAGTACTTAAAGGTGAGACTGAACTGCGGGAGAGGGGTGGTAGAGTATTGCACATTGATTTCCAATCTCTCCCTGAGCATGAACAGTGCCTACCACTGTCTTCCATAAAGTCTTGTGTGCTAATGCACAGACCCCTTAACAAGAAAACATTCCCAATCATGCAACAGACCCCTTAACAAGAAAACACTCCCAATCACACAAATGCTTACAGAAATCTCCCTATGGAGCCACTGCCATTTCTTCCTCACTTACTTCAAGGAATATATGTCATCAGGTTTAAGTTAAGCAGAGCAAATAAGTTTTTCAATCAGATTAATAAATACCCCTCTAATTGTGTAATGAATATCCCAATGCTGAAGACACAGTGAGCTAGGAAGTGCTCTTGAGCACTTCAGAAAACAGAGACTTAGTATAGGTATGTATGATACTAACACATAGTTGACTGTGAGTGAAAAATGATCCTGTCTCAATTTCCACAGGTGTTTATCATCACTTAACCCAGATACTGTAACTATTTCCTTGCTATGATGTGAAAAATTTCCTTCCTTGTTCACCAATTGGCTGAAGGAAAGGTGGGGGAATTATGTGGGGATGTGGAGCGTCATGTTCTGCAATGACAACTGCCCAAGTTAGTGCATTAATTCTTTCTCAGCACTATCATGTAACAGTGTCTCCCTAAATAAAAGTAGTCAGCATATTTATAAGTGACTTAAAAATGTACTTTATCCTCTGTGGCACAATATCATGACTCAAAACAAAGTCTTGAATTCTTCAGCCAGAGGTTTTTCATCTAGGGTCATGGTCCTGTCTTGAATTAGAAAATTGAAAAGGTTTTTGTTTGGTTGTTTGGGGGTTTTTTTTGTTTGTTTGTTTGGTTGTTGGTACTGGGATTTTTCCTTTTTTATTTTTTTTTTTTTAGGAAAGCACAGTATTTTCTTTAGTTCTGTTATGAGATAAGATATTTACTACTGAACACGTGCTACAAATATTTGACAGAGCAATTAAGACAATTTAATAGCCTGGGAATCTCTTGCTCAAGAGGGCTAAGAGGTCAAAAGTTATGGCTTTGACATATAACATATGCTTTCTGAGTGCCTTCTAATTGCAGGAAATGTTTTGATTTCACAGTCTTACAAACATTCCTGAAAACTCTGAGGTATTTCTCAAAGTGATTCACTCATGTGGGATTTAAAAAATGGATGTTTCCTCTGACCACCTTACCTTAGCACCAAGTGCCTTCATGACTGTGTACTTGAAGAGGTCATGGACATCTCTTGAGGTATTTCCCCTCCTGGAAGGGGACTGTAATACTTACATTATATGCAGAGCATTGCTGATGGGGGGAGAGATCAGCACTGGTATGCCAGCCCCTGGACAAACAAGCACCAAGTCAAGCTGTGCTGCACATACACACAAACCCTACCAGTTGCCTGCCAGATGGGCTCAAACCCTGCCTCTGCAAGGGCAGAAAACCCATGTCACACCATTCCTAACAACTGGGTGCTGCTGAGTCACTCATGCCCAGGAAGGGGAAGCACCAGACAGCTGCTTTTGAAGGACTCACCAGTGTGAGCTGTCGCTAGACCCTCTGCAGTCAGCGGGCACAGATAAGCAAACCAATAGAACTATTCATCCTCGTTGCATAGGACACCATGTCCCTTTATTTGCAGACAGCTTAAGATTTCAATAGAGACACAGCATAAATTAAATTTCTCTACAAACATCTGGGTTGTAACAAGATCTAACTTGCCTGTGATTTTTTAATTTACAAGCAACTAGGAGAGTAATAGGAATGAATGACACCAGTGATAGCTATAAATAGATTTTTTATCCATTAGAACCAAAGGGTCACGTGATGTTTCTACAGGTTCCCTGTTCAATGCTCATGGTCAACTCAATGTGTTCCATGCCACAGCCCTCTGGAGACATATGGAGCCCCAGGGAGGCAGTGGGGCCCTTTGTGCCTCTTGGAGGTTGTTCCAGGCCTTCATCCCTCTGATACTTATGAAATTTGCTTCTAAATGTTCAGCTTAAACTCTGGCTTTACCATTCAGACTATTTGTATAAGTTGTGCTAGCACTGCTCTTTCCATTAAGGTAGGTTCTTCCCAGTCTGATATTGTCTTTTCCAATGCATATATCATGTTACAGATTATTTTGACTCATTCAACTCTCTTAGCCCTGTCCCATAAACCAGAATATTTCCCTGATTTTCCTTTTATTATATCCATCCAGGTAATATCCATATTCCATTAAACTGGGGTCCAGAACTATACACAGTGTTCCTGCCAAGGACTTAGAAGTGTATTGTAAATGATATTAATGCTTTATCACTACTCAGACTTTCTGCACAGTGTATCCTTATTCTCTGGATATATACAAGGGCTCCCCCATTCTTCCAGATTAAAACAGAGTAAGTATGTACTTTTGCATTCTGCACAATTTTAACTTTTATTCCATTTCTCAGCATCCTCCAATTCTACTCAAATGCCATCCAAACATTCCTCTTCCTTCTCACTCTCTCAGCTCTCCATTGTGAAACGTCACTGTGAGAAACACCTATGCAAAGATCTTTAATGAAAATATTTAATTAGACATGTCCCAAGAACAATTCTTAAGGATACCCAGTAGATACCTGTCTCCAGAGCTTTTCTGATACAATCTGTTGTGTCCTCTTTAATCAGCTCTTTATCCAAGTTTAAATTCTGCTACTAAACTTCACCTCCTTCAAGTCATGTAGTAACTTCATTTCATTACTTGGGTTACTGAACTTCAGGCTAGTAATTATCTCCACAAAATGAAACAAAAGCAAAAACCCAACCATCTCCAGAAAGACAATTTGATAGAACTGATCTTTGCTAATACAGCTAAAGCTTTAGACTATTTTGCATTTACTTTATTCCTTCAAAGCACTTTCTGAAGCTGAGCATGATCTCAAAGTCAGAATAAAGGTTCTAAAGGTTCTATAGCCATGTGGCTTTCTTCATTTCTTGAAAACATGGGGGCCTCATTTTATTGCACAGACAAGTAGAATCATGAGTGCTTGATGACAGACTATATTGCTTACTTTTATCACTCTTTTTTAAACTATACATAATAGGAGCTTGACCTGGGTATGCTGTAACTGGAGAGTGATTGGAAAAGTGGAGATGATACATTTCACTCAATGAAGATTTAAGATTGTGAAATTCCATTAAGAATTACTTTCCTGCAGATCTCTCCCGGCCACGTACATTTTACATGTACGTGTAAACACCCTGTCTGTCTTCAGTACCATATAATGCTTTCATGGTAGCAAAAGTCAAGCTGACGTAACTTGGAGCTAACCTCTGATTCATTTTCTTCTTAATTAATGTAACTTTCTAGCATTCACAGCCTTTGCAGAGAAATAAGCAAGGCTGGTCTTTTAAATCTAATTTAATTTTTAAGGGAAATACAATTGAAAAAAAAAACCAAACCCAGACAGTCATATCTGTGTCGCTGAAGCTCTATGAGCTGTACCTGATAAATTACCTGTCTGTGATGCCACAGAAAACACTCTTTGTTACTTCCTGTACATCTTGTTTGTAAAGCTCTGTTTACTTACCTGTTACTTTTTGGCTAACTATTAACCACAATTAACCTGATGGACTTTTTTTCCCGAACAGAACAAACATTTATCAGAGAAGCAAAACTTATTCAGTAAGCCAAATGCAAATGTTGTCTCAGGCAAGGTCAGAGAGGTCATTGGGAGCAATAAGGTTCTATTTCCACATGCACTAGTTTGTTCATTATTGCTGACTGAAAATTAGAGGGAGGTAAGTAGAAGACCAGAACTGTAACTTTCTGGTTATTATGGATTTTTTAAAAGGTATTATTTACAGAGTGGTTTGGGAACTAGTTCCAGATTGGAGGGAGAAAAAAAACTGTTTTCTAGGCTTCCTGACAAAAACATTTTAAAATTATTGCAATGCTACTGACAAATTTTGGGGTTTTCTTTCCTACTGTCTGTTTCTGAGCAGCAAGCAACAAAATATTTCAGGAGAGCAATGGATGTTGCATCCTGCCACTACTCCTGCATTCTTTGCTAACCGCTCGCTGGCATATCTCCTCTTGCTCTAACATCTGGGGCAATGGCTTCTGTCCCCTTCACTATGTCCCTGTGGGAAGACCCACAGGATTTATACCTGTAACACAGTCTTATTGATTTGCAACACCACTCTTACACGTGGTTAAGTCTTGTCTCTCCAAGTTTAAAAAAATCACTAGAAATTAAAGCAGGTAAACCCAAATTTTGTATTAATGGTGCCAAAGTTAGTCCAGGCTATGGCTGAAATAAAAAATGCAGAAGAGACCATCAGATGATACCGTAAGTGTTGCCAGATCAGTCTAACTCCCATCTTTCTTAGCCAGGGGAGGAAGTTTTTCAGCAGATATTGCAGACATCTAAATCTGAGAGCTCAAATTGTAATAAAACATTTCACTTTTCCCAGACAGTGTTCTCCTATTCAAGGATGTTTGTGAAACTGTGCTGCCAAATCTGTGATTTCACTAACTTTTCCATGGTGATAACATAAACAGTGAGTAGTGATTTATCTGAGGGATCAAGCTGCATTAGAAGGGGAATGTGAAAAAATGCGCATTTGAAGGCATTCTCTCCCCTGAGGAGAGATGAAAGCTCATATACATTTATAAAATGAACCACACCCCCAGATCTGACAGAATTCAAGCTTCTTTTGGTGTGCTTTCTGAAAATCCATATCAAATTCAATGAACCGAAAAAAATATCAAAATAAAGTCTTGTTTTTTTTAAACTGAATTAGCTCTGTCTTTCCTCTTAATAAAGCAAATTTGTGAGATTTACACAGCAGAGCATTAAGAATATTCTCTATAACTCACTGAGCTTTCACTCTTCCTTTTAAACTAGTAGATGATGGTTTTCTCAGGGAAGATCAGATTTTGCTCTCAGTTACATCTACATCAAAACAGAAGTAATGACACTGACTGGAGCAAAATTATTCCAGATCTACATCTCTCTCACAGACAGCACCAAGAAAGAACAGTTTAAAGACAATCTAGTTAATTAAATCCAAATCCATCACACTTTTTAAAGTTATGAGCAAGAAGAAAAACTAGACTTAGCATGTTTGTCTTATTGCCAAGGAGCACTCACTATAAAACCTCCTTGAATTCAAAACTGAATGATCACATATATTGTAGCAGGGAAGTTATGGCAGGCAGAAAGGAGAATAACTTTACCAACTTTGATAATTGCTTGATCTGGAGTTTTGATTAAATGGTCCTTCTAGTATGAAATTATCCTCTAAGAGGGCCACAGTCTTGAATTCTCCCTCCTATTTCCTTAATGGTTTTCACATTTTATTTTATCTACTGCAGTCAAAACAACTTCTTTGACAGTCATATCTTACTGCAGTACACAGCCTGTGTGACCACTCTTATCCCCACAGAAGGCATCTGGGACTACATTCTCTCCTGGATGAAAGTGAGAGCATCTGTCTTCACCATTGAAATTAAATACTTCTCATTTTTGCAGAGTGCTTATGGCCTTGGTTCAAATGCTGGGAGAAAGCGAGGATATCACATAGGGCTGCTTATGCAATTATCAGGTCATGTATTCACAGTACACAAGGGGGTCAGAGGAGGGAGATATGTGTGGCCAGTTACCTGTCCCAGCATGCACATCTTGTCCTGATGGCTCTCCCTCCATGCTCTAAAAAAACCACACACACAGGTTTACAGCACCCAGTGCTGTTTAGAAGAACTACGTAATCTGAAAGTACTTTTTAAATTTTGTTTTTCTTCTCAAAGAGATGCTCAAGTGAGTTAAAAAATTGTGATAAAGTTGCCTATAATGTAACCTATCCATAGTTTATAGTACTTACTGGAGTACCACTTGTAGCTGGGCAGAATCATGCAGGGAAACAAATGCACCAGAAAGGATAAACTCTGTCTTAACACACTATTCTGAAGGTCAAATGAGAATCAGCATCTCAAAAGCAAGAGGAAAAAATTATGATCTTGCATGTCTTGGTTCATTTTTTTGAACACACATTGATGGTGTGCACCATCACCACCACTCCCTGTCTAAATGAGGACATAGTATTGAAAAGCCAGAAGCCTGGAAAGACAAATATTCCCATGATCAATAGGAGGGCTGTAGTCCATGTGATCAGTCATTGTCTGTTGCCAATCAAGGTTTTCTCTGTATACATCCTCAACCTCAGCTGCTTGTGGTTTTATTTTCATACTTGGCGCTTTCCCATTGAGATTCAACTTTTTCTTTAAAGATCTAACCTCTGCAATCTGCCTTCGTTCAAACAAGCAGTCAGAACGCAGTGAACCAGAAGCCTGCGGCCCCCCAACCTCTCTCAAAATAGTAAAGAGAAAAAGGCAAAAAGGAGAAAGGTCTTGTTTTAGGAAAACAAAGCCCAGGAGTGAAGAAGACATGAGCTTACTGCACAGTGAGGAGTGCACCGGTGAGCTGTAGCTTGGGTGGGTTGGCATGGGCCAGGGGACATTGCTCCCACACCCTTGTGCCCATCCCACAGCCAACACTGCTTCCTTCCCCACTGCCTGACATCATCACCCAGAAACTCCCAAAAGCAAAATCCTTTTGCCTTATCCACATCATCCAAAACCATCTGCAAGCTGAAAATCAGGGCTATGACGCACTCAGAGCTCATTTACCCAGAGTAAACGTAATAACCAACAGCAGTTATTGTTTGTTAATATATGAAGCCTTGCGTCCTATCGCTTTATTAAAATGTCTACATGTATTTACCCACATTCAGGAGGTGTTTAATCTCCTCTGTGACCACTAATAAAAAATCCCTGCCAATATTTGATATTAAAGTTTTATGCCTTAGTGAAGTGCCTGTTTCCAGGAGCCATGAGTAAAAACTCCGTTGTGAACACACACACAAAAAATTAAAATTACTAGATTATCTGAGTTGGATGAAAACCACAAACAACACCAGAAAAAATATGCAAAAATCAAGACAGCCACATTTTAAGGATGAGTTTTACTCTTAGGGGTTGATGGTTCTGTTAATGGCAGCTTAAGGGAAAAGAATTACTGGGGTCATCTGTGATGGCAAGGAGGTAAGAAGTAGCACCCCAGCCTCCCAACACAGACTCCAAGTGAATTGCAGAGGTGAGAGCTGACAGTGTCCTTGCCTCTGGTAGCACTGCTGGGGCTGCTCCCAGCTCAGCTCCTGGTGCTGGCTGGGCATCAGTAAGGGTGTTTCCCAGTAAGGGCAGAATCACTGCTTTCTGAAGAATACACCAGTCATACTGGGTGGGTATTGTTAAAAAAAGACAGAAAGTACTTTTCCAATTACTAAAACACGTAAGTCTTATCCTTCATTACACCCTTGGCTTTCTTATATTACCTCATATTTATCTGGGGCCGCTGAAGACCCTTTGCAGCAAGCCAAGCAAACTCAGCTCACTCTGCACAACTGATTTCTATTTCCAGCCCCAAAGAGCCATGTTGAGAGGTTTCTCAATCACCACAGGGTGCTGAGAACCATCCTGCCCAATATCTGGTGGTTCACAGTGTAGTCACGCTCCTGAGAGGCAGGGCTGGTCCGTGACGAAAGGCCAGGTAAGCATCATGGAGCAAGACAAAACTTGCCCAAGCATGACAGCTGGATGAAGTCAAGGTTACTGTGGGCTGCCAGAGTTCTTGCCCTGCCATCCCAAGCTACAGCTGAGCAGAGAAGTCAGCATTCTGCTGCAATACAGCATGCCCCGCAGCTGAGTTAAATCAGAAATAATAATAAAAAATTAAATTCACATACTGAGTTACATACATAGGATTTGGGAAGAGCAAATGGGAGAGAGTGACAAACAGACAGAGTAGGTGCAGTCAGCTGCTCATCACTAACTCAGGCCAGGGTTTGCACAGCCACCGAGTCAGCTTCTGGGCTGTGAACAGAAAAATCCAAACATCAACCAGCAAAACTTGCCATGCAGCAGAAACATTCCGGCACTCACTTGGGGCATGGACTCTTCACTGGATCTGTCACCCACTCAAGTCTGCTTTTCACATTTTAGCGGGTGAGAGAAAAACAGGGCAACAAAATCACTGAGACACAGGATGGCGTCAGCTCTCCCACCCACAGGTACACTCCTCCTCTGCTACCCAGCAAGGCACTAGGAATTTGATAGGACGAACCCGTCCTCAATAAACATGTCGCATCTTAATTAGGAATAGAATTATGCCCAGCAAGGGACAAAGGAGTTACACATCAGGTATTACCCAGGTAATGCTGGTACCATTCATGTACAACTCACAGGCAAACCATGAGAGGCCAAATGGGAATTACTCAGAGTATTTGGCATGACACAATGCTTTACTATGAAGAAACAAAGGTCACTTTGGTCCACTTGATGACAGAGACTGAGAAGTCTAAAGCCAGTGCAAGTTATTGCTTCTTCAGGCCTCTTTGAAATACATGCTAGAGCCATTTAGGTGCCCCTGGGGACACCAACATCTCTGCCACCTCCACCTCTAACACCCTCTAGGGTGCTGTCTGCTAGGATGTGGAGGCAGCAAGCAGGGCAAGAAGAGAATAACAACAAAGAAATCTAACAGAGTTCTTGCACAAAATCATCACCCATCTCTGTTCTTCCTGAGAAACAAAGCAAATTACAGCATTAGGGGATGTTCCTCATAGCTGATCAAGGCTGCTAATTGTCAAAGAGGCTCCAATGTACACACGTATATCTGACATTACGCAGAGTAGAATATGAATTTTCTTGTGGACTATGATACAGATTCCTCCTTAATTTCCAGAGCTACAACAACAAAATTTGAAATGGTCTGTATAAAATAATTCTCTTAATACTTCCTCTGACTGACAGCATAAGGGGACTACCACAGGCCACATGCTTAGGATTACTATACCAAATTCTACCTTCATTTAACAATATCTTCTGACTTGCAGAGATAAAGACATGAGGGAGAACACAGACCACAGCACACAGCAAGTAACAGGAACAATAAACGCAGTTACCTGTGCCCTGAAGCAAATACATGTTCCTGAACTGCTGCCATGGGAAAATACTCTGTTGAAACTACAAGCAATTCAGCCCAGAATTTCACATCATGTTTGTACCTGCAGCACTGGCAAGAACACTGGAGGGGTTTTCCCTATGGATGCTGAAGTGTTCCTGGTGACAGGGTCTCTGGCCATAGCCTAAAGCATGCACAGAAGTGCTTGTCCAGATCCATGTTTTATGGCCCAATTCCAGGACTGCGTTAAATAATTAGGCAACATTACCCTTTTTTTGCAATGCAAAAACTGCAGTCGGGAACATGAACAAGGGCAGTGTGAAGCCAGTTTCAAAGAATGGTTAATCCACATGTGAATTTGAGAGTATTTCTTTAAATATCCACTCTTTTTTTTTTTATCATCTGCATAAATGACATAGTTAATATCCCCAGGAAGACTGACTCATTTGGGAAAAATCAAGAGCTCCCAATTATTTCTCTTGTACCTGTCCATTCTTGCTTTATTTGTAAAGAAGAGAGCAACTATTAACCAATAGACAATGTGTTCATACTACCCCACCTTCCTTTTAAAAGCTGTCAGAGATCACATCCTATTCTTCCCCTCAAAGATACACAGCTGAGCCTGTCTCTGCACACAGAAAGGACTTTGCACGAGCAGTGGCAAAACTGATATTTTTTCCCTTCTCAGCATTAGCATAACCCTGTCAGTTTCCCCATCCTTTCTGCCATCAAAATCTATTTTATGGATGAAAAATTATTGAACCCAAGATCTGAGAAGCCTATTCTTGGAATTGGAGAGGGGGAAGAGGAGAGATATGACTGCTCCTAAAAGTTTACAAATTTTTTGCAACCTTTCTTTTCTTTTTAGCAAATTATCAGAGCTCATTGTCAGTACTAGCACATGAATACATCTGCAATGACACGTGTCATATTAATGAAAATACCTTTAAAAATGCAAATTATTCATGCCCCATTAACTGTGAAGCGCACACCTGTGTGCCACTCTCTGCAGAAAGGAGTGCCCCTGACTGACCTGACAGAGCCTGGCCTTTCAGCTTAAATCCAACATAGCTGCCCACAGGGACAGGGGACAGGAATTTGGTGGCAGTTAAAACCGTGACAATGACTTAGTGAGAGCATTTTAATTCCTCTGGGAAGGTTTTGCAGGGAAGGGAATAGCAAGATCTCTCTACCTCTCCTTTTTCTTTTTTCATGTTACAGGCAGATGCTTCATTTTCAGTGTTTTGTGGCAAGAACAGAAAGTCAGTATCTAGTTACTGCTTTGTGTATTTACATAGTCTTTAAATATTTTTATTATCTCCTAAGCAGTTCATCCTGCCTGCCAGTGACTTGCTTCAGGGCCTCACAGAACTGTCTGGTGGGAATAATAGTGAAAAAAGGTGACTTAATTTTATATCTTTTTACTAACAAACCCACTCATCTTAGGTCTTCTCAAATAAAACAACTTCACTAGGGAAGGTTTGAGTAGAAGGGGTGGTTATTCCCATTCTGCTGTCTGCCCTGTGTTTACCAGGAGTAGCATAATTACACAGAAACTAAGCCGTTTACATGACCACCTGAAATAACAGGATTTGTACTGTTTTAACTCCATAGGAGTTGGTGATTTACAAGCAATGACACTACACTTCAAATAAAGATATTCAGCTCCATTTTTTTAGTTTAGCAATTGAGCCTAGCAGGAGAGGGAAGGGGGGCCCAAGCTGTCATTTCTCTATTAATATTCCTTCAATAATTAGCTGCTCCTCACAGTTCTCCCTTTCATTTCATGCAAGAAAGCAAGCCTTTCCATGAACAACATACCAAAAAAGAGTGCTACTATTTTAAAGTGTCAGTGTTCTCAATATGAACTGCTCTGTGTAAACAATGAGATCTTCTCTTGCCTTGAGAGAACCAGATGTTTCAGAAAAAAAACCCAAAACCTTCCCACGTGGCAGACAGTTACAGCAGAAAAGAGATTCATCCACCAGATTGACTGATGGACTTTTTTATCACTGGTGAAACAGGTCTGCTTTTCACCTTTTTATTTCTTCTGGCTAATCTGTACTTTTCAGGCAGAGAGGCATAAATCAGTTTTTCACAGTCATGTCTTAATACAGAATCTTTAAATGCAAGGCTATATCTTCTATTGTGCCTGTACCCTCATTCCTACAGAAACTGTTCTTGCTTTATTAAGATGCTGGATAACTCCTAGCCAAGGTTCATGGAGACTGCTGGGCAGCCCATTCAACATTACTGTCTTCTCAAGGGGCAAACAGAGAGAGAAGAGAACCAGGCTATGAAGATGCTTCTGCTCCTCCTGGCAAAGCCTCTCACATCCTACCTCTGAGCATAGGTTAAAGTGAGCAAGGTTTTTGCTGTGGCTTGCTCAGAAGGGCTAACAGAGCAGGCATCAGCCCAACAGCCAACCTTAATTAGTACTTGCAGTGCTAATTTCCAGTGGCAACATGCTGGACCTAGAGATAACTGAGAGATCTTTCATTCACCTCATTAGAGAGAAATCTGTGCATTCCTGAAAGATTGCATATAATTAGGCAACACGAAAATAACGAACACAGCCCTGTACAATGTCCAAAGAAGTAAATATCTACATTATTTTCTTCCTTTTATTATCATGAATCAAAGTTCAATTTCCTGCTAAGGTGATATGAAGTTCTTTTCCTCAGGTAAAAAGTCTTGTGCTTTCCCTCTGGCTCCTTTTATTGTTGAAAGAAAACCTCAGAATTACACTAGTGAGAAATGAACTTGCCCTCTCTTCTGTCTTAATAAGAAAAATTGACTGTGGGTAATTGTGTTGTCTATCTTAGTAAAAGCCAGTATAGATGTAAAATGTTCATGGCCGAGCTCAAATTATCTTTCATATGATGAATGTGTATATAGGAATTTGGTTTCAATACTGAAGTCAAGCACCTGATTTTATTCTCTGCCTAGAAAAACACAGAGCTGAATACTGGCTACTGCTAAAGAAATTAAAATCACAATGAAATGAATTGACTATGGTTGGGTACCAGAAAAACATGGAGGCTTTGCCCTTTAGGCTCTATGTCTTCTTGTATATCATCAGTCAAGAAAATATATTGTTAATCCTTTTTTCTAACAGTTTTACTTAAGGACCCCCAAGGAATCCCATTTTCACATGCGTTTATACTTACATCTTTTCATCCTGGTGTCCTCAGAATAGCAAAAATTAAAACCAGAACCCCAATAACAAGGTACCTAAGCAAAAAATACAAATATAGTCTGCATCAAAAGAACCTGGGCTACAGGATCTCACATTTCTTTAAAATACAGCTGCTGGAGCTACCATCCACACAGATATCTTTTAAAATCTGTTAAATCTGCTAAATTGCTCAATCAGAAAGGATAAGGCCTGGTTTAGCATATAAAAGAAGACCATCATAAAATTAGAAAATTAGGAACAAGCTGAATTACTCAAATCCCTTTGCCAGCTATGACACTCAAGTCTCTTCATAGAATCTGCTCTGCTACTCAGCAGGCTCAAACCAAAGCCTGAAAGCCAACAGTGTCTGCTAGACTAGGCTGAAGCCTTTTCCAGACTTGCCAGATGAGCACTCTCTCCCATGTTCTGCGGGTTTGACCTGTCTGAACCAGGGTTCTGGAAGATCTCTACTTCTGGAAAGGGACACAGCAGGCACCTGGCCACATCTGCCAAGTGTTCAACTGAGATACCAAACCATAAAATCTGCTTGGAATTCCAGATTTTGGGCAGAGGAGTAACTTTGCTGAAATGTGTGTTCCCAGACACAGTATTTCTAGGAGGGTTGCAATGATTACCTTCAAAACCAGAAACACACACTTTGCCATCACTCATATTACTACACAAGAAAGTACAATTCTGGCACCATATTTTAAAAGAATTTCCCATCCTGTTGTTATGCAAGAATTGCTTGTAGGCAGTAGACTACATAGTCTATTAAAAAGCTTACAAAATGACCCTAGAATTGATGAACAGACAATCATTTAGTTTTCCAAAACATTTCCAAATTGGTAGACATGACCTTTCATTTGCAAGGAAAAACAGAAGTTGCCTCTACCACCCTCTTGACTTTCAATTCAGTCTGCAGTACACCCAGACAACCTTAATGGTTTTTTTCCTCATCTTATATATTAAAATTTAGCTGAAGTCTTTCCTGCTTAAACTCAATGAAAATTACAGAGCAACAAAAATCCTTCCTATCTTTTTTGCCACCACTCACTATCAAATAACTTTTTGGAAGGCTCTGAAAGTGGTAATGTATAGACCAGGCTTTCTAATATGTTTGGTTTCCTAGACTGGGTACGTCTTTTATGTTAATACTCTTCATATGAAACACAGATGGATTTAATATAACTATTAGAGACAAGAAAAAGTGCATTGGATTAGGGATAGCAAAAAGGCAAGAGGCTGTAGTATGGGGGAAAAGTGTTCCTCCTTGTGCTCTCCAACTACACTTAGTGGTTTGGGACCACGGAATTTAAAAGGAACCTAGAACACACTTCCAGCTGCTGTGTATTTTTACTATTAGAGATTTAATAATCTCTAATATTATGTATATATGAAGATTCTATTAAAATCCTAAATCAATGAGACTGCTGTTATCAACACAATTATCATAAATAGCAATATCTTTTCAGACATACACCATTTTTACATTCCAGACAGACTGGTGACTATTTGGGGGTTGAAGATCTGCTTATATTTCAGCTGTAGGCAGTTTCCCTTGGAAAACCTCTTTGCCAAAAAATTATGATCACCTTATTTCTTCAAAAACAATACAATCACAAAAGAGAGAGAAAAGGATTTAGTATTAAAATATTTTGAAAATGTTCATGCACATTATAAAATAATCTTTAAAGGTTGTTTCATCCTTTCTCGAAGTTTGAATTATAGATATGTCATCAGGAAAAGGCTTCCTATGTTACAAAAGCCACTATGAGCATGTGAGAACTACAATTCTAATAACAACTAATATAAATAAATATAATTAGATATTCTCCTGCCAAAGAATAAAGTTATTTCTGGCCCTGGTAGTGTTATTTGCAGACTAGTATATGCTACATGCTTGTTTAAGTTTGTCATTACATAGCACCCTGCAAAAGAAAACAGTAAATGTGAGCTCCTGTAAGGGTAGGGCTCTAGAGATAGTGGCATGTCATTTTGACTCCTTTATTCGATGTTTGAATTATGATACTGAGCAAAACCAGTTCCCTTACACCAAATAACAACGGCAGAATTAACATCTAAGAGTCTCATCAGAAACATATTTAAATATACACAAAACAGCTTCATAGCTGCACTTAATCGTACATGCAGCCAAGATCCCAAAGACTCCAGGAGAGTAGAATCAGTCACTTAATATTTGAGGAGCAACAAAGTTACACCGTATAACAAAAGCTAGGTATCTCTCCTGAGCTTCAAATACTATTAATCTTGGAAAATGCATTCATAGAGTCCAATAATTCCATTTATAAAGTAGTTGGTTGTAAGAAGAACATCTAGCATGTACCTCTGCATTGAGTTTCAGCTTCATATTGTGTTCCTAAGTTACCTTCTTCACAATGGCTTTGCACAAAACCCACTTACTTACAAATACGTTCTGAAAACAGTTATGCTAAAAACAAATTACAAACAGAAAGTAAATTTAAAACAGCAATTAAAAAAAAATTTTGAGGAAATCTGCACACACAGCTCATTTCCCCCCTAATTTTCTACTTAAATATGTCTATTACTGCAGCAAACCCCTTACATTCTTCCAAGATACTTCATACTTCACTCAGTAGTACTGATAAGCATTAGAGCAACAAAATGTTAACTATAAACAAAAACGTCCTGTTCTTCTTCGTCCCTTCACCAGAAGAGCCAAAAAGCTTAATTCTGTGATACAGGTGTTATCCTTTTTTTTTCAATGCGAAGAACTGGATCAAAGTTCAGAGACTGAGAATGCTGAAGAAAAACAGACTGCAGATTGATCAACTGTTGTTAACCCAATTCATTTTCTCCTTCATACTGGTCTGGAGAAAATAATAAACTATTGGTTTGGGACCAACATTCCTTTCATGCATCCAATCAGCTCTTCTTTTATCTTGCTGGGAAGCAAAAAAAAAAAACCCCTAATACCCAGACAGACAAATTATAACAAATGTTCGTACAAGATATCTCTGATATAACAGTATGTTGAAAACATCTGTACAACCAGATATAGCTCCTGTGTGCAAAAACCCAGCTGAGAGTGCACAGTCTCATGACCATGATGTCATGATCCACATAAGGAAATGTACATCTACACAAAGCCCTTGAAGTTATCAAAATGCAGTTTAAAACTAAAGGAGACATAAAAGAAAAATTTTCTGGCCAGATCCATCTCCATGATTTATTAGACAAGAAGGCTTCCTTGCTGCTTGGGACCTTCAGCTTGGGAGAACTTCCACTTAACTTCACTGCAGATAGCGTATCACAGGGCTCTCCAAGCAAATCATCACTAGCACTGTAAGATGTGACGTGTCTGATGCTTCCCAAAAAATGGAGAAGAAGGCCAGTACACACAGTCCTTAACCAGGTGGGATTGAGTTGGGAAAGTGCTCTGTTCATGCATTAGGTGTCAATAACAGCAGCAATATTGTGCCTGTTGTTTAAGAAAGGGCTGAAATGTCGACAGTGCTTTAAGCAAAAGGAGTAGTATCTTTTGAACTGGTAACGTTACTGGAAAAAATGAGACTTTACGCTTAAGTCAGTGTAGATCTCAGTGTGGAAGCCTCAGGACCAGTCCCTCCTTATTTTAAAGTCATGCCATTAAACCTAATGTGTGTACAATGGCTTTTTCATAAAGCCTGACCTTTAATAACAAGCCAGTGGTATTACACAACAAACACCAACAAAATACCCATTGCTACAGAGGGATAAAAGAGAAAATCCTGTTCCCAAGGGAAAATCAGGCTTCAGGACTGGAAGGCAGTGCCACCTGCCTCAGCCTCCACCATGGGTCACCAGCATGGCCCCAGTCAATTTAAGAGTGTTTATAAAATTTCTTTTTCAATAGAAAAGACACAGACCACATTCTGTGGCCTTGGGAGCCACCAAGACATCTATAAATCTCTGCAGCAGCCAGGGTGTCCCTCTGAAGAGCACGTCCATGTTAATGCCTCAGGTCAGGCAAGGGATGTACTGGTAAAGGAAGAAGTCTCTTCGGTTCATGGATACCTGGACACTCTCCCCAGTGCTCCTTTGAGCTTTTTAAGTACACTGTGAATGACTGATTCTGGCACTGTCCACTGGGTGCACACTGCCTCAGGCAGAAGCCCCAGTCTCGTATTTCTTGCCAACCAGCAGAAATTAGGCAAATATCAATACCTTGGTAAATTTGCACCTTGGTACCATGTTGGAACAAGGGGAGACCATGGCCTAAAACTTCCTTCCATAACAGTTCTGGGATGAGAAGGGCTCCAGGCTTTTCCCTGTTGCAGCAGGCAGTAATGCAGCTGCTGAACACCCATTGCATGAGCAACGCAAGGACAATCCAAAGGCATCTGGTCAATTCAAGTGGCAGGGGCTGAGCCTTCTTGTGGTAGGAGAGGCCAAGAAAAAGGCAACACAAACAAAACCTAACCCCACACCCCCTGATTTCCTCCTTCTAAACAGTACCAGAATAAGCCAGATGTGCATGTTACTGCTATTCGCCAGAAAAAAACTCTTATATTGCAGGTTTTTTCCTTCTTCCTTGTAACACAAGTCCAAAAAAACGTGGCAAAGAGAAACATTATGAGCAGTTCCCTCAAGAGGGAAGGAGAGAGATGCCTAGAAATATAATACATACTGACTACAAAGACTGCTCGATTCCAGGAAATAAATATATATATAGCCAGCAAACCAAAGAAACATCACCTCTGATGGCTCAGTGTCCACTGACCAGCTTCCAGATGGGGAGGAATTAAATTTTCTTGCTGTTATTCTACCTCTATGAGAAAAGACAGGGCTCTGACTACAATAAAAGTGAGATAATATAATTAGCCAAATATTTGTATAGGAAAATGATGGAAGCTTTGTAGGATGCATATTGATTTGGAATGAATAACAAAGAGGCTGGCAAAAGGACTCCATATAACAGTATGCTGAAACTGGGACTCAAATCACCACCCAGAGGGAAGAGGATCATTTAAGGGAAATGGGACCTACCCTAAAATCTAACTCAACTCCTACTCTGTTTGTAGGATAAGCTACAAGCCGGTCTTGTACAAGGCATACAAGAAGCCTAATCCAAGGGTTTCAAAGTGTGAAAAGTATGCAAGTGAAAGAAAGCACCTGCTGTGCTCTAAAAGAGAAAGTGGCCAGTGTACTGTAATAACTTGGTTTAGCCATAGCTTGCAACTGTGGTCCTCGGGACCATGTTGGAGAAACAGTCCATTGGCAACATTGGAGTGCTCATTGAGAAAAGCTGTTGGTGATGCTCTGCCTTCTTGCCACCTCTCAGGAGTCAGTTGAGCCCTCTTCTTTCTCTCCATCTCTCTGGGGTTTTGAATCCATTGCAAAACTCCTCTTTGAGAGTGGGTGTATTCATTAACCTTTAGGGAAATGTCCCACCAGACAAATTAAGTCAGGTGACATTTTATAGCCAGTGAGTGCTTTTCCAGGAATGTTTCTGTACTTGGCAGTAATGTATTTGGATAAAATTTCAGTGTTGTTCTTAAGGCTTAGAGCTGGAAGGAGACATGAGGACATTTGCATGATGAAAAATGGGAAAGAAGTGGCCCCAGTCTTCCCTTCTGTGGCATGTTTCCTCTGAAGGATCACAGATGAGAAGTGATGGCATACATTAAGAAATACATACATTTTGCTTTTCTAACACCCCTAGACTATTACTGCCTAGAGAATGAGGCCAAACCTTTTAAATCATTAAGTTTTCATTCAGAATTCAAGCATAAAGAGACCAAACCAACAGTGCAAACTATTTCCATTTATCTCCTTCCCCAGGGCATTTCTTCTATGTACCACAGGCTTTCCCCCCTGAAAACAGCCATCCCCAACTCCCCAGACAGCCTTTCTGCATCAGTCTCTTTTGGGAAGCTACTGATTTTAACCCTGCAGCAACACTTCCCCTTGACTAACCTGCATGTGGGAAAAAGCCTGCACAACTTATTTCCCTGACTACACACCCTCTCCAGATAGGAGCTACAGCTGGTGAAGAAACTCTGGCCTTAATTTTATTTAAATGCAATTTACTTTAAATGGAGGCATATTTTGGCTGGCAGATTTAAAATCTCAAACATTTCAGTGGAAGGACGTAGCCATTCCTCTGTGCCAACTCTGAGGACATTCACCATTTTGTATGGTAATGCTGAAACCTAACAGGAACAGAGAGAAACTGGTGCCCGAGAGCACATGGATGCCTCCAAAACCATTCACAAGGAGGATGGAAACTGAAGTAGACTGGATCTGAGTGGTGGAAGAGTTTAAGACCAGTTTGGATGGGGCCCCGAGCAACCTGACCTAGTGGGTGGAGTCCCTTTCCATGATAGAAGAGTTGGAACTAGATGATCTTTAAGGTCTCTTTCAACTTAAATCATTCTATGCCATCTGGATGGCCCTTGTCTTTGAGGCGAGATGACATATGAACTGTTAACAGCATCTAGTAGCCCTGTAGAGTTTTATTGAAAACAAAACACCTCCCCACACAACCCATGCCACAACTTAAGGTTTAGACTTACCAAGAAGGCAATAAAGAGGGCAGAGAAAAGGTGTGGCTACAAGAATGCTTGTTGACTTTCATGAGAAAATGAGATATCATTCTGGGTACCATGATTTTATTCTCTACTGCAGATACAGAAAAACTTTCAAAAATATCACAGGAGCATTTCGATGACATATTTACAAATAGATGCTTATCAATTGGGATGGTCCAGAACCATTTTAATAACAGGATTACGTTTCCTTCTTCCAAATAAATTGCCCAGCTTCTAAATAGCTCTTCCAGAGCTATTTAGAAGCTGGGCAATATACCACAAATAGAAATATTAACCAGAGTGGTCTGTACTAAAAAGCCACAGATTTATTTTTCCAATGTATGGACCATAAATATTGTTAGAGAAGAGAAACACTAAACATACACCATCTGGCACACATCTTTAACTTACACACTAAAGTTGTTAGCAGCCTTATTCTAACCATGGATCTATTCTACTGAGGACATTTCAGCTTCTAATGCTGTATCAATACACAGTTGAAAAGCTTCCATTTTAAACAACTTTTCTGCTTTTTTGGAGCCCTCTTTGGCTTTCTAATGGTCTGCAAAGGTCTAGAAGCTCAGATGGTTGAAATCAAAGCAGCTTCAGGGCATGAGACTTTTCAGATATCAACAAGTTCTCTAGCAGATCATACTGTACTGGCCTCTTGGTGATAACAGGAAGGCGCTGGAAGAGATTGTGGTGGTAGTAAAGGAGCTGTTAAAGCTTGGTTGAAAGAGCCTCAGCTACTCAAACAGAAAAGCTCCACTAATATTTCCCAAACTTCCTTTTACAAAGGGTGTACATACTAAGTAAAAATACTAAATACACCATCTTTTCTGCTCACATGACTGCACAGAGAATAACCCATACAAAAGAGAAGGGGAGCCTTTTAGGTGAAGAATTTAAAAGCTAGGATGCTAATTATGTGCCCAGTCCTTGAAAAGCAGAGCAGTTTATAAACAATGAATCCCTTCTGATGAGTGCAAGTGCTGGGGTTGAAGCTTAATTGCAAACCTCTGATCCCTTCCCTGTGTTTCTGCAATTGCTAACTCCACACGCAGTATGCACCCAACTCCTACATTCAGAGCTCTTGCTATGTTTAGGGGTTTTATTACAGATTCCTGCAGAAACCTAGTGAGCAATAAACCCATAGACGTCAGTAATGACCATGACAAGGGTGCTCTTACTAAGGTTCTCTGAATCACCCAGTTATTTATCAGTTAACTAGAATAAATATTGACTTGTTCTTTGCACTGTCCTCTACAAAGACAAACCCACCAGAGGGCTCAAAAGGCTAAAAAAAATATCAAAGTTACTAGATAAATATGAAAAAGAGCTGGTTATTTGCCCTGGGATTTTTCTGGTGCTTCATATTTCCAGTTTATCAGATGTTGGCATTTAGAGAATAATCTTCAAGAAAGAAGACCTGATATTAATATAAAAACCTGAGTAGCTGAAGTTTTTGTTTGTTTGCTGCCTTGTAAAGAAGCCATCCAGAAGAAAAACAAAACCAAGAGACCACTTTTTTATCTGCGGCTAAGTTTTCTTCCCAGAAACAGATAAACACACATACTCTGATTTGCATGGGTTTAAAAAAGTCAATGACAATTAAGCCTGGAGCAATTTCCTATGTCTTTAGCTACAAGTTTTCTTGTAGTGTAGTCTTTCTTTTCTTTCTTTCTTGTAGTGTAGTCTTTCTTTTCTTTCTTCAAGTGCTTCTCTTTCTCCTCTATGGCATAAATTCTTATCTGAGTGATTTCATTTTTGGCACTCAAACTGAGACATCTTTCTTTCTATTTCCCAACAGAATCAAGATATCAGCAGAAATATCAGCCACATTCTGAGGGATGCAAAAGAGCACCTGAAAGCAGAAGCCCTCATCATCTTCATCTTAGCACTTGGCCAATAATACACTCAAAACCACAGAGCACTTGACAATGTGATGCTTTTGTTTACTTGCTTTTATCTCACCCATAAGAAGCAAAAAAGTGAAGACAATAGAGAAATCAGTCTCCACTCAAAGTCACTCATGCAGATCAAACATGAATGCAGCCCTGGCTGCATGTGACCTCATATAAAACTTCTTCTGTTACTGTAATAACAAAACATATAAAAGATATGGATCTAAAAAATGCATAGGTTCACAGGACTTTCAATTCTCAAGAATCTTTCAATTCTACCCTGGCCCCTTAATTAGCAAAAAAATACTCTAGGGAGCCAGAACAGAAAAAATTTCCATTGACCTCAGTGCAGTTTCAGTTAAAACTTCAACCTCTCTCCTCCTGGGTACCAGCATAAAGTTGGCTCTTCTATTCCTCCACCACTAGGCAAGTTGAATACAGCCAACTCCTACCCAGCTGTGAGGTCATGGAAGGGTAGGCCAGAAGTGGTGGAAAAGGAGGTCATGACATACCAACAAGGAGGGCAACTGGGGTTACCATGATGATGCACCATACCCAGGAGACACAGGAAACATCAACAGAGAAGAATCTCCTTTAATTCTACTGCTCACAGAATATTTGGTGTCCAAAAGTTATGCTGAGAAAGGAAAGACAAAGCCCAGGAAGTAACACTTTCAGGAGTAACTGGCTATGGTTAAATGGTCTATATTATTCTGGATGATAAGAGACACTTGTTGCCTGAAAGAGCCTATGATGTATGTATTGATGTTCTGCTGCTGGTTTACAGGTAAAAAACCCAAATCACACTAACAAATTCCCCTAAGAAATTCATATAAGAAATAAGATAGAAGCAGAAATACCTGTTCAAGGCAGTAAAAAGGAAAAACCTTTCCATTTTTATGAAAAGAAAAACCTAAACACCCTATTTGGATGGCTGTCAGACTAACACTTTCTGTTAGTTCCCCCACAACTGTGCATCTGGTGAGCCTTACCTAAAAGGGTACCATTCTAGAAAGTGAATGTGCTCTTTCCCTGATACTTTTCTTTCTGCATGAATGTGGAAATGGAAATTCTGGAGGCAAATGAATTTAGCTTCTCAAATGAAAAGCATATATTTAACTCCAAGATACTGAACATACTAATTTAATTGTTTTTAATAAAACACGGGCTTGAACAAAGTGTTTTTAATAAAGATCAGACACCAAAAGCTTCTTTTACTGTTTTCAAAACCAGTTTTAATCTCACACTTAATGTGAGATTAAAACTGGTTTTGAAAATGTGAGAGAGAGGTTTTGATTTCATTTTTCTAGAATTCCAGCCCTCTTGCACATAGACTAATGAAAAGAAAAGAAAAGAAAAGAAAAGAAAAGAAAAGAAAAGAAAAGAGAAAAGAAAAGAAAAGAAAAGAAAAGAAAAGAAAAGAAAAGAAAAGAAAAGAAAAGAAAAGAAAAGAAAAGAAAAGAAAAGAAAAGAAAAGAAAAGAAAAGAAAAGGAGAAAAGGAGAAAAGAGATAAGAGAAAAAAGAAAAGAAACTGGCTCCAAAATCACTCCAGCTGCATGGCCCAGCTGGAGGGAGACAGAAGGCATTATTCCCTGTTGACTCCTTCAAGGTCTGGAAGGGCCCAGTGTTGCTCTTGACAGTTTGATACTTCTGGCCAGTGCCAAGGGGAGCTGGAGTTAAAGAGTTAAGAGCTGTCAGAATGTCAGGCGCCTGGGTGGAAATTCTCCCTTGGTTACCCTCGAATGTGCTTTGCTGTGCTTTGCGTGCTGAGACGTATGTATCCCATTGGACACTCTCCTTCTGCTGCCTCTGCTGATGGGCTCCATCAGACCCTGGAGCATTAGGAAGGAGCCCATCCATTCACTTGAGCAGCATTCCAGTACCAGATCCTCAAGCAAGTAGGTGGAATTTTAATTAAAGAAAGAGAAAACATGTTAATCTCATTAATAACCGTGTAGGGGAAACCCCGCTAAGATGAAAGCCTTGTTTTGTAGGAGCATGAGAAGAATATCCCTGTGACTGGAATATGTGCAGTGCATTTTGCTGGTCTGTTGATCCATCCTTCTTTTCAGAAACATTTGGTCACTGGGAGGTTTATTTTGTGAGAGGGGATAACATCATGCTCTTAGTCACAACTCCTCTACTCGGTACCAGCAAAGCTAAGGGAAGAATGTGATGAATAATAAATAACACACGAAGTCAGTAAAATCAGCCAAAATGCAGCATTCTAGTGATGGTCTCTGTAGTGTTGCATGTGCAGTGAGATTTTTCTATAGAGGTATTTTTGTGAGGGACATGGCACAGTACATTACAGTTTGTAATGTAATTGTAATGAAGCATGTGATAGTACTTTAAAAAAAGAAATGCACCTATGGCAAATGATGACAATCGAGTGAATCAAAGAGTACCACTGGTATTATAAAATACTACTCTTCAGATAATTGCAGGATTGTAAGGGTTGCAGTTTGTATTATGCTGGCTGTTTACACATACAATCAAAGTATATACTATAGACTATAGACTCAGAGCCAATAACAATAACTGATCTCAGGTCTTATTTAAAAATGTAAGTATGTCCTTTTGTTGAAGAAGTAAAGAAAAATCCCTTGACATCCAAATAATTTAGTGAAACTTGTAGCTGGCTAACAGATGAGAAAGAGATGCAGGTTACAGAAAGAAAAGATACTTCAGTTGAACACATTTTCAGGGACTATTTTAGCAATTTATCTTCTGCTCTGCAGCTGTGAAAGCTTTTATTCACTTGACTTGGAAGTTTAAATAGTCCCCCACCCATAAGTAAGTAAATGAAATGCAGTATAGATGATAATGTTTGTAAGCTCTGGCCTTGGAGCTTCCTTTGAAACTGAAGAAAGTAGAGAGTGTTTATCACCTAAGAAACTTTTCAGTGTCCATTTGTGCCCTTACTTTGCAGGTTTATCTCCTGCTGACTTAAACCAAGAACAAGATTAGACTCAACAATTAAATTCCCATCAGTTTGCTTCAGCACAGGACTGTTTTCTGCTCTGTACTTCACAAGTCTTGGATTCTTGGACTGTGGCTTAGATGCAACTGCTGTAAGAAGAGATTCCAATGATCATGAAATGATAATAAAACACTTGTCTGGCAAGTGGAATGACACCCAGTTCATTAGCAGGGGTTCTCTGCTGGTGAATGTCATCCAAGCCACCCTGTAAATAAAGTGGGTTCATTTGTATTAGGCAAACAATAGATAATCTAGACTTTCTATCTGATGAGTTAAATCCACATAGCATATCCATCACAATTTTAGTTTTAGGGGATTTGTAAATGCTCTGAGCAGATAAACAAAATAAGTAATTTTTCCATGCTCTTATAACTATATCGGCTATGAAACAAATGCAAAGGACAAGCATTCAAAGAGCAGCAGCAAGTATTTTATCTAACATACCTTGTCACTATGGCACTGGATGTCTGTCTTTAGCAGTTTGATACAGCGTACGGCACTGAACTGGTTGTGTCATGGGATTGTTACCTGGAAATAGAACTTCTTGCATGCAGCTCAGTGCTACTTAAACTGGAAACCTTTATTAATTTCAAAAATTTAATTATGTTCTCTAAACAATGAGCTGAGAATTCATGCTTGGGAGATGGCTGTCATTAATATAATCTGACCACAATGAAAAGAACATGTGAATTTTATGTAATTTCATTGCATCTGGTTCAGCAAAATTAATCCAAACCTTCCCAGAAGTCAAAAGCCTGCCATTTCCAGGAGATATCGGAAGCTTGTGTAATACGTGGGATGAGTTATGTCCAAAGTGGGTGTGCAGTTTGATACCATACCAATATTTTTTTCCATCAATAGCAACTGCCATCTGCACAGAAAGAGAAGCTCCAATAAATAAATGTTATCACCAGACATTATCTCCTGGGACTCAGCCTCAGGAATTATGTTTTTCTCTTGCAATGTGGAAAGCTGTTCAGTGTGCTGCATCTCTGCAGAACACTGTGGACAGCATGTGGGAGCACCGTGGACAGCATGTTCTCTCATTAACTTGAGAAACATAAAAAATTACAGGGTTTGTATCTGATTACTAAAACATGCTTGTCATCTTATTCTCCTCAGGTACACATAGATGGCACCTATTAAGAGTCCTAAGGCATGACTTATGAACACAAGAGTATTCACTACAGCAACTGGACACACTTAAGAAAAGCCCAGACCAGCTCTAAGAGTAACATACTGGCAATTGCGATTGTAGTGGCTCTATTACTGATGCTTCAGATGGTTTTGGAGCTATAAAGGAGAAAGAAGAGGTTCAAGGACCCTGCTTTTCACAACCAGCAAATCCAAGCAGACTTTTTTTGCATGCCCTCACATTAATCCTAGTCTCCAAAGCACTTAGACTAAGAATTTAATTAACAGATCACTTACACATATTTTTTTTAAGACCATTAAAACCGTTTTAAGATGGATGAAGTCTCCTCTCAGCAACTCACTCAGCTTTTGGGCACAGCAACACAGTGAGGGACAGGCAGGCCATCCTGGGAGTGATGCTGCCCAGGCCCTCTCCTCCTTCATGCCCACAGCTCAGAAGATCCCCACACGATGCAGCACAAGCTTCTCCCTGGCCATAAGCACACTCCACACCCACAACACACATTCACCCTTTGTTTATCTGTCTCCCATAAAGCCCCTTCAAAACATTTTAAGGAAATATGAATCTAATTCCTGTTGAACTACAGCAGCAGTCAGTAGCTTTATTTGGGTGTTCTAAACTTAAACAAAACACAAGAAATAAATGCTATTTGTCTAGCAGAGTTTTGCAGACTTGGGTGGTTTACACAGGAGGATGTGTACACCAAGTGCTGGTGCATATGTGCACTCATGCAATTGCAAAGGCTTTACAGTCCAAAATGTCCAACTGCTTACCCTGCACCCAATTTTGAAGAATACAAACTTGTGATACAATATGAAGGTAAATTTGAGGTTCAAAGGTCACATAATTATTTTCTCCTGCTCATTTGCCCTAACACAGATGACATAAAGTCTTTCCCTTCCTATTCTACAATCAGCATAAAATTTTATCAGCATATTTTATCAGCATAAAATTCCTGACAAAAATGACATCCTGTGATTTGTGTCATGCACAATAGTTGTTTGAGTGGCTCACCTACAGGTTGGCTGATTACCTACTTTGTATCCGATGCCAATCAGCCACAGGTTATCCCAAAGAGATGCTAAGAATTCACATCCCCCCAATCACTGCGCTTTATAATCTCCAGATCTGCTTTAGAATTCCCAGCATATTATTGGTAATAGCTTTCATGTTTGCCCATTAGCACATTAAAGACCTACTGCAATTGCACCCACGGAAGGGGATAATTAGGTTAAACTGGCAAACTTCTGAAACAGCTTTTCTATAAATAAATAAGACCCTATAATATAAATAATAACCCAATGATATATGCTCAATAGTAGATGAAGGAGAAGAGGAGCTTTTTCATTTTCCCTTGAACTGACTATAATATCCTGCTCCCAGTTTGCTGCTGGAATGGAACAGGAACTAGGGGCTCCTGGCTGCAGCCCTGGGAGCAAGAGCAGTGCAACCCCCAGGGGCATGGCTGGACCAAGAACTGAGGGCAGCTGGTGGTGGTGGCTTGGGGGTCAGGAATGTGACCTGCAGGTCCCACCCTGAATTGTGCAGTATGCAGGTGGGGCAGTCACATAAAATGCCACTTCTGCTTGCAGCTATCGACTGCAGATACACAAGTTCACAAAGCACCTTGAGATCCCTAGGGAGCTGTGTGCTTGGAGTGTAGAATATGCATTATCAACACAGTCTGGACCACATACATACATTTACCTTTAGAGAGGATATGCATTCATGCTCCAAACCCAGCCAGGGCCATTAACAGCCCACAAGGTCCTGCCAGTACACACACACACCAGGCCAGCCAGCATCACTGGGATGAAGCTAAACCTAGCACACATCAGTGGAAGCCAGTAAGCGTGTAAGTGCACAAGCAGGCTGGTAGTTGGCAGCACAGCCGGCCAGCACTAGGACAGCCTTCAGCAGCCTTGCACCAGCACTGCCCCTAGCTGGGAGCATGTCCACCATGAGATCTCCACCAGCCTGCATGTTTGGACAGAGCAGTCCCATTTTGGTGTCACGACACAGCAAACTAGGAGAAAAACCCTTGGTGAAACTTTGCAGCTGATTATCTTGGCCCCAACAATATTCAGCATAAACTGTGGAGGAACTAACATATAAAGAATAAATTTGTGCATACTGGATTTTTTTAGTACACAACTAGTTCTTTGGCTTGAGCAACATCACAGGGTGATTACTGTTTGCATTAGAAACACTGCAAAACACATGCCACAATCCCATGCCTTTTTTTTTTTTTTTTGAGAGCTCAGAAGTGCAATTCAAGCTTCCAAACAGTTCAGTGGCTCTACAAAAGGAGAAAGAAAAGAGTATTTTACTTGCTAAATAGTTCTTTCACAGGATAAACCAAATACAGCAATAAACTTGAGTACTTCAGAAGGGGAGTTGAAACTGCAGCTCTGCAAAGACTCAGATTTAGCATAAAGGAGTGGAGTGGATCTTTTCTTTCACATGTCGTAAGGGAACACTTCTTTCAAGTACCAAATGATGTGGTAATAACAGGGGTAACTCACACTATAATGCAGTTACTTGACTTTACTGTAAATGTCACATGCTCATTGGTGTCCCACTGTACTATGATTTGTTCTACAATGTAGCATTGCCTTAACAAAATAACACCCTTGGATTTCATTTTTAAAGTTAAAAAGACCTCATAATTCACTTAAAAATTGCACTGAAATTTTCTGCATTTGATGTGATTAAGCATACATGTGTTTTAGAAGCTCACTGTCTGAATACAAGGGAATAACCTTGGTCTGAGAGCTGCCCACTGGCAGCTGAGCATCATCTGCTGGCCAAGGCTCAAATTCTCTTTGTGTTATGATTTTGAAAATATGATTATCATAAAAAGATCAAAATCAGATTAGGGATGTCAGATTCTAAGTCCCACTCCTGATAAAGGAACTTAGAGAATCATAGAGTATTCTGAGTTGGAAGGGGCCCACAAGGATCATCAAGTCCAACTCCTAAGCGAATGGCCTGGCCTGTACAGGAATTGAACCCCAACCCTGGCATTGTTAGCACCATGCGTCAACCAACTGAGGGTCTTTGCAGTGTTCTATATGATACTGCAAACAATATCATTGAAAAAAGGAAGAGCTGCAGCTAACCAGCTTGGAATTACTTCTGACTTGGTCTTTGCTGTCTCAGATCCATGCATCTCCTGTCAGTTCAGTAAAAAGAGTCAGAAGAGAAGTTGCCAAAATAACTGATTGATTGCTTTTTCCTCTCACTGCAATGCCACTGCATACATTACTGTATGGCACAGTTCACAACAGTTATTTTCCCAATGTACTATTCCTTCTGAGCATCAGAAACATTTGAATGACAACTTCTAAGCAAAAACACCAAATAAAACACCCTTTGGGGTTTATCATCCACTGCCTAATCTAAATTTATCACAATATTTCCAGCATGCTTCAAAGCAGAGGGAAGGAAGGAAAAGATAAGGGGTTTTGCAATGATTAATAAAGGAATGCTCTTATCTGATTTTCCTGCTCATGAAATATACAAAAGTACAATAAGCATTTAATATCTATAACTTCTGGGCAGCCCTAACAGTAAAGACTTCTTCGATCAGTGTTGTACCAACTGATCAGTACTGATGGATTAAAGCAGGCATGTAATGCTTCGGGGGTCTCATGAAGGTGAGTCCCCAAAGCACTGACAAGAAGATAAACAGGATGTTTTATTGCCATAGGTTTTTTTCCCCTCCCCCGTTGTTATTGTTGACTAAGGGAAAAAAAAGTTTCCAGATGGAAATATGCATGAGTGTAATGGAAATGACATGTGGGCAACAGCTTCCCTCCCCCATTTGGCTGTCAAATTGAGCTCAGTCCAGCAAACTGCATGGGGGGGGGAGGAGCGGGGAAAGGAGGAGTTGGGGGTGTGAGCAGGAAGGCTCAAGTGGGCAGGGGAAGCAGTGAAAGCCTAAATAAACTTTGACTATTAGATAACTGGGCTATTATTGCTCTGTAACACTTCCTGAATGGCCTAGGAAAAACACAGAGACAGTTCTTGTTCCTGCCTGAAGGAAACAAAACACAAGGATGAGTGCTCAGTATGTCAACTAAAAACTCCAGTTGTTTGCTTCCTTCTTTCTTTCTTTCTCTCTCTTTTCATTAGTTTTAATTTGGATTTATTTCTTTTTTTTTCCCCTTGTTCTTCTTAAAAACTATGCTGCATACTTAGCCAAAGCCATGAAGACCCTCTCTCCATGCAAAAACCCCTTAAGTTTCTATTGCAGGACGTAAGCCCCACATGTCTAATGCAATGCACAGGCTGCAGCCACTGGGGCTGCAAGACAAGGCATCCCACAGTCCTGCCAACAGCACTCCACAGCTGCAGCTCCCTGACAGCACCTCTGCGGAGACATGTCACTCCATCACAACTTGGAAAAAATTTTTTCTCACTTAAGTCACTTCAATCAAAGATATTCCCTGTTGTTAACTTTCTTGCTTGCCTGTACGATACTGTTGGTGTGCTAAAGCTGTTAGACTCATTAGGGAAGCACCTACACCAGTCATGTATAATTACAATTCCTCAGACTCAAACCAGATGCTCCAGACTGTCACAAAAGCACTAACTTGTGCTGTTTACTGATCTCTTTGAACGTGAAAGCAGTGAGAAATAGATTGCTCAACACCACATTTGGAAGTCAGTGTGACCCAGAGTTACAGCTGATCTTCCTCTCCAAAACTGTTACAAACTTCTCCATTCCTCTCCACCTCCTCCTGGTCCATCATTCCCCCCATCTGCTGTGAGCTCCTGCTCTAGCTGCTTATCTTGCTGTACCCACAGAAACATGGTCATAAAATGTGGCAACTAAGATCATCTCAGTGCACTGCCTCCCAGGCGATCACACACACCTCTTCTAACATGCTAACCGACCTCTGTACCAAATAGCAGCCTTCTATCAGCATGCTTTGCTGATGCCCTCAGACAACACCTCAGTTTTCCACTTATTTACACATTCTTTGTTGTGTTCCTGCTCTTGTCTAAACCACTCCATCTATATAGCAGTTTTCACTTCTTCCTCAGCTCCCTACTGCTCTGTACTTTCTTCACAAGCATTTCCCATTCCTTCCCCACTTAACCACTTTAAAGCCTTTCTTTTTGCAACATTCAATATGAAGTCCCCATGGGCAACCATCTCTGCGGTGAAGGAAGGGTGAATCTGTGCAGGACTCCTCACAGCTGTTCCTATTTTGAGCAGCACCAGGTTGGCCACTGGGATGACTGGGAACAGCCACTGAATGGGAATGTCAAACTGAAAAGTACTGGTCTGCAACTGGAGATAATGGGACGGCCTGGCTAGACAGACACCTCCAACCTCTGTGAGCTCAGAACTGAACAGGAAGTATGTCACTGACACAGACACACACAGTGCAAAAAAAAAAAAAAAAAAAAAAAAAAAAAAAAAAGTCTAAACAAAAAAAAAGGCCAAACCCTTAAATGCCCCATTTTTGGTATAGTGGCCTTAATACATTGCTTCTCACCCAAGCAGCGAATATATTTAAAAACCAGAAAAAAGCTCCAGACCCAGGAGATCACACAAAGGCACTGGGAAGGACAAAGAGAGGTGAGGAGGGGAAGGAAACTTTCTGGAGTGTAAAATTGAGCTGGTAGCAAATAAGAGGTAAAAAAAATGCTTAAATGGATTTCTGGTGCAAATAACTGCAATATAATTTTTCCTAACTCCTTGTTGATATTTTCCCAAATTGTTCCTTGTAATAACTGCCCCTGGAAAAAGAAAATACCGAGAGGGGGGAAAAAAGAAGTAAATTTGAGTGAAAGCAAATTCTGAATTAGTATTTTCGTAAGCCGCCAACATAAAGCATCTACCAGCTGTGAGCTCATTCAAAATGTTGATGGGTAGAAAAGTCATTTTGCAGGACTGGAAAAAGTGATGTTTTAAGTGACTTAGAAGTCTAAGCTTTTTTCCTCTAGTTTCAGCATCCTAGGAACATTGAAGAGTCAATTCAGAAACCCTTGTAAGCATAAACAATTTTTTTCTAGTTAGTGGCTGTTTAATTTTTTTGTTCCCAGAAAGGCTGTCATTAAACAAACAACAGGGAACACATATGAAAAGAGAGACATCTCTGAAGCCTGAACAAAGAGGAGGCTATTCCAGAAACTCCTAAAATGAGCAACCAAACAAGAGAGAAGGATGGCATAGGATATGACTCAAGGTCTGACACACTCCTCCAAACCCTAATGACTGACCTCGATGGGCTGTTCCACTGGGAAAAATAAACCTCTCCAGAGAAAACAAAGCCATTACACACAAAATAGGTGAGGAAAGAAAGGAAGCCCTGACTTGATGTTAAGCAGCCCTGTCACTGCATCCCGTAAGTTTGAATCAAGTGGGCTGTGGCTTGGAAAGACCTTGTAGATATCGATGATGAAGCAGTTGGCTTTTATGTCACAGACGTGTGGTGGGGATAAAACAGAGGAGGCAGGAGTACTTGTGTGAGCTGCAGGACACCAATTAGCATCTAGTGCTTGGCTAGCACACATTGTGGTGGTAAACTGTTACAATAGTTGTTAAATGGCTCCTCCTGTTCCACCTCAGTGGTACAGGTGGTACCCGATCCTGCAAATTTGTGGGGTTCCCAGAAGCTGTGAGACCCATCCCTGTGAGGGTAGATAGCCTCAAGCCAATACAGCGCATTGGCTTTATAGTCTTTGTCCTATGATGAGGTTGGCCCCCTAAAGAGCTGGCAGGTAAAGTCCTCTCAGAAACAAAATTATTCTACCAACTCCTGTGTGCGCCCGACACTGGCAAAGCCTCACCCAGGGACTCCAGCAGCATACTGAAAAGCAATAGCCTGTGCTGCTACTGAACCCTTCAGGGAGACTCAGAGCTCTTCAGGGCTGCTCTGAGAAAGAAACTGCCCTGAAAATGATGTGTCCAGACCAGTAAACACACTAGAAATCAGTTGTCACTGTCTTGGCTGAGAAATTGCAATAAATATGAAATCTGTCTAAGTGCTAACTTTTACTTTTTTCCTGCCATTATCAAGAGCCATTATCAAGCTCCTGTCTTCTCTGAAGAAGCACCTGTTGAAAATTATCTGTAAAGGTGAAATCACTTGCCATGGCTGAGTGCAGTGCAAGGGCTGGTGTCTGTTATCACATGGTAAGTGATTATCAGAAAGGGGTACCTTGATCGTGCAGTCCATTTATTCAAGCCTGGAAGGAACATTCCCACCATGACTGAAGTAGGGGTTTTGAATTGAAAGTATCACCACAAAGAGAAGGCATAAGCAAATTTGGGGAAAATGGCCTCAAAAAGAGACATTCTTTGCAGCAAAACTCTTAGGTCCTTGATGCAAGCATTTTGATGCAAGATAAATAAAAGAAAACAGACACTTCCCATATTCTATTTTTATTACACATCCCCAAGCAAGGGACACTCACTCCAGTCTTAAGGGAGCAGCTCACTAGTAAGGTGGGATAGTTTTGTGCAGCTTTGCATTCATATTAATGACATTTCTTTTAAGTGAACAAAGACAGCACTCTTGACAATATACTATTAAAGTTAAGTAACTTTGAAAGGGAGAAAAGTACAAAAACAGCTTGTTTAACTGGCTAACAATAAATTTTTTCTGGCTGAATGCATTTACCTCTATTCTCATTTAAATGAAAAGAAGTACTCCATTAGTCTGGGTAACTAAGGAACTTGACCAAAAATGAATGAATGAATGAATGAATGAATGAATGAATGAATGAATGAATGAACGAAACAAAGAACTTAAGTTTCACTCTAGTTTCTTGTATAAAGCTATCTGATTAGCACATTTCCTTTCCTTGCCCTCAGCCGCCAGAAGTAGTGGCAAGGTATTCAATTTCACAGGGATCATAATTGCTTTATCTGGATAATTCTACTAAATGAAGCTGAATCCCAATCCATTTTTTACAACATGATACTATTACCAGAATGATGAAAATGGAAATCTAAGAAACAGGAAAGAAATGTAAAATGTGAAATGAGTTTCTGAATACGAAACCAGAAGGGGAAGACATGTAGAAGGTCACTGTAGTCCCTTCATTCACTCTGTACTAAGGCTTTCCGTGAGTGCAGAGTAATGGCTATAAATCGGGAGCATAAGTCTGAAATGTTTCTGCTTAGAAGAGCTTTAACAATTGTGCCTTGCACATCTACCTCTAGGAAACAACATCTAAAAAATCCAAACAAAGAAAACTTCAACAAAGCAACAAGAAAAGCGGGTGCAGTCAGTTATCAACAAATAAAGTACACTAATATATCTGAAAATTTCACTGAGAGGCATAAATGCCCAGAATCCCCTGGGAAACAGTTCATACATTGTAAAGCTGAATAAATCACATTTTACAGATTATTGAGGGCAAAAGATAAGGATGCCTGATGAAACAGCAAGTTAGGAGCAATTTGCAGGGCTGCCTTTCTTTTGATGTCTGCCCATGTCAAAAACCCCTCATAGTTTGCATTACTGTCAGTACCATAGGAAACCTCAGCCTGTCTTTTCTCCACAACAAGAAGGCAGCTCTGGGGCACAGTGGGCTCCCAACACCCTCAAGTATTTTGGGGAGCTTTCATGGTACAAAACTCGTCTGTCTGTTCTTTCCAAAACAGAAGACTTCTTTCACAAACCATATTAACGTAAGAGTTTTTCAGCTATAACAACACAAGACCAACAGCCTGGGCAAAGACACGGTTTATACATCTACCAGCTGCTCGTGCATTCCCATGGCAATGTGGCACTTTGAATGCCTGCTGTCTTGAAGGCCTGATGTGTTGTTCATCAGACATCAGTTCTCTTGCTCTTCCACTGCTTTATCACCACTAGCCCATGAAGACTCTAGTCTTGGTAGTTAAAGATTAGGGGTTTATTTATTTCCCCACTGTGAATGCTTTCCTACTGAAGCCACTTGGTGTCAACCAGAATGGTAAACAACACACTTGAAGTCTAAAACATGGAAAAGCCATAGCCTCATCCAGCATTTCCAATTCTGCAATGGAAGTATGTTGCACACTACAAAAAGCAGGATTCTGTTTTTTACTTAGCTTGCCAGAGCATGATTACCTCCAGCCATTTGAGTACCCTTGTCCTTTCTGCTTCTTTCTCCAAGCCTGTGCCTATCTCTAGCCTAACTCAAAGCATTGCTTTTTTTCATGCCCAACACGTTAATCTCATCAAACACCACTTTCATCTTGTGCCAATGTTCTTACAGCTCTCAGTGTTCTCACAGCTAAGAAACACCTCTTTCTAAGCAACCCTAGAAGAAAAGTAGCTAAAATGCTGCAGTTAATGATCTAGATGAGGAAACATTAGCTCTGTGCACCATACTGGGCCCCATCATGTACCTCCTGCACAGTGCTGGTAAGTAATTCACTTTCCCTCTATCTTTGCAGAGCTAGGCATGTGAGAGTTGAATCAAAACTGGATTTGCTAATATTTGCAAAGCACTCATTGACCATAGCTAGGAAGTGTTATTACTACTTTATTACAGAGATGACCAGCTTTGCTGCAGAGACATAGCTCTTCTCCTCCACAAATGAGCATTTGTGAAATAACTAGCTGACCTAAAAACCTCATCAACTTCCTGTGAGACCTGCTGCAGCACGGGGAGGGGACTCTGGAGCAGAAATCTCATTTCATCTTGTTAAACAGGCTCAGCTACAGAAAATTAACAAATTGCTAGAGAACCGTGCAAACCCCTGTCAGTGCAGTGGCAGTGCATGACTGGAACAGAGCACACAGACTGCAAGCCTTGTGAAAGACTGGTGAGATCATGAAGCAAAAAAAACCCCAAACTACAGTCTAGTAAATTAAGAAGAGCTTGTGTGGGCAAGTCTGCCTCATTCCCTCCGGTTTTTGTAGTAGGAAAGGTGCCATTATGAAGTGGCTGGAGCGAGTTAAACACCTTTAAAGTGTGTTCTAACAATTAGTGGTATTATGAAAAAAAACCCCTTGGCATCTGTTTAAAAAGAAAAGTTGTCTTATTTAACTACAACTCCAGTGTTTAAAGTATTAATAGCTGCCTATGCCACTCGTTCCTACGTGCTTGCATGCTTTTCAAATTGCATTTGGTAAAGCTCAGTCCCTCTGTTTTCCCACACTCCATCAACACATGCAACAAAGTGAGCAGAAGCTACCTACAGTAGGGTTGCGTTTTGTTCAGAACTTTCTGCTTGCATACCAGAAATTCAGAGCTAATTCAACATGCTTTGGGCACATTCAAGCTACAAAAGGAGGGAGCTCAGGAAAAGGAGGAAAGAAACGTTTTCACTTATCACTATACATGCACTTCCAGATGAAAAAGTGCCCAGGAAGGATTAGTGCATTGTGGAAGCCTGGTTGCATACCAGCGCCTCTGACTCCGGGACAAACCTGTTGCAACACGACAATATTATGCAACAGAAACTGGACAAGCAGCTGCTAATTCGCTGCCCTAACTTCAAAACCCATAAATTTTCTTTTCAAACCCATCCAACAGGACAAAGAGAAGTCTGTTTGAGATTCATCACAAGTTCCAGGCTGGTGGCTAATTTGTATGAAAATAGGTATCGTGGTTCCTGTAAACAGCTCTCCTCAAATACTCTGTAGGTAAGTGGCCTGGGGAGCATCTGAAAAGGGATCACCCCCTACCTAATATCAGCCTTCATCAAGCCTAGAAAGAGACAAATGCTTGCATGTGCAGCCCAGAAGAGATGGTTAGGTAAGGGCTTTTCACAAGGGGATCCAAGGAGGAGAGGCAGAAAATGAGGATATGCTCAGGCTGTTTGTGGCTTTTCAGGTGGGTTCTTCACCAGACAAACATTCTGGTCCTCTGCTGCTGTTCCTCCATCTCTTCCTGTCCCTGCCATGCCATCTGTCTGTCTGCCACCCCCTCCATTGTGCCAGCACAACTGTTTCAGTAGCTGCATTCTGTGAACCGGATTAACAGGTCTGGCTCCAAAAGAAGGAAAAAACCCAACCCAAACTAAACCATTTTAATTGCCAGGCTATTTTTAAACTCTCCAATGTTGCACAGCATGGCAGGTACAAGTGAGGGGGTGGCATTTATCAGCACAAGGTAAGGGCAAGTGGGGAATGAGGATTCTTAGTGGGTAACACCAGGAAAGATTTTGTCAAATGAAATGTACATCATAACTTTCTCCTCCATTATCGTTCCCAATGACTGCTTTGCCTGTCATTTCTTTCAAGCTGGCCTAATTCTGGAGCCATATTAGCCTGTGTGCTAGCACAGACATTTAAAATCACTTCTAATGTCTTCAAGCTTCTACATTTTGACTTATAAAAATATTTAAATAAATCTACTTGCTCTTAGGAGAAAGCCAACCACACCAAAATTTTCAGGATTTTTTTTTAAAGATTCTTTGGCAGGGTGCACAACCTACTTCAAATGCTAGTTCAGCACTGCATGGCCATCATATGTGTTATGAAATTGTCTGAAAACATCTGGGGAAAGACACTGTGTTGGACAAACCACAGTCAGAATAAAGACTTACACAAATGAACTGGCACTACCATCCCTGGAAGCAGTTTTAGGTGGAGAAATGAAGTAGCTATCACTTAAATTTTTCATGTGAGAAGCTTTGGAAGCTTTTTGGAAGCCGAAACAATTTTCAAAATCCACAAAAGAAAAAATTTGGGATTAACTCACTATGGGTTTTTTACCAATGTAACTTTTCATGTTTGCAACACAGCATGACAGATGACCTGCTGAGCATCTACTGCTAGAGATCAGAATGGATATTTAAAATGCCCCCTCTACTATCAGATGGGTTTCTGGTGATGCAGGTGAGATGCTACATATATTTATGATTAAACACACTGGCAGCAACCACCTGCATGGGCTCTGGATGCCATCTGAATATCAGCCAGCAACCTTGAAACTGTGCTCCTAACGAAAAATTCCTCCCATCAATATAAAGGTTAAAAGCTGTCCTCATGTGAAAACTAGATTAAAAGTATTTTTTCCCATTTAAAGCTTTTATGCTCGGACACACCAAATTCTAGTTTGTGCTTCAGGATGAAAGGTAGCTTATGCCAGTGTAAAACCTGGAATAAGAAAAAGCAATTCCCATTAAGCTTTTACTCTTCACAGGAAAGTCCTCATGATACCATTTATTGTTTGGCTAAAGATTTCAATATTTGGTTCAAAGAATACTATTCCAGTCCTATTCAACTGTAAAAATGTGGTGAGGCTAAAATTTAAGTCCAGTTTTAAGCTTCTTAGCCTGCCTGCTATGTTTGAAGTACTACTGGTCTCCAAAACCTGTGTCACGTTGACTTAAGTATGGAGCCACACTGCTTGGCCAATGAGTTTTGTTTGCCTCAGCCTCCCTCACCTGGAGCTCTTCCTGTAGCATCAGGGGTGCTCACAGCTCCATAAACTTTGACTCCCCTGCCAAAACAATTCCTGCACCTTGTGGAATTTCCCAACCATGCAGTGTGGCTGAACTTAAGGGCCAGCAAATCTCTACTTCCACTGTGTTTATGCTAAGTGACACGGAAACTCTGTGTCAATTAAGAGAGTTTAATTGGTGTCACTGTGATTTTTTTTCCCCACCAATTGCTAATTTTTATATATATGAAGGGGAAGGAGGGAGCTCTGCAAATACAGGAGACAGTTATGAGTTCTCCCTTCAGCTGTTCTGCTGCTGCTTGAAATTAACTTGTAGGGATGCGGTAAAGTGAAAACATGTTACAGTATGACTCTCAGTTACACAGAGGTTTTCTCCAAATAGCCTGGAAGTGAAAAAATGCTAGGAGGTCCCTAAATGTAAACGGCAACAGAATATTGGGAGCAGAATTATTTGTGGTGCAAAATTACCGAGTTCAAAGAAAATCCAGAAGGATGGGTTATTGATCCAACTCTCAAAGCTGGAGTAACTAAAGTATCTCTCTCCCATGTGCTTGGTTCACTTTTGCTTATGAACAGTGCAGAATTTAATATCAATCTGGACCTTCCAGCCTGCTTTTGACATCTATGTAGCAGGCACCAGATGCTTGCAGAGGCTCACAGCACCTTCAGCTCCAAAGAACCCTCTGTTCTGTTAAGATGATAGCAGAGAACAGAGCCAGACTTACATTCATTGCTTTCACAACGTCAGACAGGTTGTAATTTGCTGGGAACAGGATGAGGCTATCAAAGCAGCACCAGGGAATTTTGTTCGCTGCTATTTTTCTTCCTAAGCCCAGTGTTTGCTTGAAAATGTATTACTTTATCTAGGAGACATTTTCATTCACAAGCAATTTGTCAAGCAACTTCAAACTTCTGGGACTGTATTGATTCCAGAACTGCAATTGCAGTTGTCAGCAACATGGGCTCCTGCAATCTGTTAAACACATTCCTTGAAGGTGGTTAGTATCCTCCCTTCTCTTTTCCTGTGGGAAAGACAGCCACAATGGGCTCTCACTCACCATCCTCTGAAAGGCTTCTCTGGGATAGTTTATTATACTAAACCCTGCTGGTCTTTGCCCTTCCTCCCTGTGAGCCTGCCTTGCAGCAGAGCCAGCTGGGCTGGCTGATGCCTGGCTGTAGCCTGCTGACTGATGGCTACCAAGTAATGGATCAAGCCAGCCATAAGGGCTGGAAACCCAGTGCTCACCACCTCTGCCACCCCAGGACAAGGACAGCAAAGCTACAGGGGCACCCAGGCAGAAGGTAACCTCAGTTTAATTTGTACAAGAGTAAAAATCCTCCTCTCAGTGTACTGAAACTTGGGGTAAGAAGAGCGGGTTTTTTTGTTAGCTTTTTCTTTTTTTTTCCTTTTTAATGCATCTAACAGGACTAGAACAAATCAGCACCAAAATGCTTGACCTCCCACATATGGTCAAAGAGCCAAAAGCCTGGTAGTTCAGTTGCTGTTCCTTGCTGCTGCCTTGCTTAATTCTGGCTGTGGCAATGCCTCTCTGTAAGAAAAGGCACTGAGTCACACACAGCATTTAACAGACTCATTCTTAGGTTCCCTCTTCTTCCATGCATCTTTCCTTTGCAAATTAAACCCTTTTTCAGACACAAGAGCAAGGTGGAATGAGGTATAAGAAATCACTTGGGCTGCTTGGCCAGCCCTCCAGCTCACAGAGCCTGGCAGAGGGCCACCGAGAAGCAGCCGTGCTGGGTTGATTTGCACCAGCTAAGGCTCTGCCAATAACTCTTCTAAGGATTTGGACAGAGTCCTGGTGAATTAATAGGCTGAGAGATTTTAATCCAAGTGAAGGGGAAGGGCAATTCTGCCTGACCTTTGCCTCCTCTGAAGGAGGGGGAAGGAAGGCGGAAACAGTGGAGCAGAAATTATCTGAAATAAAAACAGGTGTTGGCATACACAAGGTACTGCCTGGAAAACAGAAAGCTGCTGCAGCCTAAAGCAACATTCCTTCATACCAGAGAGATGAATAATATCAAATAATACATGCAAGAAAAACACAATTCTCATTGATTCCCTCTTTCCTTCCCCCCTTGCACTTCTCAACTATGACCAAGATCAAAGACAAGGCTATTCTGATGTGTAGCAGAGGCATTTGCTTGATTTATTTTAAATAAAAATGCAACAAACTTGCCAAAAATAACACTCCAAGCATTTGCACCAGAACAATCCCACCAAGGGTGAAATGTGGACAAGTGGCACTCACAACAGTCAAAGCCCAAGAGGGATTACTTGGCTTTGTTGTAAGAAACTCCTCTCTAAGCACTTTCTTTTTCAACACTGCTGAAATTGTTGATAGCAACGAAGCAAAGCAAAAACAGAAGAAAATTTGGACCTAACATGCTGTCAGCAATAGCAGGCATTAGCTGGCACGCTGCATGGCCAAGCAAACCTGCACAGTTTCTCTCAAGCTCTGCCAAAACACTATATATGTAGTCAGCCCTTCTGAATACTCTGCAGTTTGCCTTAAATTAGTTTTACTGTCATATCATCTAGCCATATTCAATGCTCTTTACAGGAAACTGCTATAGATATCACAGTTATGAAATTATCAAGGCAAATGGCATGTTTTAAGAGCAGCCACTTGAACTGCAGCTCTTTTGACTAAACTTACTCATAGACAAGCTTTCTACATAGGCATCATACACTTAATATCAAAGGCTGCTGGCTCTGTTTTTTTAAAAGGGTGTATAAATGCATAAATGGTCCTGTATCTCCTTAGAAAGCAGAAGACACTGGATAAATGCTAAGTGCCGTTGAAAGAGTAGGACATACTAAAGGCATTCATGGAAACACCAGAGTACAGACAAGACTGATGTATATATGACTGCTATTATATAAATTACATTGTATTAGTCATCATGTTCCTCTAGATATTAGAATTCCTTTCTTTAATGAACTGCGACCATAAGCTATTCCAATTCTCTAAGTAGGTCACAGGATAATGGGTCACAAAAATCCTTCCATCCATAGGCAGCAGCTACAACAAGAAGTGCAAAATAAAAACCATTTGTATTTCATCTGATTGACCTTGTTTTGCTGGTATGCTTGGCTTGATACTCTCTGCATGTGGAGAAGAAGAGGCAGCACAGCCTGTAAGTCTACGTTTGTATATACCAGGAGCATAGGGGAGCAAGAAGCAGAGAGAAAATAGTCACACTGAGCTCCCAGGGGAGCAAAAGCATTTGGCTGCTATCAGAAAACCTTCTCCAGTTTCTAGCCCATACCTGACAACCTAGCTGGATTCGGCAAGGGGTCTGGGGCTTTCAGTTTGTACTTATTTTGGGGGGTAGTTAATGGGATTTAATATCCCAAGAGTCACCCATGACATGACAGGATTTCCCACATTTGCTCTAGTTCTGTATTGGTTTTCCCTAGCAGCTACCAAAAATGTACTGGGCTACCCTCTAGCCTCTCCTGAAAGACTCCAACTTCCCCTGCCCTAACCTTATTCCTGTTTTAAACACAAATTAACTACTCTGACCAAAGAACCAGAGATTTCCAGTACAGCCCTAAGTACAAACAGTTGTACAGGCACAGGGTGGAGGAGGGAAATTACAGCAGGTGACTATGAAAGAGGGGGCAAAGCAAATATTCCCTAAGCCAGCTTTGTGGATGAGGAAAACAGTCTTGGAAACAGTTTCCTAAATACATGTAAACAATAAATTATATTGGTATTTCATTCCCTGCCTGTACCTTCTACTCCACTGCCTATATCAACTTCTCATACGCTGTACTTACAAACATTTTAAATAAAGTAATAGAGGTTATTTAACTGAGGGTCTGTTTCACATAAAGCCTTCTCCTCTGGGTGCTTCTGATTCATTCTGGTTAAAGCTTAACAGAGTAATACACACTGACAGGCCTTTCTAGATTTCTCACTGGACAGTCCCCTCTTCTCCTGCCAGCTTAGTCTACAGAAGCTCCTCAATTTAAAAAAAAATATCAGTTGAGATTCACTTAAAGAACTCTTCCTCCTCTTCAACTTCTGCAATTCATTAGACCTCCATAATTAAACCAATGAGAAATGTTCCAGCTCCCCAGTGGGTTTTTGTTAGTCAGGAAAAAAAAAGTTTTCCTGCATGTGCCCTTCAGCTTGCACTGAGAATCCCAGGCTTTTCGTGTGAACAGCTGCAGCAGGGTTACCCAGGGTCGGCTTGGGTAGGAAGCAAAGCTTTCCTCCAGTCAGATAGGGGGAATATAGCCATGGTTGGCAAAAGGGAAAAGAGAAAACAACTTCCCTTCAATTCAAAGTGCTTTTAAAAAGGAAAGCAAAAAAAACATTTCAGAAAGGGACTTCACTAATGGAAAATGATGAAGAGAGGAAAATCCAGAAAAATCTAGATGAAGTGCTAAATATTCAGCAAAAAATGTAATAGAATCCAAATAAACCACTGACACAAACTTTTTATTTTATATCTATGCACACAGCCAGGGTACTTCACCTTGCAAACCTTCTTAATATCTTTCTTCCAATCCTCAGTTTCAGCTGAAGCAGCTTGGACTCACATGGTCCCTCCATCCTTCACTAAGCAACCCATATCCCTAAGAGCTTAGCATCCCAGGCTTCCCAGGTGCGTGGTTACGCACAACAGCATGAGCCTGCACGCGTGGCCCCATCGTACTGTATTTACTTTGGAGCAGGGCAGGAGGAGCATCCCCCTGTCCCTCAAAACAAAGGGGACAAGGGGCAAAACCTGTCTTGAGAGCATTACCTACCAGCAGCCACCTCACATGGGCTCAAGTAAATCTCAAGGCTCAAGTAAATCCCAAGGCAGTATCCCAGGTCAGAATGCAGGTATGCTCTGCAGGTTTTGCTGCATCCAAGGCTCCATCTCTCTGGGAACTTGAAAGTCAGTAATAAACAAAACCATTGTCCTCCTTCAAAATTGTCCCAAAACCCTAAAAATGCACTATGACTTGCAAGGTTCTTGGACTTTCAATTTCCATCCTGTTTATGAGAAAAGACTATTCTTAGTAATAAAAGAAAATCAAAGCTGATCCATTTCAACTTACTAACCCCAAGAGCAGCTCTTTCTATTCTTCAAAGCCTGCCCCCACTTGTACATGCGCTTATTCTCTTTGTCCAACATGTGCCACTCATTAAAATCTCTGGGAGACAAGTCTGCATGGACACCTGATGAAAATATCTGCAGAATTATTTTCAGTACTGGCAGTATTCATATCTCCTCCTCACTGAATAGGGAAAAAAAAAAAGGATAAACCAGGCTTGACAATATTTGCTTAAAACTTAAAAAGAACATATGAGCAAACTGGGTTTTTTCAGAAGAAAAAGAAAGAAAAAAACCCATGCAGCATCTGGAAGATTACAATAGTTGCAGAAACTGAAATTCAGTTTATCTCCAGAAAAACTGCAAGGAAGGGATGTAGCAGAAGCTACTCCAGCTAGCTATCCTGGGAATGCCTGCCTTCAGCAACGAGGAACACTCCTCTGCCTCAGCACAGAGGCTCCACTGAGCAGTGCCAGCTGCATTCTGCAGAGGTCCAACAGCCAACACGGATGTAACACATGGATGAACTGGTGGTCTAGATATTTAACAAGACAGACAAAAAAAGCATGTTTCTTCTCCCCCACTATATATTAGTGTTATTGCTATATTAGTGTTGGTGCTGTTCTACATATTCTCACTATTGTCCTCCCCAACCATCAGCATATTTATGACATATATACATAGACGCTCAAATAATCTCCAAAACCAATATTGATAGGTCACAGATCTTGCCTACTATGTTTTTATCCTACAAGCTGAACACCTCACTCGGAAAACACCTATAGAAAAAAAATCAAAACAACAACAACTCAAACAACTCTTATTATTTGGTTCATGACAAGATTAAGGGCTTGAAATGCAGACATTAGTTTCTTGCTTCAGACTACACCAATCCTGTAACAGCAGATCCCTGTCGTGAAATGAAAAAGAGTACAACTCAATATGCTGTTCATGAATAATCTAATGTGGATACAGAGTTATTCAGCTACAATGTAATTAAGAATGAAAAAGAGAGGGTAACAGTGGTAAACACTGAGGGATATTTTGAATGTAATTGGGATTAGCATTTAATACTCTTACAGCCTTTTGAAGAGAGGCTACACAGTGGCATACTGAGAACAATACGCATTTGAAAGCCCCAAGCACCTCATTTAATGATCTTTTCAGCTGGTTTAAGTCACTTTCAACAGTGGGTTCATTTGCAGGGACTTTAACCCAGCACTGCTGCTTGAAGCTGAACTCTGCTGGGGGGAGCAGGCTTCAGTGCTGAAGCACATTTTGCACTACATCTCACACAGAGATACTACATGTAACACCATAGAGTGTTTACCTTGAGGAGAACAGCAGAAAAAGACACATTTGGAGGGTTGCCAACAGGATGGGGGAGGTGTGTGCAATCGACCTAGACAGATTCTACTTGGAGAGCAGGTATCATTTATATGCTTTCTGTGCACAGTTCTTCTACAGGATATATAAATAGGGGGGAAATAATCAATGACTATTTTCAACCTATGTTTTGGGAAGATGTATAGGAAGAAATCAGGCAGCCCTTTATGGTTTATCCTCTGCTCACACAAGTATTTACTAATAACTTCCAATGTTCTGGTACTGCCCAAGCTGTTTAAAAGGCAAATATCTACAGCCTGTTTGGAAAAGCAGAGCACCCATCGGCATCTCAGACAGTTGTGCTGCTCTTGCCTTGAAGAATACCTCAGGGAAGGGAAAGGGCTGGTTCAGAGTCCATATAACTGTTAGGGGCCCCAAAACATAACCAGCAGCTATCAAGCTCACTTCAAGGCTCTCACAAGCCTAAGCAGAGGGGCAAAACTGAAGTACTGTGAATTTTGCATTGAGAATTTCCACAGCCTGCTCATTTTTTGGTGAATGAATCTACAGGAGGATAGCAGGGAAACTTGGGCACACAGGGGAATGAAAAGTAAGGTATGTCTTTGATATTTTTTCCCTTTCAACCTGCTTCAGATCTCTCCTTCAGATCACAAGTGTCAGAACAGTTTTATAAAAGCCAAAGTTTGCAGTACGGCTCTCACTGCAAAGGCACTACTGTCCTTATGTAGTCTTTGAAGATGTTCTTCCAAGCTGTTCCCACCATGTGTCTCCTCAGTTACCAAACACAGTGGGAATCAGTTGCATGTGTTGTCTCAAGTATTTCTACAACAGCACAGCTTTGTTTGTATGTGGTGGTAGTGGGGGAAATGACTTTATTCTAAATATATCTCCCTCTTACATCTGGGTGAAGAACTAGGGATGAGGTTATCCTTTTAAGTGCTGGTAAGCGGGTCTAGTATATTTGTTATTGCAGCACCTCTGAGAAAACCAAATTAGGGACTGTTGTACTAAGTGTTGTTTTTCTCATGTAAAGACAATCTCTGCTCTGGTGAGCTTATACAAATCCACCTTCTGCCAACAACTTAGCAAAACACGGAGCACATATTCTGCTGACTTATGTCTGCAGCAGTCCCACTGAAATCAATGAGGTTGACCTACTTGTAAATGGAGCAGAATTTGATTCCCATGTTTATTTGTAAATGGCTATGGAAGAGGGTAATCAAGTCTGCATGGAAAAAAGATAACCCAGAACATCAGAGGTAGCTTCTGCTTGGACTAAACTTCAGAGGGTTTGAGGACAGAACATGGGAACGGATGGATGAATCCTTACAAAAACAGCAACAGGACTTAGCAGCTTTGCTTTGTTAACCTGAAAAAGGCTCAGGGAACTCCCATGCTGGGAAAATTAATGTGATCTCACTATTACTTACTTCCCACTTTACCATTTTTCATTTGTGCATCTCCCTTGAATAAAAGGAAACCAGTTGCTGATAAATGACATACCCCAATACCACAGCAGTGGCAAATTGAAAGCAAATAGCAAAGGAAAAACTCAGTAAAAGGTTTTTAGCTACACCATGCAACCAGTAAGGCAGCACAGCCCGAGACATGCTTCATCAGCCACAAACAGCATTTGCAGCTGGCCTGAGCACTGAAGGCAACACAGACCTAAGCATCTGCCCTGTATTGCAACGGGAGAGCATCGGTATTGGCCAAGTAACTTCTGGTTGCCACACATTTAACAGGGATAGGAGAAGTGAAGGGACAGCTCAGAGTCAAAGTAATTAAAGGTTTGGGCTTGACTGGGATTAAGATACCAACACCGCTGTTTATCTGTAAGCACCCAGGAATCCTGGGAGCAGCTGCAACCACTGCTGAGTTGCTATGCCAGGTTCAGCAAGGACGTACAAATACCTTTACAGCCTGCAAATACCACTCCACAGGGACAGGAAGGGAAAACCCAGCAGTCTGGAGAATACTTCTGAAGCTTGCATCTCAGCTGCAAAAAGGGATTTTTGGAGACAACAAGTTTTTAAAACCCTGGAAAGTATAAGCAGTAAGAATTGGAAAGACTCAGGATTTGCATTTCGAAACAGCTGGGAATAAAGCATCTCTTCAGCATCCTGTAGAAAGCAAGCCATCCTGCTGTCAGACCTGATGGAAGCTGTGGTTCTCACTCACTGACTAGCCAGTAGTAGGCTGAGAGACAGATAACATCATGTCTGCACCCTCATTTCAGAGGTAAAAATCTAGGCAGGAAAAAAGTATACTACCATTAAGTGAGCAAATATAGGAATTATTTTAAAGCTCAGTGGGGACAGAGGAGAAAAAGTCTGAGCATGGGCAAAGTAAAACATCTTAAAATTGAGCCTTCACACAGGGCTATCCATCATTTCCAGGATGCTCTAAACCAGGTTGGGATGCTGCAGTATGAAGCCAGTTTTCACTGGCACACAGTAGCTCCTGGCTTTCAGTGATTTCCAAACTCGGCAAAAGCTAGGAGCCAGGAACCACTACCTCTCACAGACACTGTACCAGCATGCTTAATTTGGGAAAGAAAAATATAGTCTGGCACATTATCCCTGAACAGCTGCCAAGCCCTGCTCTCATCTATGCGGTGCTGGAGCCAGCCAAAAAATAGGAGGAAAGAAGTCCAGCACCAGGTTGGATTTCCTCAGTAACAATCCCCCTTCCCAGCCGCTCAGTTTCAGTGTGCTTCCCTCCTTCTGAGCATTTCAGGGAATCAGACCATATATTCAGAGCTAACAGGAACACCAAACCACAAGCAATCTGGGAGAAACTGGGGGCCTGGTAACACAAAAGCGCGTCTACAGAGGTGCTTGCACACCCTATAATGTTGAAACAACCAGTTCTGGAGATTGTGCCAGGCCTTGGTTCACCATTCTGCTCGATACCACCACCAAGCATGACAAAAATCTTGCCTTCAAGACAGCTCCACAGTGCACAATCCTGTGCCTAATCCAACTATAATTAAATAAACCTAATTTCAAATGGGAAAATTTCACACCTATTAAGAAGAAACCTGCAGCTATTATATGGATTAAGAAGCATTTTGAAATTATTAATACATGTGTTATTAACACATGTTAGGCCTAATCAGAAGAAAACCCTATGTGTTTGAATTGTTTACTACAATCACCTGGATTTTTTCAGAAGTCTCAAAGTAAACAGGTCTCCATAAAGGAGTTTTATAAAAATAAATGTATGATAACAAATGTGGAGAGCTGTATTTATTTACATTTTAAACCCTAGGAAGCACTGATGTCTTATTTCATAACATTCTCTACAAGCAGGAAGACTAAACCCAGCATTTTGGGTGGGCTTGTTTCGGTTTGTGAGGTTTTTAAAAATAATAATAATTTTGTAATTTAATCAGTTGTTTCCAGGATACTGGGCTTTTAAGAAAATGTCAATTGTCATCAATTTTCACTGCTGAAAATGGAATAATATACGTTCTTGTTTGCAAGTATATACGGGATCTTCGATTTTGCTTTGACCAGCCAAATCGGTACTAACCAGCAGTGTTTACCCTCAAAAAACATGCTCCAGAAAACAGACTCAAGTACACAGGTGAATGCCTTTGTTGCCATCTTTTGTTGCAAGTAATAACACTTTGAAAGTTTTCTGCATTCGCTAAAGGAAGAGCAAGAAGAAAGGACTCTGGTAACACACTGTAATGCAAGACAACAATATGGTGTGGAGATCATGGAGCATAATTTAAAGCTACGCTATACATCCACAGTCTCACTAATTGCTTTTAGCAACAACTACAATTCCTATTCCCCACCCCTGGAAGAGTTCAAGGCCAAGCTGGATGGGACTTTATGCAAGCAGAAGGTTTCCCTACCCATGGCAGGGCAGTTGGAACTAGATTATCTCTAAAATCCCTTCTAACCCCAGACATTCTATGACTCTGTGAAAGACACAAGTAACGATGGAGCACATTTGCTTCCTTCCAGTGCTCCCACTCAGCCATACCAGGCCACAGAGCGGCTGATGGGTATCTGTCCACCACACCGATACTGGCTGACCCAGTGAGTCAATCAGCTCCACACCTCTCACTTTCCTCCCAAACCTGAGTCACCCTGGAGTTTTCAATCCCAAGAATAAGCCCATCCTAGCTGCAATTTCAACAGGCAGTGGTGAAACCAGCAGCTGGAACCAACTTAGAGAGTTTTCTCACAGAGATGAGCTTGTGTGCTGTCTCCTCAACCCATTCATTCCTCAAACCAGGAAGCAGCAGACAAAGTAAGATGTCCTCCCTGGTCAAGTGCTAAATAAAGGGGATCAAATCATCCATTCTTTTGAACTGTTCCTACAAGTTATACTACTCAAGATACCATAAATCTCAGAAAAACTAACCAAAGCTCCCAAGATGCCATTTTAGATTAAAAAATATAAAGACCTGTTTTGGACAGATAAACTACTGAGAAAGGTCTCAGGGAAAAAAAAAAAAAAAAAAGCAAAGTTTCTCCAATGAACCATATAGGTAAGGGAAGTGCCTCATTTTTGTATTGATTTTTGATTTTTCCTTGCCTCCTCTTAGGTTCAATCAGCTAAAAATTAACTGCTCAGAAGTGAAGGATAAATATAAAAAGATGAAGCCACTCATTTATGGGAAGCAAACCTGCTTGGAAAGCAGCAGCAAACACTCTGCTTGATCCACTGCCCAAAATAACTTGAAATGTGTGAAAGAGTACAAAATCTTATGTAAATAAGTAAGTTTCTGTAAGCTCTGTTCTTACAAAACCTTCATATTCTGGACTTACATTGCTAACTTTGTGACTTGAGGGAGTTGAGCAGCTGCCCTGTCACACAAGAATGACCCAGCCTCTTGGACACAACATAGACTAAACAATGATAGCCCACTTTCAGAACCTGGCAGAAGTGAAACAGCCTCACCCCATCCTTCTTTAACCACAGGTTCCTTTCCTTGATCTCTTTATTTAACATTCACCACCTGCTTACTGCTCACTGCCTAAAAACTGCCTTAGTTTCTGGAGCTGCAAGAATGCTGTTTCTCTCACAACTCACACCCCTTGGTTTTACCAGAGAAGAATGGAACCATCTTTTGCTCTTTCTCATAATTTGTTTGAACAAACAATGCTTTCAAGAAGAAACAAAAGACACTCACATAACCAAATGAACAAATGAAGACCAATTCCACTGACGTTACGGAACTGACCATCCCTAAGTGTTAGCACTGTTCCAGATGAAGGGGCTTAAGAGGTTTGTGAAATAATTGTGATGTCCTCATGGTGCCCACCTTGCTCCTCCTCTGTCTTCTCTAAGGAGAAATAGTGAGTTTCTAATTAATTACTTAACATTTTAAAAGCAGTAACACTGCTTCACGTATCTTTCCCCTTGGAATTCAGCTAGGGTCAGGCATTGATAGTATCTAATGAAAAGCTTTGAGAGGACTTCATGATCAGCTATCAATTTCAAACATGTTTTGGTAAAGAACAGAGATGCATACAAGCACAGCAAGGAAAATAAGCAGAAGAAAATGTTAAAAGCCCCTGTTTTTCAGGAGTACCATCCGAAGTTACAGTAACAGGAGGAGGACATCTCCTCCTGTCCCATAGCTTTCTGATATTGATCCCCTCTCACCTCCCTGCTGGATGGTATAGAGAGAATTCATGCTCCTGTTTATGATGTGCTTCCACTCAGACCACTGGAGCTCAGATATTTTATAGGCAGCCACCAAACAGTCACGTAAAACATGGCAGACCCAGCTACCGGGGTCAAACCAAGTTAATCTACACAATGTGTGATGGGCCAGAAGAAAAGGAATGGAGAGGGGAATACCGTTCCAGCATTCACTCTAGGAAGGTGACTCTGAAACTGAACACAGCTCTTTCACTTGCTCTAGGAACAATGAGCCATGCTGGAATAAAGCATGCCTCATAACCCTACTTTCCTTATAGGCATTTCCATGGGTTGTCCTTGAAAAAGATCTTCAGGGCCATACTTCATTATCAGCCTAAGCATCACCTCTTCTAAAGGGACCTTGGTCATGCCTGGGACCACTGGTAACCCACCCGAGGAATGAGCGTAATAGGAGCTCACCTCTTGACTGTCTCACTTGCAGATAGTGAAGACCCAGTTTCACACAGGCAGTATTTCATGTAACAAATCCTTGTTTCAGCTGCACTAATTCACTATCCCAAACAATGTCATGGAGAAGCATGCTTTCTCATTTCAGTGCATGTACATTCTCTAGCTGCAGGCGACATTAAGCTTCCATAAAGACTATTTTAAGAAGTCAGCTCACCTTTTTTTTTTTTTAATTCCTATACTCTACTATGAAATGGAACAAAACAAGACAATATTTCATTAATCTGTCAATTCAGATAGACCCACTGAGCTAAGATAATGGCATATATTGAGTGGTACAAGACTTAAGAATTATGCTGAGCCAAGAATGCATTAAGCTGCCATGAGAAATCTGTGGTGTCTTAGCATGGTATCACATTGTACTTTCCATTCAAGGGAAACCCTCTCAATCAGGATGTATTAGAAATGATCTAAGGTTTCTGGCGTTGCATGAAAAGCTCTCAAAGCACAATGTTTCAGTTTTAGCTTTCTATATAATAGAGACTATGTCAATGGTTGGGATGTTCAATGCTATCACAGCATAAACAAGCCAAGACACATAAGCAAAAGTAAATTAAAAGATGCCCCAAAAATGAAACACAAATATTAGAGCATGTTGGAAAACAAGGAGCAAGTCAACATGTAGTCAAGTGTTTTGGTCATATATGGCACCAAATCCTCCTCCCTCCTCAGCCAGGCCCGCTGCTCATGTGCAGCACAGTCTCCGAAGTTTTCCAGCATCACCCGCCCCCCTCACGCTGCTCCCTCTTGAATTTTTTGGCTCAAGGCTCACCTGCCCCATGTTACTCCTATGACATGTTTGATCTGTGTACCCAAGTTGCCGTGAAGTAGGACAAAACTTTGTAAATCTCCACTGTTCAAACAGATTCTCTCAAGATGTGTCATTTTAATGCATTTTCTCAGCCTCCCTTTACACACCATCTCTCCACGCTCCTTCCCCTCCAGCCCTATCTCTCTTCCCAGTACCTTCAAGAATAGTATATGCAGTAAGAAGTGAAAATGCAGCAGCTGCTCACTTGTTAAAATATTTATATTTTTCATTTCTGCTTTACAGATTGAGCCAGATATGCTCTCTGACCCAATATTAAAAAAGATAGAGAGCTGTATGTTTTATTTAACCTAAACAAACATGCAAAGAGTCCACGGCATTTTGGAGAGACAAATAGAAGTGACAGGTTGGAAGATGGGACAAAAAGAATGTGCTGGCTATTTCTTTTTATGATATAATCCTGCTTTCCAATCCTTTCTTGGGAATGTTTTTTTTGTGTTAACACCACAAATTATTTTAGCTGCACTGTAAATATTTCTATTAATTTCCTAGTTTAGTTTAAATTTCATTAGTATCCTAAATACAGAAAAAAGGAAAACTTCAAACAATCAACAATATGCAGAGAATTTTTTCTGAGATGCTGGGAAGGTTCCTGTTTGGTACTGGGCCCACTCCCTTCAACAGCCCAGGAGTGGTTTCAGTAGCTTGCTCTTAAGCAGTTAAAGAAATTCCCCCCAAACACTATAAAGCTGGAGCAAAATGTAGCTAATGTGCATGAAAAGAGGTGCATTTTCTGCAGCGGCAAGTACAGGAATTAAGACCTGCTTGGGTTTCAGCTGCATTAACATTACTAGAGCATAAAACGTCAGTCCATATGGAAATAATCAGTTAAAAGAACATTGAAGGCTTGGTCCAAACTTTCCTTCAGTATAGCAGAAAAGTGTATTACTTTTCAACTGTACAAATTACCTTAGCTCTTTTTTTGTCTTTTCCAGTAGAAAACTCCCACTGTTCATTAAAGCACCTCACACACAAAAGAGGCCTTAAAAGAGAAGTGGCTCTTGCCTAAGAGCAAGATTGATATCTACCGTGCCCCTGCCCCTACAGCCTTCTAGTCTCATGGACTGGGGAAAAGAAATTATTACTGCACATCTATTCTTTCTCCTCTTCATCTCTTTAATTTTCCTCTTCATTTATCTTTGCTTTTCACAGCATTAGGCTGAACTGAGGTTGGATAGTATGTTATCAAGTGAGACCTGAGGTTAATACCTATCCATGGATTTTAACTTACTTTCTTTTCTATTTAGCAGTTCTCTAAAAAATAGAGGGAAACAGGTCTTCAGGTGGACAGTTACTGTTTCAGACTTTCACTGCTCGGTGGCAGACCCACAGATCTGCCCTTACTTAGCAAACAGCCCAGGCAACTGAGCATCCACCCATTTCTTCCCCCTGCATGTCCTGGCCCTAGCTCTGCTAGCAGAGGCTGATGGACCCAAACACTGAAACTCTTGGCTTACATTTCCTTCCTATCCTGAGCATGCCACCTAAGGTTTAATTCCTAGCAGGTTCAGTGTCCACAGCTTATTTACTGAGCCAGAATTATAGGTACCATATGAGGGAAGCAGACTATCACATGGGCATAAACAGCCCTAGCTTACCTTGTTAGTTTTGCTCATTTCTGACAATCTATCTTCAGGCAAGACTTACTTCTTCGTCTTCTCTAATTTACAAATAAAGATCCCAAGTCTGTATTCATCATTCCTATTGCAAAGACAGTTTTCTACCCTTGAATCCAGGTTAGTGCAGATAAAATGCTGGATGGATCAATGAAGAGGGCTGACCTGAGATTACAGCTGTATGACCATGGATACTGGTGCTGGAGGAAAACAACAGCCCCCACCAATGTAGCAGAGGCACATTTACAGCAGGGAGTGATGGCTGGAGGAAACCTCATCAGGGCAGGAAGCAAGGACACCAGCAGGAAGCAGAGGGGCAAACAGCTCCTCTTTCCCCCCGTTCTTGTTGGCACTGGTGATGTTTATTTTACCAGATCTAGGTATTTCACAAAAGGGTGTAACAACCTCTGAAACAAACTCTAACTCACGTTATTTTCTTCATTTATTCAAACAGTGCCAGTGCTGATTTATTTTGCACAGAAAGATTCAAGGCTGTCAAGAACTGGCTGGTTCATCAAAGAATTAAAAATCGCTTTGGTCCTTCACAGACAACTCAGATTACTTCTAAAGGCAGACGCAAACCCCACCCATGTCTTGCTATTTAGCCTTTATTCAAGAAGACATGCCACAAAATTTCACTAGCTTGCAGCTCAGGAACCAGGCAGAGTCTTCCAGCAGCTTCTTTTTCACTCCAGAGCCACAGCATACCTATCCTTGATACATTAAAAAAGAAGAGATGCCAAAGCCTGATGTTTGACAAGGGAAAATGAACTCTTGGTAATGCTGTCCCTTGAGACATTGCTGCTAGAGCCACGGTGGGTCGTGCTGCACCCTCCCACCTGCCTCTTTGGTTTGAACAACAGGACTGGAAATCTGTGGCTCCTCAATCACCCATGATAAAGAGTCCTATGGGAGGACATGAGGGGTTCAGGTCAGCCACAGGCACATGACAGCAATTCTGTTAGGTTATCTGGGGCAGGTAATATGACATATATTTTGACTCACTTCACACCATCTTCATGACAGCTGCAGAACAGAAGCCAACTGGTACTGAATTACATAATTCAGCTTTTTCTTTTTTTTTTTTTTTAATTTTATATGAAAATCTTGAGACTGGATGGGCAAGGGACAATGAAGTGGGATTTATCTCTTTGTGCAGCCAAAAATTACAAGCCAAAAATAGTAAGCTGGGGAGAGGCATCCACACAATATAGATAAAACTGCCCATCAGACTTGGCCACTGTTTAACACTGCACCTCACCCTTGTCCTTTCAGTCATGCCTCACAAAAGCCTCCCACAAGAAACAACTTCCCCAGTCTGCCAAAAGGCTTAAGAGCACGAACCCCCTCCCTGAAGAGAGCCTGAGGCTGAGGGCTTGTATGCAGCTAAAGAAAGATGTCCTGACCAAAGTCCTCCCTGTCACTGCCAGGACATGCCACCATGCCACTCTCTTCTGGAGCTGGGTGTGTTATTCACAGGACATTTTGCAGGTGCCATGAATCCTTCACCTTCCCTGTCGCTAATGCATTTTCAGTATTTTCAGACCTCTGACTCCACTATTCCAGTGCAGTTCTTGGTTTAAAGAGCTCTAAAAGAAATAATCAGAAAAATATCTTTCTAAGGAAGAGAAACTCTCCTGTAGCCACTTGAGAGCCTCCTATTTCAGCCAGTACAGCAAGGTAATCCATATCTTCATTCTAACTCAAATTCTTAAACAATTCTATTAATAAAGCCATTGTTAATAATCTGCCTACTGCTGGGTTCCAAAGCTAAGGCATAACACAAACATCAAGCAGATATTTTTCCCCTTTTTCTCAAACATTCTCAGGCATTTCTTTGAGGGATCTTTAAAAGACCATATTTAGACTCAAGGAAGTGGAAGCACATGTTTTTAAAAAGTAGATTGCTGCAGATACACAGAAGAACAGAGAAGAGTTTGCAGACTTGGTTTGAGAGAAACCCCTCCAAGCCCCAAACCCAGTGGTCTTCAAACTGTAAGTGCAGACTCACTGCCAGAGAATGCATGAAGCAGCACGTGGACAAGAACTAGAGTGAAGCTTTTCGCCTCTTAAACCATCATTTTAGGCAGCTGAATCTGTGCTGAGCCTAAACTGCAGAGCTAGATCCAGGGTTTTGGTCTAGGTCTGGCTTTATTGGGAAATGAAAAAGCACTTATATGCTCCTGCATGTGAATGTTTGGGGACACCTTCTATTTTTATGAAAGAATCTGCTGTTATTACACCAGATGTCTCTCCATTTACAAGAAACTATAATAAAAATTCTACTTATTTTTTCCTTATATTTCTGAAATATAGGCCTAAAGAGTTTCATCATTTTACCTAAGACCACCAAACGAAGTTCCTTTGGTGGCACTATATTTAAGAAATCTAGTGGCCTTCCTCACCTGCAAACCATCACTGCAAAGACATTTGAGATAACACAAAAACTACTTTTCTCATTTGGAATTTTAGACTTTAAAACTCAGAGATTATTTGAAAATATTTAAGCCCCAATTAAATTTAGTAGTAAAATCTTCAAGCTATTAAGTGAGATTTAGTATGAAGTTCAGATGTTTTCAGGCATTACGAGGTTCTCTTTGAGGAGAAAATGCTAAAAGAAATATGGAGTTAATCCTGCACTGGTTGGTTAATCCCAGTTTTTCAACACAAGTATGTCTGCTGGCAGATGTTGGCAGGAAGCAAACTATAGACCAACATTTAAAACAATTATAGGGAGAGAGCATTGCTATAGAAAAACCTACCAAGACAGTAACTAGAGGAAAGAGCTTTCCAACTCATTATTTCTCCCTGCTCTTTTATATAGTTTATGTATCAGTTCTTTTTTTTTAACCCCTATTTAATTTCTTTTCTGGCAATCCAGCTGACAGTGCTGATTATGAGGTTCAAGTCCCCAGGGATGGCAGTGTTGCAGTGACAGCTGACAACCCTGCTTCAGCAACTGGTTAAGAATGGAAGTCAATCTCAGGAGTTTTTGTATAATAGCTCTCCTTCCTCCTGCAGACCCCCTACCTCATCATTTACAAGGACTGTTCAAAATACCTTGGCTACCCATCTGCAAGGGGAAGTGGCATGGGCTATGTAGGCACCTATAGTGACTCAAAAGTTAGGAACTTTAACAGAGAGGACATGACTGGGAGGAATAAAGCCCCAACCCACATAACTCAAAGCACACTTGACATCACAGGGGAGTAATTATGAAGGGAAAAGAATCAGAAATGAGCAAAAGGCAATACAAGGGCCTTGGTTATTTCCTGTTCATTTACTTCTTAAGGTTTTTTCCTCAATGTGTAAATTGACCCCATTTGTTTTTTTCATTCAACCTCTGAAGGGAGAATATGGGCTGCAGTTTAACAACAATGTTCCCACAAGACTTGGCAATCCAGCATTATCTCAATACAGTGTTCCAAAACTGAGAAGTGGGAACCACGCAAAAGACCACAAGAGTACCACTGACAAGCCATCACCATTTGCAGAGACCTGTAGGATAAGAGTAAACTGACAGCAGAATGGAGAAAAAAACAAATATAATCCAAGATTAAACACTGATGAAAGAGTGTACGTTGTGAAAACCAGTTCTAGCATGGCTGCAAGCAGCAAGAGGACCATCTCACTGCAACTCATGACATGAACTTTGATGGTAACCACGAAGCACTAGCAACATTATGAGAAAGTCACAGACTGAGGTTACTGTATTTTAGAAAAAGTCTCTCTAGATAATTCTTTTGAAATATCTTCAGATTAAACATTATGGAAAATGAAAAACGTAACAATCTTTCAGTAGCTCTGCACTATAATACGCTACCAGGTCTTCTCCAAAGAGTGCTATTGAACCCACTGGAATTCCTGCCTGACTGAGGTAGCCATACTCCTTCTTCCAACAAAGACAAGCAGTTCTTCACAGGAACCCATCTTAAACTATACTTTTACACCAGTCAGCTTTGGGTACAAGCTTTCAGAGTTAAAGACTGACAATATCACACCTTAACAGCTATGTGCATACTGACTCCAACCTTCTTTGTGGACAAAATAATCGTTCTGTGTTATTTGCATTTTAGTATTTTTAATACAGATTTTGACAGTTGTGGCCTTGCTTTAGATGAAACTCTTATTCACAACTTATTTATAATAGCCTCTTCCTTAAAATAAAAATGTTGTCATTCATATTTCTCCTACACACTTTGGGACTAAGGTAACCAGCCTTGCCCATTACCTTGGTCCTCTAATTTGGGGTTACAATCATAAAGCACAAAGTGATTTATTGGCCTAGGATACTCTATGTAAAGCACCCAGCTCTGAAAATGGGCTCAAAAAAAAGGGAACTTTCATCACCAGGTTCATAATCGAAACATTTGAAAGGAGTAATAAAATAGAAAACACATGCACAACACAGATGTTGTAGGAAAAAATCTGTTTCTAACACACTGGTGAAATTGGTAAAGACCATCACATCTGTTCTGAAGCACAGTTCTCACAAACAAGGACAAAAGCAAAGGCAAGGATCAAGCAAAAAGGAGGAAAGGTATAAAGCCTTCACCCCTTTATCTGTGCTGACCACCGTTCATACTTTATGAGAGGCTGAGGTGCAAACACATAACTCCCTAGAGATCTGTGACCCTTCTTGTCTGAGTGTGAGACATGGGGACCTACTCAAAACAACTCAGCACTAGCTCCTTGGGAAAGCTGTTCCTATCTTACTGCATCCATCTGCTTCACGACACAAGCACAAATCCCACTGCAGATTTTTTCCTGAGAAAACAAGAGACCTCATAAAAAAATAGAACAGGAAAAAACCTCACAAATCAGATGCCTTTTCAGTAGATTCCAAAACCCCCCAGATATTAGAAAAACTTTAGTGAACATAAATGGAAACTATATTTTTGGAAACACGAAATTCAAGCATGTGTAAATTGAGAATAGCCAAGCACTGTCCACCCTGCAGAAAAATGCCTCCAGAGCATTCTCTCTCAGCCCTGCAATTAGAAACAAACCATATTGCTATACAGGCAATCAAGTTCTAAGTTCTTGCTTTTCAATTGTCATATCAAAGTCAATGTTCTACAAAAGAAAAAACCATAGCAGCTTGGTCTAGTGGGACTTGTATGTGACCACAAAATTTATAGAGATGAAATTATAATACTCTCGGGGTACTTTCTGGGAGCAATTGTTGGATGCAGCTAGTTATAAAAAAAAGATAGAAACATCAAGTCTGAGAAAGCTTTTGATATGTTGTATTTGCCATGGAAATGCATGCAATAACATGGTACACTGAAATGGAAGAGTGGGAAAAATCCGCAGTTGCCAAGGAGGAAGCAGCATGGAAAAATAACTAATTTTCCTCTAAACTTCACTTACGAAAGAAGGTGCTCTAGGGATCCTCAGTGGTAAAAGCTACTACATAACAATTCAATAAAAGAAAAGCTATGTTATAGAAAGCAAATCTTTATTAAGATTAATTATAAAACACTGTTGAACAATAAACTTTCTTTTGCCGCACTCAGTTGTCATTTTCTTCTAAAACCTCATGATCTTCTCACTGTGCCCTTGAATTGTACCATTAGTTATACACAATATATTGTGAACTAAAATGAACAATGATCATCCATGCCCAAACTTTATACATAGATTTAAAAACAACATTGGCAAATGGGCTATTAGAAGTGGACATACCCTATTGATTCCCCCTTAAAGCAATTTACAGTTAGACAGCACTATTCTCTCAGTAGTTTAGAACAAAAAATCGCTTGTATTTATCTTGTTGGCAAGGAGAAAACACATCAATGCATTAGAGCTGAGCTTTGTATTCTGTTAAAACTGTGCTAAAGACTGTCCATTGTATCTGGCACAAACCTGCACATATGCTAATGTGACAATATTTTAAAAGATTATCATAACAAAGAAATATTTTACCATACGGTTGCTCTTCCAAGTGTTTCCCTTTCCTCAGTCAGCCTTCAAGACAAGTAATTACAGAAAACACTTTCACTGCAAGACGCCTGGAGGTTTAATAGTGCATTTAATCAAGACAAAAATATCTTTATATATGATATTTTAGCTGATGGTCCCAAGAGCAAAAAGCACATATCATAGGAAAAGACAACTATAGAGGCCAGGAGAGGAGGGAACAGATATCTTGATGGACAAAACAGTGCATAAATCAAAAAAGGAAGTCAATGTGACTAGTTGCTTACAGTGCTATGGTTCAGGATAAGTTCCCTAACATGCCTTCTCCCTTCACAGGCTTCTTTGTAGACATCTTTTTCCAGGTCCATTGTTGGAATTATTAGAAAAATGGAAAAGTATTGCATTTTGCTTAAGTCAGTGAGAAAACCACACAATCCACACTGTACTGGTCAGTGTTTTATTACAGATACACAGAGGTTCTCATCAGTACATCTGATCTAAGTGTGATCTGATCACACTTAATGGTTTCAAAATCTGCCCACCCTCACCTGACATGACTTTGGGTACACACCTTTCCACTTTTACAAACAGCCTTTCTTAAAAACCCTAAGATTAGCTTAGTTGGTTAGAGCATGGTGCTACAAACACCAAGGCTGTGGATTTGATCCCTGTATAGGCCATTCACTGAAGAGTTGAACTTGATGATCCTTATGGCTGCTTCCAACTCAGAATATTCTGTGATTCTGTGAAAAACATGCTTCCCAGAAAGTCAAATAGCGATCAAAATAAGTCATCATGGACAAAAGAGAGACTGAGAGAAAGGCTTACTTTTGCTGCTTTGGAGTAAGATTAAATACGATAATCACTAGCCCTACTAACTGCAAACATTCAACACAGCTAAGGACAGAACCACAAGTTAAAGACAAGCAGAGATGCCACTGATGACATCTTAACATTATGTAAGATGACTTGAGACTCTTCCTTCTGTATCACCAATCACTGCTCCACTGCTCCATGCCCAAGCACCTATTGTTAAGTATCGAGCTACATTTCTTCCACCACAACATGATATCACAAAATGATGACACCCTGATCTTGACCTGCGTTCCTCTGCTGCTCTGGTTTGGAAACCTCTTATTTGTGAGTGAATGCCATCTTTCTTTCATGCTTGTTGCCAACAGGAGAGTATTTCCAACTCAGGTAAAAAATCTCATTCTGATAAATTTTGAGGTGGATCCATAAAATGGATTTACTGATTCAGGGATACAACTCTGAAAAACCAACCTCATGTCTGTCTGTAAGGAAGGAGAGCTTTACAACTAGAGGATACCAATGCCCCACACATATTCCTGCAGTAATAAATTAATCCTTATTCAGTTAACACTAATTATTTTGTTCTTGATGAGGTTAGCAGATATCATCAGTGTTGAAATGTCTAGAGCAAGTTCAGGAGTTGGTGTCCTTGTGATTAACTGATCAGCCACAGCATGAACTGAAAGCTCTTGATAACCACAGACCACTGCCCTTTTTAGACAGTTTATGAGAATGTATTCTAGAGAAAAAAGGACTTTTCTCCAAAGAGCCTAGGGAGACAAGGGAAACCACAGAAATCCTACAGCCCCAAAACTCCAGCAAAAACAGTGAGGCCTTCTCTATGGAGTGTTTATCTGACATCTGCCATTTTGAAGAACAACAGAAGGTACATTAGGCAGGCCTCCTATGCCAAAGCAAAGGAATCATCTGTGACCTCTAAAAAAAGTAATTCTTGTCACATGGAGTTCATGCACATACAGGAACACTTCCAATGACCAAACATAACCGGCATGTACTGGAGATTGGAATCAGGACACAGAACAATAACAGAAACCCTGCAGCTGTCTCGACAGTCATGTGTTTGGATTGCACAAGTCATTGATAGCATTCTTCTACTGCCATTCTACAAAAAAGCCTTTTCAGTCACCGAGGGCTGAATGTGATTGCCTCCCGTCCCTTATCAAGGGGCATCATGCCTCCAGACACACGTGAGCTTGAATGCTCCATGCACTCCTTGTTCTGGATTTTGGGTGCCCATAAGTACGTATGTTAACTGGCAAAACACACCAGTACACTGCAAACCTTGTCCAGCAGATCAGATTTTACTACCATGTTCACCACACAAACATCTTATCAGTTACATATAAATGCCATGACTGTAGAACAGTCAAGGTGTTTGTGTGCTTTGACTGCTTAAAAGGAAAAAAAGGAAGCTTTTGGAACAGGCACAAAGCAGAGGCATACAAAAAACTGTGTAACATTCATCTGAAAAACAAAACAGAGCTTCAAGTTTCACTTTAGGCTTTTCACTGGCTTCTGGAGCCATATTAGTTACATCTTTATCAAATGCTCTAAGAAAAAAAGTTGCTATAGAGATAAAGAGTATGTCACAGATGTCTTTTTTCCTTAAAGTAAATAGTTATTAATATACTGGAGATGGCCGATTTACAAAGGCCTGATTCCAGAAGTCACACCCATGCACTGACTTGCTTTCTTCAAATCAGTATGAGCTGAAGTTATTCAAAGCCTCTCCAGAAAAGACTTAAGAAACAGCTGTATTTTGCACTTTTAACTGCTCCTTATGAATTTACAAGCAGGACAGTGTTAGTAAATAACCAGATAATATTTCCATGACATGCTCCATTTCTATCTTATTGAAAGGGAAGCTAATTTTATGACGAAAACTCAGTTTTCAGTGAATACAGCTTTATCACAGATGCTCTGGTGCTGCTAAAATCCACAGTAACTGCATCCTTAGCTATTATCGCCATTAACTGAATGGATCTGTGGTTTGCCAAATCTGTACAGGCAAAATGCAGAGTCTCCTTCCAATTCAGGTAAGTTCCTAGAAGTCAAACAGGACATTCTCTCTGAATCAGCACTTCTGGTTCTTCAAGGCATTTACTGAATTCTGCAAACTAGACAGTAGCAATTTGCTCACCTCCTCTGAGCGATTAATGCTCATTCAAAAATGAGCAGAGACACGTGAAGTGAACAAGCAGCACAAGAGCCCTCCTGGAGATATTTTTTTTTAGTGGGTGGAAGGTGGAGATTTTCATCCAAGAGGCTTTAGCTTAAAGAAGCATCATGATCATCTTAAAAATGGTTTCCTGGAGCTCCAACCAGTGAATGCTAAAAGGTAAAGAACACAGAAACAACAGCAGTGTCTTCTGCCCATCTGAATATGATTGCCAAGAGGAAAACTAAAACTGGTTCCTGGGAATATCAATAACTTGAAGGAGCTGCTTTAAAAAACATTTATGGCAGCTCTGAGAAAGAATCCAGGGGTCAGAAGACTGCACTAGCCAGCACCAGCAAATCAGCAGGAATCACATACAGCCAGCTGAAGAACTGCAGATTAATAGCCTCTAGTCCACTCAGCAGTGTCTTGCTTTACTGTAAAATATCTTAAAATGGACAAATTGTTTCAAAGGTTCCACAGGTCAGCAGAATAAGAAAAGCACAATCCTATAAACCATACCAGACTGGTGGTGGAACTTCACAGGAGAATTCACATGTTTGGACTCGGCTTCCTTTTTAAAATCCAAAATCTTGTTTAAAATGTTAAGGATTGCTGTCCTGGACAGTGGTCTGGGATGGACAACTAGCCCAAGTTCTTTTCTTGGAAATTGCTAGAGAGTGAAAGGAAATTCTCTGAAATTTGACATCAAGTTCTACCATTCCTCAAAATCTTTGCTTTGATCATCCATTTCCTGCTGTCAAGCCACCCTGTCGTATACTCATCTGATGTCCACTACACCGTTTAAGAAAAGGAACTTGCCTGTGTTTGCATAAACTACTATGCTAAAACTGGGCTAGCAACTACTCAATGAAAAGAACAGGCCAGGCCAATTTTCTTCAGTACTGGCTTCATGTCCAAGGATACATCTGTTTCTTTTCTCCTTCAAAGCCTACACCATTTCAATCCCTATTTTAACCTGTGCAGAATTCAAGTAAATCAAGTTCAGCATGTCCCAGGACTGTAAAAGCCTTCTGGTAATTTGAACAGTAAGTCCCTCCACCTTGTCCCTGCTCCAGTAGTATCAGCAGCAAAGGAAAGCAGCCAGGACAGTAGGGAAGTACTAAAAATGCCTTTCATTATATTTTTTTAATTAACCTGCCACTAAAATAAATTCTGAAACAAGGGGATGCAGGTCTATTTAAGAGTATTTGGTAGATATTTCATCTACAGATTTCCCCTGCTTACTCTCTGAACCCACGTAGACACTGTGGTAAGGAGTCCACGGGTTTTAAAAAATCCTAGGTAAAACCTGACACAACTGTCAAACGGGACATAGGATACAAAGTACTGTTGCAGTACGTGGTATTTATGAAAAAGCAAACATAGGAAAGCTAAAGGCATTGGTGGATGCTTTGGAAAGGGAATGCATGGGCCCAAGTCTCAGCCCCTTTGGCAGGAAGAAACTCATTAGGGACACAGGGCCATGCTTGGAGAGGTTAAATGTCCTGCAAACATTTAGGCTCCAGCTCAGTTGCAGTGAAATTCCTTGCATGCATAAAGCAAAGGCAGTGTGTAAATGTTTGAAGAATACCCCTTTGCTAACTGTAAGAGCACCGGGTATTTGTTACTGCCTTGGAGAACCTGGGAACTCTCAGAGAGATGCTATTCACATTCCTATTCACAGAGGTATTCAGCAGAATTTGGATCCCACAGCACAGTAGACAGTTTCAAAGGAAGAAGATCAAGGGAACAGACCTTTAATGAAATGTTAGAATCCACATCTTTTGCTCTTCCACTTCAGGGCCTGTCACCTGAGCCTCTGTCAGCCTCAAAAGCCTCTGACAATACACGGTTCTGTTTCAGAAACTCAGAACCCTGGAAATGTATACAGTTTCCAAATACTGTCTTAAAAAACTATTCTGCAGTTTTCCTTCCTCTAGTCATTGTGATGGAGCAAAGAAGAAAAGAAATGTAAAGGAATTGTTTGGGGCTTTTCTAAGTACTAATACTTAGTACTTAGTACTAAATTCTAATCCTTGTTTAGGATTAGAAGGCAACAACTTTTGCTTTGCTGCAGAGCAATTATAGAAATACTTCTATTTACCTAGAATCTTTTATCCTGTGAGATCCAAGGGGTATTTATGAAACATAGGCCAGAATTTTTAGCTCAGGAATGTATGTAACTGCAAACAAACACTTTCTGGGCTTGTTCAATTCAAACATTTGCACATAAGAGCATCCAGCTACGTGTTCCATTTCATCTCCTTTTAAACAAACAAACAAACAAGAAAATATCCTATTTGCAAAACTGATTTGTAGAAATAAAATTCATGTGGATTTTGGAAAATACTGAAAAAATACACTATGAAAAAACTCACTCTGGTAAAATTACAAATTCAAGTGTTGTCCTGTTTCAGATTCCATAATAACTATATTTAATTATACCCGTGCATACCAGTTCACCTTCACTTTCTCTGAAACAGTTTTATTGCTGCAGTACAAGAGTATCTCCCAGGCAACTCACCTGGGGGAGTGGTGACAACTGCTATTTAATCAGTACAGCAACTAACTTAAGTTCTGCTTAATGGCTGAATATTCAACCAATGGCATGGACTGGAATGATGTTTAACTCCAGGGATGCAGCAAAAGTTTAAATCACAATCTTGTTTCAGAAGAAGTCTGATGAAGCTTAAATAAAATAGAAACATTAAATAGAAGAAGTATCAGATACCAACAAAATTTCAGCAAAGCTCATTTTCAGGATTTTTTTAAAAATAAGTGTGGTCCTCTTGGCCAAACACAGTAAGGCAATTCCCAAAGTGAAGTTCCTAAGGGAGGACTAAGGGTGGGAAGGAGAAGGAATCTTCCCCCTACTGCAAAACTGTTTTATATCCGACGGCAGAAAGAGCCTTCTGTAGCCACACTGCTCCAGAGAGCTTGGGACACAACCAGGAAAAACCTTCCAAATGCTTCCAGGTGCACTGGGAATAACTAAAGCAAAAAAATCCACCAAGCCTTCTACCCGATTCGTGAGCAACTGAGTCTACCGGAGAGGTCAAGAACTGGCTGTGGGCTGGGGAATGCAGTTCTCCAACCCTTCTGGGAAGTATTGGGACTTCTTATCCAAGCCGTGAATCACGGTCTAACTGTTGCTGATGAGGTGGGGAAGGGCAATACTGCTCTAAAAGCCTTATGGCCCTTGTTAAACTCTGCAAAAGAAAGGCAGAGAGCCAACCAGGCATTTAACATCCGGCAGTGGACAGGGGTTTGATTGAAATTCTGATTTGGGGCTTGATAGCTTTGCCAGGAACCCAAATCAGGCCTTTTGAGTGTGATGAGAATCCAAGCTGTACTGCCTCATTCTTACATTTTCTAGAACAACACTTGAATAATTGCTGTCCTACAATTAGAAGTGAAATCAGACCCTCTTTCTTAACTAGACTACATTGTTATTCATATTATCATTTGCATGAAAAATACCTAGATAAAGGATGCTATTCATGCTAACAAAGCTAGAGGAGCTCTCAGTAGTCACAGTATAGTATTGGAGTTGAACTGTCCAGAGAACTGCTTTTATCTATTCTGTGATATCTGGTGTTATCTGATCTTTTGAATATGAATCACTGCAACAAAGTAACGCTAAACCTCTGCTGTTCAGAGGACAGGGCAGAAGATACAATTCAATTCACTTTAAGTGGACATATTTCACTAATTTTTAGAAGCATATGAATAGCTCTCCATGTTATGTCTGTGCCATATAAAAAGTCCATTAACTTTATCACCTTTCTTTTGTGTAAGTGATTTTTCAAGCCTTTCTCCTGAATGAAAAGTGAGGATCAAACCAATTTGTATCCTCTGAAAACAAATGCACTCAAGTCCAAACAGATGTTAAAGTGCCTGCTGCATGTAAAAGGCACACAAGGCACAAGTATATTAGCGGGGGAAAAAAAAGATCATGCATTAGTAATGGGCCTGTAGCATTCTTCTCTTTTCTTTCCAGTCGAAAATACCTTGTGAAAACACTGTGCTGCTAAAAAAAATCTGATTACATGATCTCAGCTGTCTTAGGGCCATGTTCAAAATAACAGGAGAAGCCTTCCCAAGTGCCATGGAATAAATCCAAGTGTATATAAGTTCTAATCAGTGGGGCTGCCTTAATCCAAAGCTTCACACAGACACAGACACTGCTCTTCTACTACACCACCACCCACATATTGTGCTCTTCAGAAGTACGTGCTCGCCATTAAATGGACAGCTTTCCACTTTCCTAATCTGCTTTGACTTTTCAGAGTGGATCTGGCCACACATGAAGTCACTGTGACCCATCAGCTCACATTCAGCCCTTCGCTTACACCTCTTCCATCGAGGACAGCACTTGCAGGATGCAACCACATGTAATATAAATATAGGGGCAGGAGAGCCCAGGAGCTCCTTCTGGAGAGAGACTCTTCTCCATGGAGGCTGTGGACCTTGCCCTTTACTCTGACCACTTTGTCCTTCTGCCACCAGATCATCCAAAGGGAAAGCTGGGTCCCGCCTCTGCCCTTCCTACAGGCGATCCCAAGGCTGAAACCTTGCTGGTGAGGGCTGCTGCTGCAGAAAACCATTTCAACTTGAAGCTCTTCAGAGAGGGCAGGGTGTAGTTACACCAATTAGAAGTTCAAGGCAGAGGAGGGGGAACATGTTCCAGCTTTCAGTATAAACACAAGGAGCTATACTCAGCCAAGCTGAAGTTTTTTTGTCTCCTTTGTAAGGCTCATAGAGGTGTTCCACATGGAGGAACAGAACAACAGGGTTGTTTAGCACCTCGGGCAAAGAGCAAATGTTTATTAACTGAGAGAAAATATTCCTGCTCAGACATGGCCTGGCATGCACAGCTCTAATGAAGAGTCTCTCCAGCCATCTACATTAATCAGACTAAGCTCTTCCTTAAGACTAGAAGAAGCATCTGTTCCACATTTTTATGATAGCTTTTACTATTTTTCTTTTTTTTTTAATAATATACAAGTTTTTCCATTTTAGCTTTAATTAATCCATCATTTCTACCTGTAGTAATTTTCTATTTTATATATATATATTTCTANGTAATAAATAAATAAAGTATTAGTTAGGTGTCTCTGCAAAAGGAGCAGAGATTTCAGGAGCAAAATCTGTTGCAGAAACATTTCATTTTAAAACTGAGTACAGAAACTGTTAAAAATTCTCCTGAACAGTCAAAGTTGCATTTTCCATTGGTATCAGAGCCATAGCACACACACACAGTCTCACAGTGAAAATAATCTCAATTTCTTTCCCAAGCAATATCCCTTATTTGTGCTTCCTGTCTACGGATTGCAATGTCCCTCCCAAACGGGCTAAGTGCAACCACTGAATCTGGATGAGTAATGACCAGCTGGGCTGAAATGTCTCCAGTAAAATGTTCCTCCACCACAAAGTATGAAACCTTTTTTGTTTTCCGGCTTTTAGTTAGGACTACAAAGCCTACAGATTCAAGAAAACACCCTGTGTCTAAGCCAAAGGTTTGATCTAGGGAAAGTTCATGCTTCCTTGGTAATGCAAACAGAGCACATTATCACCTGGAAGGGACTAAATCACAGAAATAGGGTGACATGAATGAACAACACACTCAAAAAAATCCCCAGCTGAAATACAAAATATGATAAATTGCTTGTACAAAAGAGGAATCAGCATTCCTCTGAGTAACACTCTAGGTCCTAATTACATATAATGATCTTGCCGGTAGCAAGTTACCCATCAGACCTGCCACCTCAACACAAGAGGACAGATGCTTCTACCACAACATGCAGGTTTTCCTGAGAAAAGTAGGAAAAGCCAGTAACTACCCCAGGCAACTTAAAGTCTCTGTCCTGACTTCATTTCTCCCATTCAGAAAAGATAGGTTACAGCAATTTTCTTCACAAGCAGTCTTAGAGGGAGTCTGTGACCCCAGGGCAGACATTCTGAACAACCTGAAGATAACTCCCAGATAGAGAAGTAGTGCTACTATGTGATATGTCTACAGAACCTCTATTCCACACCAACTGCCTATAGGACAGCATTTTAAAATCCAAACACCAAAAAGACCCTCCTCTCCAAAACACCTTGCTCTCCCAAATAATGAGGGATGAGACAACATAAGCAGAACACGTATCTTTCCTCCCCCAGCCAGGGTCTAAGCAACGCACCTCTGAGTGTCCTCCATGGAACAGATTCCACAGACTGCAGTGTTGACCATGGGTGTTTAACTATATGCAGACAAGCACCAATCCGAAATGTGGGAAGGGACCCAGAAATCTCTCCCCAAAGACAAATGCATGGAATTCAACCACATTATCTATAAGAACTTGGAGACTTCCCAATAACAGGTTAGGACAGCCTTGACATATCTGATGCTTGAGCAAGAGCCCTGTGGGAATGACTCACACCAGCCTGTGCAGCTGGCAAGCATCCAGCTTCCACACAGAAGATCAGGTAAGTTCCAAGAACTCATTGGGACAGTGAGGAATGATTAACAACTTCAAAATCAGAGCAATTTTCCCTTTAACAAGAGTGGGAGAGAAGACCTATAAAGGTCAAGCAGCCAAAACACATTTGCAACTGTCCCATAGCTCTCCAGTTGTAACCTTCTGCCTCTCTCCTGGAAGAAGTGAAGCACATTAAATCCTATACTCCCGAGATGCGTGGAATCCTACATGCTTTCCAAACCACTAGCTAACACAGTTCCATGCATCAGTGGGATTGGCAAATGACTTTTCTACCAAATGAAGGCTGCAAACATGAATCATAAGATGACAGGACCAAGAAGTTCCTCCATGAAGTGGGCTCTCTACAACATCCCCTGCCCAATCTCAGTTCAGCTCTAAATGTTCTACTACCTATACAATATTTTCTGGTATGAAACTGCTGGGGGGAACGGCAATCTTTTGTATCACTGCATGTTTGTATTACTGCAAGTTTGAAAGCTTCTCAAAATCAACCTTCTCAAACTGGCCTTAGGGAAACAATTGTTCTCTCTCATTATTTATTGATTTTTACTTTTTGCATTTCATTACAGCCAAGACCTAGATTTTGAGCCCAGTCTCTAACCAAATTGACATATCTTCTCTTTTGGAAGGTGAAAAGCAAAGATACCTTTCAGCTGAAAACAGCAAGATCTACCTCCACATTAGTGACTCCTCGCTCAGTTCTCCACACTCTGTTTGCACAACAGGATCAAATCAGGCTAACAGGTTGCACTAGGGTAGCTACCAATCTTATCTTCAGTTAGTAATCCCACATATCTTTAAGAGGCAGGAAAAACTTTGGAGAGTATAATTGTGAACAGCCCATGAGCTTAAGTGAGTGGGCTCTGGCATGGGTCTTTCTATTCATTGCACTTCCACCTCAGAGGTACAGAAAAACAGCTCTTTTTCTCAACTCCATGGAGTTCTAAGTGAATTTCAACAGAGATGCAACTGCATAGAAAGCATCTGCTTACCTCTCAGTGACTGGTAGGGCTACAAATCAACATTTTATATGCTCCTACTTATTTAATTTCACAGTTCTCTTCACATTTTCAAGAGAAAATAATACAACTGGATTTAAAAAAAAATAAGTAAAGGCTGTGAATTTGTTTTTTCCTCACACAAATATGTACAAAGTCCTTGGATGTTCCCATAATTTTCTGGCCTTGTTTTTAAAGACATTAATATGCTTAAATACCTGGGAATTAGGTTTCAATTACCAAGATCCCCCAGAGGTGTTTTTACTTTTTCTTCTTCATTACACAAAGAACTTGAAGAAAGATCAAGTTTTTTATGAGCCCACCCACAAAGGCTTCAAATATGCTGACTCTTAATAAGAAATTTGGAAAGCAGAACCTAGTCTTGGTGAATATATTCTGATGTTCAAAAAAAAATTAAAAAGAAAATAATGAAAGAGGTCTTTTCACTCTGACAGAACAATCACAGGACAGGAATGAAAATAACGTGACTTCCCAGCTTCCCCAAAACATCACTCGTTTCATTTTGATTTAATTTCATCACCTACAAGGGTGCAGGGCAGATTTAACTATTGCTGCTGCCCTCTGTCTTAAAAAAAAAATTGTGGAAAAAAGAGATTTGGCATCTTCACTTTCATCCTGTTCTCCAGGCAGAAACAACACCAAACTATCACTCCCTACACCTCCCAAGTGTTGAAAAGATTGAGCTGGCTACCAGAATAATAATGCAAAAATCAACAGGTGTAGACCCATAAGAGGCATTTAATGCAATTATTAATAAATACAGCCATCACATTTAGTGAAACCATCCACTTACTTTGTTTATGCTCTAGAAATTTCAGGCCTCCTTGGAAATTATCTTTCATCCTCTGGGAATGGAGTCTCATGGTTGGCTTCAAAGACGCTGGCACAAAGCACAGACCTTTTGTTTAATTGCCCTCTTTTGAAGCAGAATATTAAGTCAGGTTAGACTGAATATGAAAGGGAGAAGCCATACTGGAGTTGATGGGAATGAAAGACAGTAGTATAAACCGTATCTATGCCCTTCTCCTCAGCACTAATGGTATTAAGGGAAGCATACTTTCCCATCCAGACTCTGCAAAATGCTCCAGAAAGAAAGGGGAAAAAAAGAGAATTTTTTGGATGGAAAAAGCATAATACTTCCCTGAGTAAATTTTATTTCATTTTATTTTTTTAACATACAACAATATCCACAGACATCTACACATGCATATACAGCTGTCAGTCTCAGAAGTACTGGTGCTGGAATAGCTTCACTTGTCAGGAAATATCTGATACTAAGTTAGACTAAAGTTGCCTGATAAAAACTGCATTGGTAATATTTTTCAAGAATCAGGGTTTCTATACAGCAGATGTGTGAAAATAAGAATAGACATATATTTCCACAGATACATGTAAGTAAATACATGCAGAAATGCAGCACCAGCCACACCTCTGTGGACACTAAGGGTTGATTTACTCCCAGGCCTTAGGACTTTTCCAGCATGTTACAATTTAGTATTTGCATTTGTCAAAAAGAAACTGCCAAAGTGAATAGCTTGAACTGTTTTCATTTTCTGATACAAGTTGTTACGCAAACAAAAGAGAACAACTACTCAGAATCTATGGGCATGCAGTGAACTACTTTACTCTCGACAAAGAAAACTTTACAGTGGGAAGAAAAATGGTCTCTTCTCCTTTTCCTGTAGCAGCAAAATTTTCTAATCTTTTTGCTGACATTCAGGGCACTGCTTACTTTAAGCTTCGGAAATTAAATGAAACCACTGCATTGGCTTTATTCAGTTAAGTAAGCAATCATAGATGCTACAGTAAACTTCTAGAGTGCAAGGAGGTGGGTTGCTTAGTCATCTCTGTTGAGCACCTGAAACTCCTCTTTAAAAACGTTGGTGCTGGATTTTTATTTAGTACTTTTAATAACTACTGAAGTAATTAGTTTCCTTTCTCTTGTAAAGTCTTCATGTCAAGTTGATTATAGCAGGCGGGGGTCTGATGAGGCGAGGAGCAAAACCCTGTCCTTTACTTTTGGTCCTGGGAAGTGCATGTCATTCCCATGCAGGAGATAAAGTAAAATGGATGTGCAGCCTGGATTTAGACAGTTGATAATGAGTCATTACATATAACACACGGTGAAACACAGAGGCCATGTGGATCCAAACCACTGTGTGCATGTAAGACAAATGCTTTCTTGGGCAAATACAGAAATGCACACTCTTCCCTGCCACAGCAGTCAGGGAATTCTCCAGGCAGGCGTAGATCCATATCATACTGTAAATTATGGCCTGCTATAAATGAAAAATGCTGATTTGGGGATTGTTCACTTTGTTATAATTTTCCAAGAGTAATATCCTGCAGAGAACAGCCAAGTTAATACAATGTTTCCACTCAAAAATTGGCAGTGCAAGCACAGCCAATGGGGTGTATTTAATGAGACTTTGCCTGCTGATAAAATGTTATTGCAGAATGTGCAGGCTAAGGAAAGCAGCATATTTTCCATCCTGGATGAAATGTTAGTCTAGCAAAACCCAGTAACTATCAATAGTTCTCTGGACTTATAATACAATGTATAGCCTTACTCTGTTTTAGACCTGTTCTGTAACTCATAAGATGTTTCAGTATCAGAAGCGTACAGATGCCCTTTTGTCTGGTTTATTCTCAAAGGGAGAGGCTTGGGATCTGCCATGCATACGACTCATACCCTTTATTGTCACACTTGGCTCTGATATGCTGCACAAAGGTTCATCTTCTCCATCTGAACTTGAGTGTAATTTATGGAGCTAATCATACATGACTATTTGTGTGATTTACAGAGCTAATCCAACACCAATATTTGCTCATCTTTCGTAAACCTACTCAATATTTTCTCTAAACTTCCTATTTTTGGCACAGGGAGTGAATAATTTCCCATGAAATGTGAAGCTACAGTAATGTACAAAACAAAATCTGGGATTGAGCAACTGAACTGAAAAAATCTAAGGTGTCAAAAAGCCCCCGCTGCTCTGTTGTGAGCATGGCATGAAGGTAACAGATGTGTGCAGCCCTGAAACCATCCTCTCTGCTCCTCTCCCTGCCCTATGCCTACAGCGCTCAGCACTCCTTTTGCATCTATCAGCTTACATAAAGCTCACAAGCTGCTGAAGTCTGAAACTCATGGAAACATAACACAGGGAAAACTCCATTTCACGCTACATCTCCATGATCAGCATCATGCACAGATGAAGTTTCAACTTCTGCATCCGTCGCCAGATGACAGATCATTGTGTGAACACCGAGGGTTCGAAGGAAGAAGCCAAGTACCACAAGAGCCCCTTGGGCTGGGCGCGGGAAGCTGCACAAACACAGACCAACAAATGTTACAGGTCTCCCCCAGGGAACTTGGGGGAGCACTGAACATGATCCGAATTGCATGGAGTAACAGTTTTGCCCTAATTTGTACAACATCATTTTGCAGCATAACTGTTTTACATCCAGTATTGTGCAGAGGAGGAAAGAAACCCCCAAACACTGCCTTGAGATCACAGGCCAAGTGCTCACTAGAGCTACTAACAAACATGTGTGTCAGCATGTGCGTGTAACTCCACAGCTCTTTCCTCCACCCCCGTACACAGCACAGGGAATCTGCTAATGCTTAAATGGGGGAGAAGGTCAAAGATTTGTTGTGGGAAAGCCAACAGTATTTTTGCTGCCTCTCTAGAATACTGCAAACATCTAAATTGCACAGCTTAAGTAGAAAAAAAAAGTTACACTTTAATTTCAGACTTTAAAGGAACTGTAGGTTTACTGGTCATAGAATCCACCACTTAGGGTACAGACCCACTGTGTATTTCCATAAATTACAGGCAGCAAGTTATTCCCTCATAAGCAAAGCTCCTTCTACATAATGTGACAACAAACTTTCCAAAGGTAGAACTGGAACGTCAGAAACCCCCTTGCTTACAGGCCTGCCAAGAGCCCAAAATCCCTGCCTTTCACATGGATTTCTCCAACTTTCCTTGTGCCCATCCACAAGAAGAGGCATGCAAACACTTTGGCAAGAGGCAGGAAAATTTTGTGGGAACACTGTGGAAAGCACAGTGCTTGATCTGGAAGCAGGATTTTCTTTAACAGCATGAGGGATGAACAAGAGAGGTTTGCTTTCTCCCCAAGTGCCCGTTTGCTTCTGGTCACACACACAATTTGGGGGAACACCATGTGCTGCAACCGTGAAGTGTCCCAAAGAGCAGACATAACTAAAGGCTTATTCAGTCTCTGGGTTGCAGGGTGGTATTTTGAAAGATGTTATGTGACCGCCCCCCCGCCCAGGCTGGTCCCTTGCTCAGTCATACCTTTTGGGAATACATTTTTCCATGGAAGAAAGCTGCTAGTGGGAAAGACCCTCTACACTTCGGAGTGGCTGCATATTGCAACATCCTTGTCTGGCAGTGTCCCTGCAGCTGTCCTGGGTAGCAGCCAGGGGCTCTTGCCGAAGGTGCTTCATCCTGTGTCCAAATCTTTTATGAGTCCCCGACTTGCACAAGAGCACTGATGCCAAGTTCAGTATGTTCTTGGTTTTACCAGCTGCCTTTTTAAATTAAATTATTTCAATTCATAATGGGATGAGAAACTATGAATAACAAGGTACAAAGGCTTCACTTGATTTTGTTCAGGTTCCTCCATGTTTAGCTGAGGATCTTCACTCCACAGCCCAAGGCTTCAGTCAGTACCAGTGGCCGATGCAGACTTTTCTCTGGTAGGAGAAGGAGGCTAAAAACATTAAAGTGTCAATTCCATGTAAAAAGCATGGTGCATCTAGCCTATCCCATGTTAAACTAATGCTGTGACATAAAAAGTGAACATCTCTATGTACTTCATCCCAAAGCTTCCAGCAATTTGTTCCATTACTAAACGTCAAACCATTTATTTTTTCAATCAGTTGCATTTTAGACCTCTGTACACTACTTTTTCATTCATCGTAGATACTCAGAGACCAAGTACTTTGCGATTTTTGCTCTCTCCACCCCTTAAGCACATGATGGAAAAACATGGGGAAACACTCAGTGCTAAGGCCTCCCCAACTTTACTTTTCAGACCTCACCACAAGTAGACCCCCTGGTCACTGGGCTCACCAATGAACATTTTCATTGCTATGTAGGGCCCCAGGCCTGAGCAATCTTCTGTTGCATCATATATATTTCTCATTCAGCTGGCAACTTCTTGCCATGATGATCACAAAGCAGATTAACAAGCATTCACCAAATTTAAGAAGAAATCCTGAGGATGCTACGTGAACCAGCTGGGTTTGGATGGCATGTACCCTGTCCAAACAGCTCAATCTTCATCAGTGAGGGTAATGGAGTGAACAAACCAGGCCAGTAGCTGAAACATTTTCTAAAAATCACTGGAAAGAAAATAAAAATATTAAATTGCTCACACAGTACCATCAATACATGACAGAAAGCAAGCACTTGGTTTCAAAGGGGTCATTAAGCCTTAAACTATCCACTTAACAGGAACCCAGTAGCAATACTGGTCAAGTCAATGTTTGTGCATGATTACACTTCAAATTTAAATATGAAGCTGTTGTACACAACAAGATCTGTGGAGACTTGTTTCTCTTTCTAATGGATTTAAATTGACAATAAAATGGAGCCCAGGACAAAGGTACAAAACAAGCTTGAAGAACAAACATGCATTTTCAAAACACCATTAAGTTATCAAGGGCATTTTGCATTGCCTGTCCAACACACATAATTTAAAATAAAATATTCAATTAAAAATAAATAAAAATTGTGGAGAAGGAACACCTTTTGAACCAGATCATAGAATGGACAGCCATCATATGGTGCTCTTCTCCACTCTTCCCAGCTGTAAGATGCTTTTCCTTCCTATGAAGCTTTGTGTAGGCACAAATCAGGCACAAATTCTTGATAACGCACAATTACTTGGGGGTTGGGGGTGTGGTAGGTCTTAGACCTTATCAAATCTATACAACAGTGCAGACAATTACAATATACAGATCCTGATTTTATAATCCTCTTTTGACTATCTCATGGGAAATCCATTATTCTGATCCCTATACAGTCAAATCAAACCCACCCAAACAAAATCAAAACTAAGCTCTCCCCAAAATCCAGAGCTTGCTAAGGATTTGATACTTGAATTCAGGTAATTTTAGCTTCTCCTTGGTGTATCTTTTTCTTGGGCATACTTCTTCCAGCACTTATTCTGAGACACTAAGCCAAAATCCCCTGCTTTATCTGCAACAGATTATGATTTCCATGCAAAATTCCTTATTGCAGTTACAGCGGTCTGAAATAAATACCCAAAACATCAAAAAGTAATTGGCAGACTACGGCATAGGACTTATCTACAATGAATCATAAAGGACCAACTTTTTTTTTTTTTAACCAAGTCCTTTACACCTGACAGCCCAGACTGGGAGCAAACCTGAAAGACCTGCATCCCTGCTTTTGAACATTGCTTTTCCTGACTGTAGACCCAGGTCTGCTTTCAGACCTGAGCACAGTACCTCAGCATTTCAGTAGGGCTGCAGAAGATTTACCTAAGGATACAATGTGACCTTATGTTTTCATATCACAGTGCTGCAGATACTTACACTGCCCCCTTTTCATACCTGTGCATGTAAAAGTACTGTCATCTTTAGATAACAGTTGCCCATGCAGCTGCCTGCAGCACAGGTAAATGTTTGCTATTCCTTCCTATAAATGAAAATATGCTAACAAACTTGTCTGGCTTTCAGAAGCCTTTGGTGTTTAACTTAGTCCACAGCTAAAGCAAGCTCACTCTCTTTAGTATATCATGTTATATACATTCAGGAAACACAGCAAGGGAACACATGCATTTTAAACTGGGAGTGCTAAGCATTATAATAAATCTGTTGCAATGAAATATGGAGTCAATTAAATAATTTTCTAAACCTTGGGAAGCTTCCTCTCCCTGACATCAGTCACTCACTTTCACTTTGTGCACAGGCCGTGAGTTACAGACAAAAGATCATTTTCAGGTATCAACCCTACCTACCACCACATCCTTTAGGCAAAGCCCTGAACTTCATGTACTGAAATAATTTCACTGCCTTTAATTTTAAAATTCTAAACAGACTGTCCCCTCAATGTCTCTGAGCAAACAAGCAAATAAATTTCCTACCTGGGTAAACTACTATGAATGGTGAACCCAGTTCCTCTTGCCCCTGGGAGCCCCTTTCAAATAAACAATCATCAGACTTCTAAGCTTTTCTGCCTCTATGTCTCCAAAAGCATTTTTAATATGCATCTCAGGCAGCTTGTTAAAAACCTGCTAGTGCTGGAAAACATTCCCAACGTACCATCGAGTTTATCATCAGAAGTGAGTGATTAATTAGATATCAGGCAGACAGGCTGGATTTTTGAAGGTGGATGTATATTTCTGAGATAAATCACTGCCTGCATTCGATTTTTGATGTAGTACATTTAAAGTACTACATACAAATAACAAAATATATAATTAAAAATTCTGCTTTTGACCATAAACTGACTTCTTTTTGTTGTCTCAGGCAAATTATCATACATGTTACATGTCTTTGTAACACTTTCACTACACACCTATTCATTTAATACAGTACTGGGAACATGCATGAAGTATCTTTTATGCACTGGACTCCCCAGACATATTTGTACCAGAACTAAATTGAGTTTCTGAAGAAACTTCTTAGGGACCCTCTCAATCAGTTTTTCTCATTGTTTGGGCAGCACCACAAAGGTGCTGTTTCCAGTCCCAGGATACAGGCACTATGGTTGCCTTTAACTCAGTGAACTTCCAAGTGTTTTTGGCATTTGTTCAAACAAAACACACCGAGGCTGTAGGATGGTTATAAAGAATAAACCTGTGCTACCATCCTAAAGTAAGAGTGACAGTAAAGATAGTTACCAAGACAGAGAATTCATGAGAAAGATCAGAATGTGGATTACAGAGAAGGAATATCAGCTTAAGTGCTGTGGGTTATACTACAGTGAAGTTGTAAAAGGTAGAGGTTCAGAAATCATCCAAAAATTATCTGTTTGTACCTACCTGACCCAGGCTAGGAAGGGAAAGCTGCCTTAAAACCCAACATGACTTTCATGCAAAACTTGTGAATTTTCAGAGGCATTTTAATGACAATCTATAGCTCCACCAGGGCTTGAGTTCAGCCCTGAACATCCAGCTATAGCAGGGTCTTCTTACACCTCAGTGTCTTAAAAGGAAAACTCACATAGGTTTACACTACTAGGTTCAGACTCGCTTAAAACCTTTCCTAGTCTTTCCTAGGTCTCTTGTCTCCCCTAAAATAATTACATTTTACAGTACAGAAACTTTTACAATGTATTGCTTTTACATTTAATAGACAACAAAACACACTTATATACACATCCCTCAACACAGATTCCTTGCTATATCAAATACAGGTGATGCACAAATGTAATATTAAACCTTGTCCAAAATTCAAAACTACCCATAAATCAAAACTTTTGATACTTCTAGTTACTCATGACTTCCTTTTCAATCATTTTCAGTGGCTCATTGTAGAGAAATGCCAGGTATCTGCCCTCACCAGTCACACCCTACAAAAGTGTCACCACTGGAACCTCTCAAAATCATCACTCCCTCTCACAATGCCATTTTTATCACCTGTAAAACAAGACTCTTGAACCTGTACAAACTCTAGCTCTACACAAAGCTCAGCTGATTTCAAAGCAATTGCATGGAGACTTGAAATAATGCATATGTCAAAGAACTTGCTGAATTTAGATCTATTGCTATTTATTTCCGTTAAGAACTTTTCTCTGAACTTCTGAACAAATTCATGATCTCCTTCCACTGTAGCATTCACTAAGCGTTAAGTTCCTATTCTCACTTTAGCTACATGCACTTTAAAAATCTGTCTAATGTACTTTTATAAGCGCTACATAGTTGGGATTTGCTTCAGTACCAGGTGCCATAGCAGTTGCTGTGGTAACACCATTCTTTCTTAAATGATAAAGCAAGAGTGCCAGAGGCCTCTATATACTAAGAATTATATATTAACATATCATCTCAGGCCTGTAGTGAATAGTTCTCAGGAAGAGAGAGAGAGGCGCATGCTACACACATACACACACAGAGGCTTCTTTCCAAGAGCTCCCATGTAAAAATTTTGGCTTCAACACATCCACTGTGTGAGTGAAATGCCACTCAACTCCATTAAGTTAATTCCAGCAAGTTTAGAGATATCTCATTTTTGCTAATCCATGAGACCACTGCTTTGGCTGGCAGAAATCAATACCTGAAGCCACAGCACTTTACACAGCCTAAAGAATTCACCCATATTAATCAAAACCAAAAATATATCTAGAAACAATCTCTTCAGAAAAGAAAATGGAAGGAAAATTACCAGAATATCTACTTACTAGACTTACTTGCCTTACCCAGGCAAGACTCATTGCAAGTTATAACATTGATACCATAAAATCTTGGGATGTGATTATCATCTTACCTTCTGTTTTGGGAGAATTACTTTTTGGCATAGTGTTCATATAACACAGTGTGGTATTCCATATCAGTTTTTCCCTTTAAACTAGATGAGAAGAATTTTCTTAGGCAAATAAAGTAATAAAAATCCCTGAACCTGCAGTGGCAGGCAAAATATCCACAGACTTCAAAGGGATATGATGCCTACAGTTTGCTGGATTGAGCCTGAAGAATAAATGCAAATCCCTGTTACAGTGTTACTGTAACTGAGAAGCAAGAGTTACAGATTTTCTTCTCTCTCCTCCAGCTCTCCATAATTTTACCTTTTCCATAAGCTTCCATGCATGTAGCTGCAACGCTTTTTTTCAAAGTTGCACGTTCTGAAGCTGGGGAGCCAAATCATTTGGAGCTCCTCCTTGAATTCCACTTTACCACCCACTGTCAAGTACATCAGGAAGGTGGAGATATAGCAAGCAAGTTTATCAATGGGCCATTCAAGATCATTAATTTAAGAATTGTATTTTTCTGGGGTAAAGCACTCCTGAAGCTGTATAGGTGGAAACTAGAGAATATATTCCCCCAAAACACTTTCCTACCTCTACCATCACCCCCTAAAGAAAATAAAGCAAATAAATACGGGCAAGCAGTAACTTCAGGAGGAAAGACCTTGTCTCTATTTAGCACATTTCTGTTCCCCTCCCTCCCAGAGTATAAAAATGAAACTCCACCTACAGGCAGGCAAACCAGCTCCTCCTTTCTATCCCACACTGCAGAGGTGGAAAGTCCATGTTCAACTTTCCATTAAGCTTTGTATTAGCAATACTTATGCATTGGAGATGTTGAATATCACCAACAAAATATCAGAGCAATTCACTGCTTGACTAAACTAATATTTTCCTTCTGCCCTCACTGCATTATCATTGCAGTATTAACAGTGATGTTGCTTAATGCACTGTTAAATACTGTGTGCTATTTATTTTCTTGCAAAAGAACTTCCTTCTCTTTGGATTAAAGCCCATTTTGCATCACACTACAGCCAATAATTTATCTAACCAACCATATGGAAGGGATGAGGGGAATAAAAAGGAGATAGGAAGGTAGAAGCTGTGAAAACAATTTGAAAGGGACCATACATTGACACAGCTTGTAAGTTATAGACAAAATGTAAGCGCTTCTGCGCTTCTTTTTTTAAATAGTTTAAATAAAATTTAAATAAATTTAAATAAATAATTAAAATATTTAATTTTTTTAAAATATTAATGCCTATGAAAGTAATTAGACCTTTTTAATGTTCACATTCTAATAACTGTAATGCCAAAAAATCCACAGTGAAAGTTAACAACAGAGTAGAAATATAGTAAATTTAAACTATTTTTTAATTTTCATACAAACCCTGCACTGGCATTGCCCATTTCTGCTGACCTAGTGAGCAACTGGCAGAGATAATGAAAAAGCGCCTGTCCTCTACACACAGGAACCTCAGATGTAAACCAACCTCAGTCTAAGCCAGGTAAGGGACTTCTGGGGAGCTACAGCAATTGTGGACCTGAGTCATTAATTTTTAGCTGACCTTTTTTTATTATTAGAGTTATTACATCTTCAGAGTGAAAGCCTTATTTTATGAAATTACATAAACACAATTGATGGTAGCAATTTATTCCAGGACCTGAAGACATTCACTGGCAATCTAACAATGGATGGAATTATTGTTGACAATTTTACAAAAGCTTTTCTCAGAGTTTATGGGCCATTAAACCCAACAGTGCAATTACCAGTACGATATCATCTCTCTCAGTAGTACAGTGTTGGCCCACAACAATCTGTTTTCTAATTCTTTCTATTATAATCAGTCTGTTTACTTAGAAGTCATATGTTTGCTATTTCTGAAATTATCTGAGTCTTTAAAACTGTATTTTAGTTCACAGATAGGATCCAACTGGTCTCATACTAAATAGGATAAAACAGCCCTTCTTTAAAATTCCAACCATCAATTCAGATTTTCTCTTCATAAGTTGAAATACAAAACACAGATGTTAGCATACCTGTATTAAATTACATGATACAGGGAATACAATAGAAAAGGTAGTATTTCTCTCCAGAACATCAAAGGATTCAGTTCTTGACCCGAATTTGTCACTGACACCCTTCCATGCCCTATGCTGTCAGGAGTTAATTTTGCTCGTAGTAACTAATGACCAGACAGAAAAGAAATAGAGAAGATGTTAATTAGCTATTTTTACTCTTAATTCACTGAATAGCATGTGCTCATTGATACAAACCAGACTGCTGCTGTTCAAATCAAGATGACCCTCATTTAGAAAAAGGGTCTGTTCTTCCTTCTTTGCACATGCTAAGCCTTTCATGTGTCAGCAAGAATTATCCACACATACTGATGGGAGCATCTTACACACTGCTGAACACAAACTTCTTTGGTGCTGGATTAGTTCATCTACCATACACAGCTGTGATAAACTGATGCTGCCTAGGGGATCTGCCTCATTAAGGAGGGAAAGAGAGAACAAGAGCAAATCTGAAATAATAAAATCATTAACAAGAGCACCTTGAAGAACTCACTAGGTAGGAAACAGACTGACAGTACCATTGTTCAACACTTAATTACTTTTTGAAGACCAGATGGAAATAAGAGAGCATTTCAGTGGTCATCCTTCCAAATTCAAAACAAAAAGACAAATATCAAACTGATCCATTAACTGGGCATGTATCCTAGAACAGATGTTTTAAGAAATAATGACATCCTACCAGATAACTGAAGAAGCTCAAGTTTTGACTTCACCTCTTACTGCAGACTTCCTCACTGCAAGAGGTCAAATTAGAACTACAAATTACTTTTACACCAAATTAAAAATGCTGCAACTCAATTACTTATCCTTACAGGCAGGTGGAAGCTGAACACACAACATAAATCTGTCTTTTCCCCTCCAGATCTGCTGTGAAATACTTGTCCCTGCTCCCACCCCCAAAGACTGAACTTCTGCCGTTAATTTTGGGGTAGTGATAATGGCATCAGTATCTACCCAGATGTTACAAACGTGGCAATAAAGGCAAAGCATGGAGCTGTTACCATCTTGCAAGCACCTCACTCCACTGCACAGACAATAGCTCAATTCCCACATTGACCTTCCTCAGCTACACAAGTGAAACTTCGAATAGAAGCCAGTGCCATGTCCCCAGCATGTTTGGGTACACAAGGACCAGCTTTTATTCATTAGAAAAGCCAAACACCAAATAGTCTGTCTGTACAGGTAATCAGAGCCCTGCTAGCCATTGTGTCTCACTAAGGACAGTCTCAGCATTCTGGTATCAGCCAAAATTCAAATATGAAACCTGAGGCGGAAAAAACTCTTCCTGGGCATAATTCATCTTTTGTTCACATTACCACAGGTCTCCATTAGGAAAGACCTGAATCAGTACCTGAGGGAGGGGAGATGTGACTGGTTTTCCAACAGCTTGGTTTTTAGGAGTGTTTTTAGAGCCAGACTAAGGGAGAGAAGTCAAAGTCACACTTCCAACATTTCCCAACTCTTCTCAAATGCCAAGGGTCCCATGTCTTACACACTGCTCTGTGGTGCAAAACCCATGTTCATGCGGCAACCTAACAGCTTCAATTATGGTCTAGCTGTGACAAATCAGCTTCCAGAGTCAGGATTTTGCCAACTAACACATCTGCTTCCAAAAAAGTTGGTTTGTTTTGTTCTGGTTTAATCAGTTTTTCACTTGGGGTTTTCTGTTTGTTTTTAATGAGAAAGAAAAAGAAAGGCATGTACTTAGTGCTGAACTAGTCTGAAGAACAGTAAAACAAATTGAATCCTATTCAAGAAGTGAGAATGTCAAAATTCCATTCATGAGAAATAGGTTGCAATAAAAATGGAGGAGAAAAACCCCTCCACTCCTATAACTTAGATTTTCACTAAAGGCCCTTGCTATTCAGCAGTTTCCAAAACATCATGCTCACCAGTCACTCAGACTTCAGGATACCTCCCCCGCACTTTTGTGGGGGAAGGTTTCCTTGTCTTCATGTGCCCTGCAGATGATCTGTGAACCTTCAGATTTAACACGAGAAACAAATTTGTCAAACATTATTCATATCTGCTAATATCACAGCTGTCCCTTCCCAACGATTAAAGGAAATGGAAGAGGGTTTTATTTTTCTTCCAGCTTCTAGAGTTTGTGTAAAAAATTCACCACCAATGCCTTCAGGTAGAAGAACTGTAACTGCCACTCTCAGAAGAAACAGTGATCACATATGCAAAATGGCATTTTTATCTGGCACTGAAGATCTATTATCTTCATTATTTTTAAATCTCTTTTATCAATCTTGTGTACATCTTGTGTTTAATGTACCTTTCATGCTGCATTAACTGAAAAAGTTAGAAAGAAACATGATAGAAAATTTTATCCTGAATAGAGCAGATGATCACTTGGACAGTAGGCCCCAAATCTTACCTATTCTCCATATCATATGGCCTTTGATAGTCCAGGGCGTATTTTCTTAAATTAACATTGCTTTGTACATGGCACAAACAAGTATGACAGAGTGGTAAAGTGACCATACATTTTTTTAAATACTATTTTCACAACACCAGAACCACTTGGGCTTTTTCAGTTTGATAATACAGCTACTTAAAATTACAGCAAACTACAAATAACATCATCAGAAAAGAAAAGGACAAGCAGACATATTCTTCCTTGTCTTCTACACTGAATTGCAATGCTCTCATCCCAAGTCCAAATCCAACAGCAGAAGTTGCAGGTGAACCATGAAGCACACCCCCTTGGAAATACCAGGGACAGCACATAATCCACAAACACATCTGAGAAAAGCAATTTTCTGCACCTCTGGTTATGCACATCCATGGGAGCTGATGGCCAAGTAAGACAAGAAGAAAAGCTAAGACTGCAGTAACTGTAAATAATTGGGAAGCACCTGCTTGAGAATTGCCGGCTACAATTACAGAAAATGGAGGTGCCCTTGGCCAGGTGACTTCTTTTTCCTGTTAAGTATCTGTTTGTAGAAAATTCACAAGAAAATATATGTGTAGAAGATACAGCATAATGCCACCTGTACAAAACAAATGTGCACCTCATTTTAATGTGAGCTCTGGTTAAGTGGCTTGTGTCGAAATGCTACCTAGCATTCCAAGTGTAAACCAGCTTAATCATATCTACTGAAAACCACATAATAAATAACATGAAATATGCATCATGCCATCCTAATTGCAGAGGTTGTCTCACTTACTAAAAGTCATTTATTTATTCAAATGATTTGAGCTACGTGATTCAATCTGAATCATGGGAACTAGTTACTGATTTGTGCAAACAGCCTCTTACTTCTTTGCTAAAGGCATTGTTGAAATAACTGACCAAACTGCTAAAACAAGCTTCTTCCTTAAACTCTGCCTCCTTCTTTAGTCTTTCTTCCTGAGTGAACTTCAAAAAACATCACTGTTCTACAAAAACATTGTGAATTTAATTTTAAAAAAAATTCCAATGTAATTAATTACATAATGCAATGTAATGTAAATTACATTACATTACATTCCAATGTAATTAATTACATAATGCAATGGGAAAATTGTTATTTTCAAGATCAAAAAATTGCTTAGTAACAGGGAACTGCATATGCAGCCATAGCTTCACTTTGCAGAACTGAAGTACACAGCTCTCAAGAAGAAACATCCACTGCCTCAGATGTGATTCAAACTCAACTTTCAGAATTGCACGTATGTCTCAGATTTTAATGGGGGAGAGGGAGATGAATACATATCCCCAGACAGAAGAAGCTACAATTTTTTTGTTGGTTGGTTGGTTGGTTGGTTTTAGGGTTTTTTTTTTAAGTTAGGCCTTGCAAATGTGAGAACTGCCATCATAACTGTGCTGCAGCTACATAGAAAGCATAATTTAGGAAACAATTCAGACTTTACATCTGTTTACACCCAACCTTGATTTGCAGCTACTGTCTCACACTGCTGTTATTTCAGGAGGTACTGGGGCTTCCCCAGGGCAGTGGAGCAAGGGGCCAGGCATGCTGAGCCCTACCACAGGCAGGGAGTGTGCACGTCCCCAGTGCATGCCACCACAGGTCACCTCATCCCAGGCTCCGACCAGCCTCCATCAAGGGACATGTCCCCAGGGAAGGGCACACAGAAGGGCCTTCAGGAAAGGGAAGGAATGATGCTGCGCATGAGATATTTTTTCAAAGCTTGTGAATAAGCCCCAAGTAGGATGCTGGTTACCTTCAACTCCAGGCAGTGTTTATCATTGGCTTGGGCATGGGGTGAGAGGCCAAAATACTAGCAGGCAACTTCATCAGTGGCCAGACGTGTTGCCTCAGGCAAGCATTCAAAGTCCCTGCGGCTTCAATCCCTTGAATCAAGATAGGTAAAACAGTACTTTTCCCTATCTAGGAAAAGTGCTGTACGAGCTCAGAGTGCCCCAGTGCCAAGACTGGCTGATTTCTAGGGCTTTCCTGGCTATCTTTGTATTTACTGCAGAATCTGGGGATGGGAAGGCAGGGATTATGCCACCATGTCCTGATTACCAAACATACAAACTCCATTCCCACAAAGTGATAATTTTCTTCTTCTAAAAGCCAGAGCTAAAATACTACTATCCTGTCATCAAGACAGCTGGTTTATATCCTCTTCTTCCTTCCACCTCATACCCAGAAACCATCCTGTCTGGCACGGTCCCTGCCGACTCATCCAACCCTACTGGTCTCTGCACCCAGGAAGGAGCCACCTACCCTGGCAGAGTGGTTCTGGCACAACTGCCTTTGCTGGTCCTGAATACCTACAGTTTTTCAGTTTGGGGTGGTGGGAGCTGGCAAATCCTCAACTTTTCCAAGGAGCTGGAGGAAACTCCTGAGGAGGCTACCCACCTTCCACACAGCACCTTTGCAAGGTAAAGCAACCAGAGAGAGGTAACCGCTAGACAAGAAGGCTTTTACCCACACAGAAGCCCTGCTGGCCCTTGGGGCATTGCTACTGCTAGGCAGTGTCACCCTGCCTGCCCGTAGCCCAAGCCCACCTCCAGCAAGGAGGCTGCAAGGCTTAGGCTCCTCCTCTGGAGCTCAGCAATGTATGGTGACGGTGCCAAACATGCGGAGGCCAGGGAGGTAATGGATACCAAGCTTCTTTTAATTCAAACCTACTTATTTATCCCTATTTCATTATTTTTACTATTGCATTATTTCAATTTATGAAAATAGCAAAAAGCAATCACAAGCATTTTAGACCTCATTTATCTCAGTGTTCACAGAGATCAGAGTAGAACTATTAATGTGTATACAAATGACAGTTTACCCCACTCTCAAAAGCCTTGATTTTTTGAGCCAAGCTCACCAAACATGCCTTGGCCAAAAAACTAAGTGGGAGGGAAGTATAAGAAAATCAAGTGGTATTCTGGTATTTTCAAAATAAACCTGCAAATTTTCATTTCAAACAACATTTCATTTTGCTTCTTACCCAACTTAAAAAGAAATCATCTCAAGTCAAATTTCTCTTCCAGATTATATTAAAACAGGGCTTTTTTCTTGGTGTTTTGTTGCTGTTTTTGTTTTTTCTTCACTTCACTAAAACCACCCCTGACACAATTGTTTCAGTATGACTGGAAATTATTCTTTTTTTCTAGGTTTTTTTTTTCCTTTTCAACCACTGAAACAAACAAAAGCCACCCATGATTCACTGCACTCTGCTAGTAGAACATGCATGTGAACACGTAGATGTTTACTTTCATGTACGCAGATGTGCTGGGCAGACAAAGGAACGCTGCCAGAAGGAGAATCCCTGCATCTGCCTTGCACATATCTGTCAACAGGCAAAACACATTTTGCACTGAAGCTTCCAAACAAAAGCTCACACATCCCTACTGGATACATAAATCCAGCACAAGTCTCTCCTGACTATGCCTTCTGTTCATTAAAAAATAATTTTTAAAAGGTGTGGTGTGGTAGCACTTGCACTTTTTAGCTCAATGGCCAACCCACATGGCCACATCTTTTCACTCTGGTCATCAGAAAGATTTCCTGTTTAAACACACAATCTCACAGGCAGGTTTCTCATGTTTCTTCCTTTGAACAACCCTCAATAACATGAAGCATAGAGAGCACAATACACACACCTACACATCCCCCCCATAAGACAAATTATAAAGTCATGTTGCAGTTCCTAATAAATAACCATCTTGCTTCAGCAGAAATAGACATTTATTTTGGTCCACCTTCTCTGTACAGAGAGTAGAGAGTACATCTTTTTTTTCCACATTTCATTTAAGAATGACTTCTTCTGCACATACTAATGCCAAATGTTCTGTAACTGTTTCTGAAATTAAAAAAAATACACTATTACTCAATACTGTTAGGTCAGCAGAATTCAGCCATAAAAAAGGAAGCATTACAATTCTGTTTGCCATAGTTGGAAGTCAAGAAGTAACATAAGCAGAATAGACTGAAACACCACTAGGTCTCATACTGTACCTACTAATAGTGTTCCTGGAAGTTCCTGGAATAAGGGGCACAGGAGAAGGTCAAATCCATATGTACTTAACAGGATCAGCGTGTCCTGTATTAAGCTGAACAAGGACTGTCAAAGTCCACACAAAACACTAAGCAGTGGATTTCCACGCTGTGTGCCATTAATGCCTGGAAAAACACAATTCACCTGAACACTTTCTACCAACACCTACACAATGCTGACAAACCCATAGCACAGGCCCTCCATGTCCTCATGCATTTAGTGAGCTCTCTAAAGCCAAGAGGTATGAACAGCAGTGGCTCTCAGGAATGGAGGACTTCAGGTGAGTCACATCCAACACAACTCTTAACCACCCTCATCACCAGAGGCGTGTGGCATTGCAGAAGCCTTGTTCGAAGGGTGCATCCCAGCGGTGAGGGCTCCTCATTATTATCCCTGTTCCTTTGCCATAGAGCTCAGCATGACACAGCTCCTGGCCACAGTCCCTATCACAGGTGCTGGGTGAAGCACTGCTCAGGACCCAGAGAGGCAAGTTCTGCACTTAAAGCAAGATGTGTTACTGAAGCTGACCTCAAGGCAAATGCAAGACCTGCAACTATCCCTGTCACTGTAGAAACTGCTGCTCGAGTGCTCACCACAGGCTACACATCTCCTATAACTGCCACAAAGCAAACGCAGAAATCAAAAAGTGAGAACAATCCTTCCACTGAGAAACAAATAATAACTCTGCTGCATTTCTTAATAACCTTCTTTTTCTGATAAAGTTAGCAATTTCCCAGCCAAGTTGAATGTGATTCTTGTGCCAGATGAGCCCTGACTGACAGAAGTTCATTTTCCACTAGTAGATGTCTAAGGAGAGCAGTACAGCAGAACGGGTTTGAGAAATTACAAACACAATTAGAAGATGCATAATGCAATTCACACAATTCCAAAATGACAATTATTCTGTCTAGCACATAAACTTTTTACAGAATTTGACTAGCCTAGATTTATAAAGGTTTGTCAGCCAGGTCACCCGAGGAAGCATTCCTAATATAGAACAGTCAGAAGATGCTTTTGTGAGTACAGCCAGTTTTGGCTCCCTCAAATAAAAGTTCTACAAGTCAAATCTGTGTTACACAAACCCTTTTGCAATACAGATCCAAGTCTAACATGAGATTTAACACAAGTTCTCGTACCCGTAAATGCTGGTGCTTATAACATAACATGCTGACACCAATTTTGAGTATCAGTTCTTTCTGGAATAATCCACTCACATACACAGTATGACTGTACTCTCTGATGCACACATACTACTGAAACCTGGACTAGAGAAAGAGTTTGTAGCAACATCAACAGTTTCTATGCAAAACCATTCCATGAAGGTACTGTCATCCTCCTGAAAATGAAGTAAACCTTCCACTAGACTTATTTTTGAAGAGCTATTAAGCAAAGGCCGTTTGTGCTCAAGGAAGATAAGGACACTTTCTGAAGGAACTGGTTTGGCTAGTCAGCTATCTTGCTGCTAAAGCTAGCATATCCCAGTGATTTCAGTGATACATGGATACCTAAATGCAAAAGTCAGCCCTGAGGACCATAATGGCACTGTACATCACTCCCCAAAAGTCTCTCTTTATAAATTAACAAATAAATTGTAATGGACTACTCTGATTGTAAAGTCTCCAGGGCATTGATCTTGATTTCCTATTTATCTGCAAATCTCTTAACATACTCTTGATGCAAGAAATAACACATATGTATTTAGTAGCACCTCAGCATCTAATTTGCTCATCATATACACACACTTTGCTGAGAGATCAGTCTCCCTTGTAAAATTTTGCACATGGTCACTATATTTTGCAGATTGCCTGAATTAAGGAGATGACTGGCTAGCATTTTACCTTCCCTTCGCTGCTCTTAATGATGGATTTTGGGTTTTGTTCTTAAGCATTCACACACTGAGGCACTGGAGTAAAAGCAGCTCTACACTCAACACTATTCATTTATTTCTATTATCTCACCAAATTGGGCCTTATCTAAATTTCAATTTCTCTAACTGTATTTACCATCAAGACTGCACAGATTTATTTCCAAATACAAAAATGTTTGGTCATTTACCAAGGAGAATAGAAAATAATAAATGGTTGCATAGACAAGACCTCACATCATAAATATGTACACAAACATACTACTAGCTCCTGTCTACATAGAAAATTCCACCTGTGTCAATGGTAATATAAACACAGGAATGAGACAACAGTGTACCAGCTCTCCTGGGACTTTAACAGGAGTATGAGACATCCTTCATCTGGTAGACTGAGAACACTGCTGATTCCTCAGCCAAGCTGTGGATGTGTGGGCAGCCCCCTGCTCCTGCAAGCCCCCCCACAGCAGGCACAACTCACAGGCTCCTGCCAGATCTCTGCTCCACAGAGCAGCAGCCAGGTTACACTGGAGTTTATCTAAAAAGACACTGGATGCTTGCACGAAACTAACTGGATCAAGCTCTGCACAACCCACAAAGACTCAGTTTACTTGTACACATCTGTCACAAGTAAGCATGGAATAATACACAGTGCAGAAACTACAAGACAATGTAAAGGGCAGCAATACTCGATATAAGTACACACACAGCCAACACATAAATACTGCATAGCATATTAGACAAAGGTTTTTCACTTCACATGGACAAGAATACGTCAATATCCTTAAAGAACTTAGTCCTTTGTATAAGACTCCAGGTACAGAAAGCTACCACAGTCCACTCCGGCTGGCACACTGGCATGCACACGCCCGACACGGAGCAGCACACTCCCATCCCACAACGGCTGCAGCTACAGATCAAAACTAGAGATATAAAACCAACATATAGCAACAAAAAGCAATCTGCTGAACCGTAGCACTGTTGCTGAGCACTGGCACACAAAAAGGACATGGGTCAAATGCATCCAGCATAAGTGGCATGCCCCAGCTATTGTAGGTGTTTATCTCAGGTACTGCCAAGCAGGACTCCCAGGGTACATTAGTGGAAATGAGGATTAGTTCCACCGTGCTTAATGTGGGTCAACATCAGAGCAGGTACATAGAGGTGGGTATTGATCCCTGTGATGAGAGTACTTCACTTTTAAGCAATCCTGTTTGGTGCTAGAATATATTCAATTAGGCTTTTGTTTGTATCTTATTTACTACAGTGTTACAACAAAACCAGTTTTCTCTCATCCATCTTCAAAAAAATTAATTCTACAATTTTGGGAGAAGACACAATTGTATTTAAATTTCCATTCAAACATTATTTTGATTGGTTTTTATAGGCTTATTCTGATGTTCTTCTAACAGCTGCCCAGGCACCTTTTATTTTTTTTTTGAGACCTCTCCTTTTGGTAATAGAACAAATCAGGTTGAAGTTTTAAGAATTGTCATTTTGCATGCGATTTGAACTTGCGGAAGTGTTGCATATATTTATGACAGCAAGTTTCCTTTCAGCATTTCTCTGATTCTGATGAATTCTGATGCTAGGTCTTATCATTTGACCAAGGAGGCAGTCCCCAAGATACACTGATCCTCTACTACCTGCTGGACCTGTTGCTTCAAATCAGTATCTCACAATTCTCAGATGCTGCTTCGTTTTGTGCCTCTGAGTAATTTTCTCGCTTATCTTCCAGTGTGGGGAGAAACAAATGAAGTCCAATCAAATGATTAATGCTTTCTGAAGAAATCCTTCTGCTTTTACTTCTGCCACTGAGCCTCCAGGTCTTACCAGAGAACAGTTACTTGCTGACACAACGTCCTGAGAATAACATCTATTGGATTTATCATGTAGCTGTTGATTATTTAGTAATCCTCAAAAAACTGGAAACCTCCTAAGCTTATGAGACACAAAATTAAACATAAACAAGGTATTTCTCCTCACTCTCTACATATTATACAGGGCATGTGCACCTGAGACTGCATCTCAAAAGACAGGCAGAGCAGATGGGAGGCACTTTACTTCTCATCAGCTTCAAAGGATGAGGGAAAATAAATAAGTAAAAAGAAAACCAGGAAAGAAAAACTGCCCATGTTACATCAACAACAGGTATGAACTCGATTTCTGGAACAAGAGAATCTTTCCGCTTTTTAAAGGTTGTGCAACTAGTTCTTTTGGATGGGGTGTTCCTCACTTTCAGGGCGGCTTTACAGTCCACAGTCACGAAAGACTCTAACTCAGTTGCTCTAAGCCATGCAGTCAGCCCTCCTAGAAAGTAGTGGCTCTCTTCTCCCGCTTTTTCTTTAAAAGGAATGAAAGGAAAAAGAAGAAAAATCAAACCACTCAAATCTGCATTTTTTTTTCCTCCAGCTGGCAGATTTCCAAGATAAAGAGCACTGCTCTCCGGCTGGAACAGCAGCCGGGGCCTGCTCTCCAAACTCACAAAAGAGAACACCACACACAGAGAAAAAGCGACGGGTCTGACCGGCCACAAACGTCTTCTCACCCTCTGAGACAGATTCTCCAATAAAAAGGAAAACCCAATCACCCGCGGCAGCCCCACGCCCCAGCCTCCCAACCAGCCTCGCCATGCTGATCCCACGCACCGCCGGGACGGGCGAGTAGCGCCGGGGCTGGCAACGCCGGCAGGCTCGGGATGGGACGGCACGGCGGCTCCCTTGCGCCGGGTCGGGCAGGGATAAATCGTTCCTCTTTCTGATAACTGGGGAACCAGAACCCACACAAAGTTTCCCTTCTTTTCAGTCACCCCTCCCCAGGTGTACACTTCTTTCTGTTATGACTATTTTTGAACAGGACAAGGGGAGGTGTCCGGGTCGGAGCGACAGCGGGTTACCGGAGCGGTGCTTACTCGGGAACCCCGCGGATTTTCCCCGCCGCCCCGGTGCAGGGGAGCCGGGAGCGGCTGTGCTGGGCTGAGTCGGAAANGGCAGAGAGCGAGGCGCCCCAGCAGCAGCACCAGGACAGCGGCGCCGCGGGGCCCGGCGGCAGCGAGGGGGCTGCGGCCGCCCATGCTGAGAGACCGCCGCTCCCTCGGCGGAGTGGGTGGGGGGTCCGACGGGACGGGCGCACGGATTCCGCGGAGCCGCTTCTGCTCCCCCCTGCTCTTCTCCCGCGGCAGCGATCAGCTCCTCTCCGGCGCTCTGCCCTGCGCGGCTCCGAGCTGCATGCTGGAGGGCGGCCGTCGAGGTCTGCGCGCACACGTGCGTGCCCCGCTGCGGGCGGGCTGCTGCCTTCCTCCTTCTCTTCCTCNTGTGCCAAGGCTTATTCCCTTTTATTTCCTCCACCCCCACAAAAGAAAATAAACCAAGAATCAGGAAGTCAGGGCTGCGTGATCGCTGCTATAGGTTTGGTTTTCTCCCCATTTCTCCTCTCTCTGTTTTTGAGGTGGGTTTTTGTTTTGGTTTGGTTTTTTTCTTAGAGAAATAGGTAGTTGGGACATTCCCTCCGCATTACCCACGGGAGGCCGCGGCATGCAGCAGCCCGCAGCCCCGGCTCCCTGNGGGGGTCCGACGGGACGGGCGCACGGATTCCGCGGAGCCGCTTCTGCTCCCCCCTGCTCTTCTCCCGCGGCAGCGATCAGCTCCTCTCCGGCGCTCTGCCCTGCGCGGCTCCGAGCTGCATGCTGGAGGGCGGCCGTCGAGGTCTGCGCGCACACGTGCGTGCCCCGCTGCGGGCGGGCTGCTGCCTTCCTCCTTCTCTTCCTCCTCCTCCTCCCAGCTCTGCTCCTCCTGCTGCAGGCGGCGGCGGGTACACAAGGGCTTGCGGAGCGGCTGGAGCCGGCTGTGGGATGGGGTGCGCTCAGCTGCGCTCTCCACTCGGCCGCGGAGCGCAGGGGCTCCCTCTGGGGACGCCAAGGAGGAGGAGGATAGGGAGGGAGTAAGGAGGAGAGGGGAGGAGAAAGCGGCAGCGCCTTCCCCGCCCAAGCGGAGAAGGGGCGGGCCCCCACCTGTCCCGGAATATAGGATAAGAGGAGGTGGGAGCGGGGGTGGAAGAGTTTAGTCGTTCCTCCTTGCTCGGAATGGTGTGTATGTGTGGATTTTCTACTTCCCGACAGTTTCTGCCCGGCTGCTGCCACATGCATGAGTGTGCATTTGCGCTGCTGCTCGCAAAAAAGCGGCGTGGCCCTAACGCAGCTTCTGCCTTCCCGTGTGCTCCCGCCCGGGAGTGGTGGGGGGGCAGAGGTTTACAGCCGTGCGGGTGTCCCGCGGGAGGTTGCAGAAGTCCCGTCCCGTTCCTCAGGAAGAGCTGTCCCATCGCAGCGCCAGGGAGAGGAGTGCGTGCAAGGAAGAACTGAGGCGTTCTACTGCGGAGCAGCGGAACCCCTCCAGAAGTTCGATCCACTCCCCAGGGGCGCATCTCAGGGGCTCCGGCCTCGTTTCTGCCCCCCGAAATCAGCGGAGCCCATTCGCCCTCTGCGAATAGTCCCTCTCTCGTTCTGGTCATTTTACTCCCAATACTTATAAAGCCAAATGTGTGCGTGGAATGAAACAGCGCTGCTTTAATGCGTATTTAGCACACGGATAACAGGGTCCACGTCTGCCCGTATCGCTTCTATTCCTCTGCCACCAGCACTGAGAAAGTGCTCCTTGCTCCATGTAGCAAGTTACTTAATAAACACAAAATAACACAGGTGTTCCTGAGGTACTCCAAGTACATCCACAGACATTAAGCAAAAGTGTACCTGTATGGTGCTCCTTTCCCTCAAGAGGAAAACCCAAGCTATTCGGTTTTCCTTAAAATATTCCTATGGTTTTGTAACGGGCTGTTTCTCTGGAAAGCGGGAAGAAGCACTGTCTTGTCACTCAGGTATGTAAATAGGACATAGCCGTGTCACTCGTCGAGGCTGGGGTTTCTCCGAGTAAATCATGATTCAACACTCAAACTTGCTGAACGCTGGTGGAAATTTCTTCATAAAGCTCTTGTGAGGGCTTAGGTTACACAGGTAATAAGGATATGAAGACTTAAAACTGCTGTGATTGAGTGGGAACTCCAGAGCTAAAGCCAATAATGACATGAGATTTGGGAAATTCCATGCTGAATGTCTGTGACTGTCACAGGGTATTGGAACACAATAGATTGCGAAACAGCTACTGAGTGTACCTTGACTTTTTTCTGTTATGCATGTTTCTCTGAGAGATCCATCACCCTTCTCCTACCAGTCAAATTCCTCTGTAACATATTTTTTTCCTGATAGTTTAACTAGCCACTGTCCTAACTAGGCAAAGAAAACTAACACCCTATTTACACATCCTAGCACAAAGCTCGATGCCTGGCCACATGCCTTTAATCATTTATTAAGATGAGTTGCATTACAAGACAGCTTTCACATGCTGTAGCTGACATTCTGGTTCAATTATATTTTGTAAATAATATGAAAGGTGTACTTTGATGTAAACTCAGACATTAACAACATCCGAGGAACTCTATTCATATGATTGGTTTCATGGCTGTAACTGAGGGCAGAGCCTGAGCTTACAATAAAATATTAGTATAAATTTGCTTCAAAGATTCTCACACAGTGCAACTTCATAAACACTATGTGTATATGGTTCATTTTCATTTATTTAGACAAATAAGAGGATCTTTAAAAGTGAGAGAGACCTAGAAAAAAGATATCAGCTTCAAGGGAGGGAAGATTTGCAAAGCATCCTCAGCACACACTAATGATTACAGCTTGCGTTATGATAAAGGAAATGCAATTAAGACAACCAAGAAATGAACTTCAAATCAGTTCTGTAGGTAAATAATAAATAAAAATGTGCCCCTAGACACGCACACTAGGTATCAAGCTATCAATATAGAAGGTAATAGGGTTTTTTAAATCTAGAAAAAGAAAGGATTCAAAGTGACAAATGAAAACCAAACTAAATATAGGAAAAAAAGAAAACATTTTTGCATATGAATTCAGTGGAGAAATTGGTCCAAATCCTGTCCTAACATGCTGAAGAACAAATACTAGCTTTGCAGAATTTTTGTGATTCTACCTGATATACTGAGCCAGAACATTTCATACTTGCTTCACCCCCCCGTCATGTATTGCCCTTATATAAATGCACATAAATTCAAGTATTCAATCCTAACTAAACACCTCCTTCATTGCTGACATGGTGAGTAAGGAAAGACTAGGCAAATTCCCCTTTAAATATTTTTCCCACACTGCAGATATCCACTACAGGAGACTCTCATCTGCTGCTGGCAGTGCAGTACTGCTGAAGGGGCTGCACAGCAAGCTGCCATAAATCCCATCTTCCCACCTTAGTGAGCACAAATGTGTTACTTTTGTGGCATTGTGCTCTGCTTGCCAAGGTCACAAGACACCTTAAGGAACTCTAAGACTGGAGCTTGAGAAGCTTATCACAGGCAGGAATTTCAGGCCTTTTTTACACAACTGAGCAATTTCTGAAATGCTTTGAATTCAAACATGACATTTTCCCTAAAGAGCTAGTCACATACCCAGTGACTGCCTTTGGTATAACTCCTTTAAAGTGAACATGAATTTTACCAAGGGTGTGCAATATTCATGTTGCAAAATTTTATTACTAGGTGCATGTGTGCATGGGTCAAAGTTTATGGAACAAAGGACAACCTTTTGATTACCAATTTTTAAATTTATAGTTCATAATGAAAATACTAAATGCAACATCTGTCTTCATCTTTCTTTTGATTTGCTTGCTTTATAATATATGTGTACACATATATATATGTATCTATCTTTTCTTCTATGTATTAAGCATAAACATGCTGACCTATGAAGTGAAGATCATGTAATCTGGTAGTTCTTCCACATGAACATACTTCTGGGCTGCAAAATTGACTGCAGTTACTCACCACCACTTGCCTGCACCACTGAGCTGGTTACTTTGCCATACATGGAGAGAAAGTAGCTGTAAGAGGATGAATAACTGATTTCCCTATCAGTGGGAAAAGCAGAATTAATTCTCCTATCTCTTCCACAGTCCCTCAAAACAGGACAGAGTTTCAAAATCCTCTCAAGAGTAAAAAATCCCTGCTGCTGGATCCTTTCCTTACATGAAAAAAAAAGTGCTGCTTTTCATTATCCACCAAGAGTGGGTCAGCATTTGCCCCTCAAAAAAATTTATCAGCAGCCATTCCTCAATGGCAATGCTCTTCTTCTCTGCGAGTTGCGAAAGTGATTTTAAAGGGCAGGCCTTTTACTTGAAGAGAAGAAATTAAATAGAGACGAATTAGCAGAGTTTTACAACCCGGTTTTCTCAGATTTTGCATGGTGTTTGAGATTGTCAACATTGTATTTTGCGTTGTAGTTTGTATTCTATGACTCCTCACTCAGGTTTTAAAGCAAGGGCTGAGATAAAAATTCATGGAGCTTTATGGCAGTTGGCATGTTGAAAATATTGCACACATATTAAGTAATTTATCTTTGCAAATCTCCTGTAAAGCAGGTTAGTAGCTATCATTTCCATTTTATAGATGTAAAATAATTTGTCTTGGGTGGAGCGTTAGTGGCAGAGCTCGGGTTATCATTTAAGAGCTCTATTTAAACCTTTGATCATGCTACTTCTAGAGTGTGTCCCTGATGAAAATGGATGGATTTCTCCATCCAGAGAGAGAGAGAAAGATTATCTTTCTCTCTTTGCTTAACACTGTTTACAGAATCACAGAATATGCTGAGTTGGAAGGAACTCATCAGGATCATCAAGTCTAACTCCTGGCCTTGCACAGGACACCCCAAGAGTCACACCATGTGCATGAGAGCATTGTCCGACATGTCAGGTTTTTTGAGCCCCCGACATGAGAGGGAACCTACCACCTGGTTCCAACACAACACTTCTTGAACTCTGTCAGGCCTGGGGTTGTGATCACTTTCCTGGGGAGCCTGTTCTAGTGCCCAACCACCTTCTGGGGGAAGAACCTTTCCTAATGTCTAACCCAAACCTTCCCTGACACAACTCCAAGCCAGTCCCTCAGGTCCTGTCACTGGTCACCAAAAAGAAGAGATCAGTCTCTGCCCCTCTTCTGTTCATGAGGAAGTTTTAGCTGCAATGAGGTGTCCCCTCAGTCTCCTCCAGGCTGGACAGACCAAGTGACCTCAGCTGCTCCTCATACAGCTTCCCCTCAAGGCCTTTTACCATCTTTGTTGCCCTCCTTTGGATGCTCTCTAATAGCTTTGTATCTTTCTTACACTGTGGCACCCAAAACTGCCCCCAGCCCTCTAGGTGAGGCTGCCCCAGTGGGCTGTGCGGGCACTGCTGACTCACATTCAACTTGCCATCAACCCGGACCCTCAGATCCCTTTCTATGCACTGCCTTCCAGCACCTCATTCACCAACCTGTCCATACATCCCAGGTTGCCCCATCCCAGATGCAGAATCCAGCAGTTTGTTTGTTTGTTTGTTTGTTTGTATAACAGCACTTTAAAAAGGACAGCAACAAACATATGAGTGTTGAAATTAAACCTTAAATATAATAAATTGCACAGACAGTATTTCAACACATGACCAAGGTGTTGTCTCAGGAGGGCTCCTACAGGTTCTTTATTTTTTTTAGATCCATGTTAGATTTATCTATCATCTCAGTCACCAAGTTCACTGCAGCATTTTTCAGCAAAATTCTCTTAAATCAGGAACAGACTTTTAAAATTATTTAAAATTTGTTAGGGATTCACAGCACTAGCTTATACATTAATGAAAGTAGGCAACAAAAAATCAGTTTAAAAATAAAACCTGTGTGGCTGTAGTGGTTTTTAGCACCCAAAGATTAATTGCACCCGTTGCATGGGAGAAAGTGTGAACCATCTATTTTCTGAATTATGGCTTCTCTTTGAAAAGACCCCCAATTGTTGTTCAGTATAAAGCAGGGGGAAAAAAAGGTTTTGTGCATTTTGATTAATATCTAAAGAGAAAAAATTATATGGCAAATTCTTTCAGTATTGAAGATAAACACATCAGTTGATAAGATAAACCGAACAAGGTTATCAGGGTTTTTTATAGGAATAACTACACTGTATTGACAAAAGTATTCCGATTTACTCACCGTATAGTTGCTCTTTCCCCTCTAGCAAAATCTCTGCTGAACTCCTGGGGAATGAGACACCTCCATTGCAATCTAAGAGATCATTTCAAAGGGTAGAATGCACTTTCTGCTTAAAAGCATCAGTCATTTTGTTGTTTGTAACTTCACGTAGAGACCCCTGTGGTTTCTCACAAACATTAACAAGTACCAAAACTAGGCATTTCTTACCTCAGTAAGTTTTACAGTCTGTGAGGATAAGGACATAAGGACTGATACTATGATGGAATGAGGCATATTATTTACAAAATCTTTGTTACTAAACAGTACAAGTTTCCTACATGAAAACAAGCTCCTGGCTTATTTCTGTACTTTGTTGAGGTGACTTACACCTTGATATTAGTTATGGTACATATATTTCTTCATTCAACCAGAAATCATACCACTCTGTATAATTGCAGCAAATACAGTTTGAGCATACTGTCAATTAATGAGATGTGAGTGGAAACAGAGCTAACACGCAATCACTGAATAGGTCAGATTGGAAGGGATCGCAGTGGGTCACTTGGTCCAGCATCTCTGCTCAAGCAGGGTCATCCTAGAGCAAATGACACAGTATTGCATCCAGATTGTTCTTGAATATTTCCAGTGAGGGAACACTCTGCAACCTCTCTGGGCACTGTGTTGTGGGCAATATGCTTGGTCATCTGCACAGTAAAGAAGTTCTTCCTCATACGCAGGTGGAGTTTCCTGTGCATCAGTTTCTGCCCATTGCCTCTTGACCTATTGCTGGGCACCACTGAGAAGAGCCTGGATCCATCCTCTTGATGCTCTCCCTTCAGATATGTACATGCACTCATATGGTCCCCTTTTGTGAACACTGATCATGGGCAGCTCGTTGTCCACCAAGATCCCCAGGGCCTTCACCACAGAGCTCCTTTCCAGCAGGTCAGCCGCCAGCCTGTGCTGGTGCATGGTGACACTATCAGAGCACACTGCATAGTTATTCAGGATGGGTGAGTAGTAATGCTAAGTGTCTGATAATGAACACTAATACTGCTAATTGCATTACTCTCACTGGCTGTTCTGCACTTTATGCCCTTGCTCACCTAATTCCTGATCCACTGCATAGCCTGTCACAGACCATGTATGTCCACAGTGACAAAGAGATGGGGACAACAAGGCACAAGCCCATGCCATGAATTTTGACTTAGGAAGAGTAAAAGTGCCAAGAAGCCAAGCTCGGGTGTGGTGATTGGTTTGGGTTGGTTGTGTTTATCCTGCACCTTCCCCTTCCTCTACACCCTTCCCTTCCCTTCCCTT
>VXAX01003808.1:0-55708 GCA_013399835.1 Leptocoma aspasia
TTCAAACAGCAGTGGCACTTTTGTAGAAAATAAGTTAATATTATACTAAGTTCTGCTACTAAGCTTGACTGTAGCTATATCTTTTTTGCTTTTAAAATACTTACATTGGAAAACAGTAAAAAAAAGTCCTTGTCCTTGAGAGTTTTAAAAGCTGTTGCATGGACTTGTGCCTACAGCTGCTAACTCATACTAGTTCTTCTCAGGAGGTGCAGTGAACAGGCCCCTTCACTCCTTGCAAGGCGGATTTGCTGGATGATGTGTTAACCTCTGTGCTGGGACTGTAGGAGGTAAGAAGAACTAAAGAGTAAGCGGCCCAAGAAGTACATGAAAAAATACATTGGGGAACTTGCAATTCAAATACATTGCCACCAAATAGTGCCAATGTGGGAAAATAAGACATGAAGAAGCACTGTTGCACAGGAAACATCTGATAGGAGCAGGAAACTATTCCAGTTGCTGTGTCTAAATAACAATATTTACCTTTCTTTCTATTTCAGAATTACTTAGTGGGTAAAATGAATGAAACTGCATTTCAGGGCCAAGGGATCCCTTGCCACAGACAGTACCCACAGGGAAGAGAAAAGGAGTGTGTTGAGCAATGCAAAGCACAAAGTAGAAGCAAGTGACATGGGGGAAATCTGCCCTCAGACAAAAGCCTTTGCCGAGCCAGTGCACCTCAAGCTGAAACTGGGGGCACATGAGTTCTGGAGCAGTGACCTGGAGGTGCACTTTATCCCTCCCATATACAACCACAGCAGAAGCTGGGGAGTACACACACAGAATACCCAACACGGACAAGGAACGTAGCCATGTGACCTGCATGCACCAGAGTACCTGTGTTGTCCATCAACCTCCAAAACATGTGAAGGACAAGTCTTGACGGAAAGAGATGAACAAACACAGCAAAAGTTACTCTGGACTCTGATCCAAAGCCCAGGGGAATCAAAAGAAGTTCTCTAGGGCAAAGCACATTCAGTACCCACAGCTACAGTGCGTATGAACGTCTTTAACAAGGAAATAGCAAAGATACTGAGAGTAATGGGTGTCTTAAAGCATCCTGACAAGCATTTCACCATTATGAAAAACAACTGATAGCATCTTTCTCTCTGAAGGATGCAGTAAAACAAGTTAATGGCCAAATACCCAGTTATAGCACTACCAGATTTCATGGTATATTTCATGGTATAAGCTGAATTTTTTCACGTCTCAGCTTCTGGAAGCACATTGTGTGAGTGTGCAAAAAGCACAGCTTTATTCTGATTTTGTTTTTATTTTTACTACAGTTTTTATTCTCCATGTAGCTGTAGAGAAAAACTCAAAAGTCATGAAAGCTGAAAGGCCAAATTCAAACTTAGATATATAGTATATGAATATATATATATATCTATATATACACACACATGTATACATACTACTTCATGGTTTGACAATGAATTTTTTAACATCCAAGGGCTTGGCAATACTGTGATCATCAATGGCCAGGCGTGGCCTTTGGGGACAAAAACACATATGGTTATTTAGCTGAACACGAAGGTACTACCAGTCACAAATATGACAGCAACAAATTCTTGGCTGCTAGAAACTGGCATGGTTCCACAGAGTTTCATAGATCAGCAGCTGGGTCATGAATTAAATCCAGAAATCAGGAAAAATAGAAAATCCTGGGAATGCAGACTTTTCAGCTTGCTTCACACCCCTCCATCTTTTGTTAAGCATTTTTTTTTTTATTTTGGCATTTGCACAGAAAACATGTCACTGTGTCTTTTACAGCACTCCAAGGAAGAAAATTCAAGCTGCTCTGCCTGGTATTAAAAGATGTTGCATTTGGTAATATTGGGATGCAATCCAACTGCTAAACTACTGAACTGCAGTTTGTAATGCAAGCACATCTTGAAGGGAAAGCAGCAAAAGAGATTAAAATGAAAATTATCAACAGGAATAAAAGAAAGCAGGAATGTGAGCAGAAAGCAGCAGGAGGGATATCCACTGTCCGAGGATTGAAAGAAGGATACCAAGCACATTAGCAATGGCATTAGTTTATTTAAACACAGCCACATAATGAAGCTGAGCATCAGCATCGTGATAAATTGGAGCAGAGGAATGATCTTTGGAGTGAGTGAGTGAGTGAGTGAGTGAGTGAGTGAGTGAGTGAGTGAGTGAGTGAGTGAGTGAGTGAGTGCAAACATAGCAATTGGCCAAATGTGTCATGGCATGTGGAATGAGAGTGACCCACCTAGAACATGTTAGATGCCAAATAGCACTGCCTGCTACTTACTCAAGTGACAAAAAGGAAGTTGCAATATATAAGATTAATACACTTCACAATAAACAAATTCTCATGCCACTAAAAAGATCATAGTCTGGTCAAAAAAACTCATAGTAGTGTAACCCACAAGTATTTAGCTGTTGAACAAGTCCATCTGCATTACATACATTCAAGTGTTAGTAATTAAAGGTGGGATATCAACCTTGAGCTGATACCTTTTCCTAGATGCTGTCAGTTTAAATCTGACTCTTGCCATTGCTATAGCATGTTTTTGCTTTTGAAAGGAATGGTGAGGTCCTAGGAATATGACATCAGCCTTTCTAATAAGAGCACCATCGAAAGTAGAGCTGGAAGGGACCTTGCAAGGTCATCTAGTCCAGCCCTCTGACTAAGGCAGGATCAATTATACCCAAATCATTCCTGACAGAAGTTTGTCTAACCTGTTCTTAAAAATGTCTGGCAATGAAGATCCCACAACCTCCCCAGGCAATCTATTTCAATATTTCACTGCTGTTACAGATGGAAAGCCTGTCCTAATGTCTTCCTTAAATCTCCCTGGCTACAATTTAAATCCGTTAGTTCTTTTTGTATTCCCAATGGACACAGAGAACAATTTACAACTTCCCTCTTTGCAGCAAGCTTTATAAATCTGAACACTGGTACCACATTCCTATTCCTTTCCCTGCATCTCCTTTTTCTAGATGTACTACCCACTTATTTCAGTCTTACAGTTCACGTTTTCTAGACTCCTGATCAATACCACTACTTTCTGTTGGAATTTCCAATTGGACTGTATCTTTCTTTTTTGAAGAATAGTGCACAAAAGTAGATACATCACTCCAGCTAAGGTCTGAAGCAGAGAATAATTGGGTAAAATTATTTCCAATTTCTTCTCCATGACACGTTAATTTTTAGAGCTGAAATTGCATTAGCTTTCCTCACACCATGGGCTGTGTTCAGTGTTTAATTCACAGCAGTCACAAATCCCCTCCTGCAGAATAATAACCACTCAGTAAGAAGCTCCCATTATTTATGTGTATTGTTTGCTATAGAAATTCAGTGGCAAGATCCTGGAGTGTCCCACACTTAACTTTTTTGAATTTAAACCCATTTACCTCAGACTACTTTGTTCAGGTTTAGTAAGGAGCTCAGTATCTATCAGTGTCATTTCACTGAAAGCAATACATAGATACAGTATACATAGATGCAGTAATATCAGTAAGATAATTTATTCCAATTTAGAGCCCATGCAGTTTAGAGGAATTCAGCAGTGGTTCTTCCTATTAGTACCATGTAGTATATTCAGTGTGAAATAATCTGAAGCACAATGATGCCAGTTTAGAGGAGTTGAAGCAGCTTAAAATACAGAAAATTATGCGTGAAAATTATAGCTCAGAGGGGTCCCAATTAGATGAAAGGTCTCCAACCTACCTGTATCCTGACGACCATAATGCCCAGGGAGAGGAAAGCTCTTTCAATCATACCCAGTAACACCCAAAATTAGGATGTAACGGGAATTGCATCCTATCAGCTCTTTAGTTACTTGTCCAGAAGGGAAGTTCAATCTCTATTCATATCTGCAATGTATGGAATTATATTTGTCCTATTATATAATCTTGAAATGTGCTATAAGGAACCAGCTAGTTTCTCTTTCTGCTGTACAGGCAGATCCTACTCTTTAGCAGCTGGAGTACTTTGCAGATACTGTGTGAAGCGACCAGAACAAGGCTCCTCAGTAAATGGGGCCTAAACAACAACCCAAAAATACACTGTCGTAACAAAAGGCTTAACTCTGCAAGTGCCAGACTGGTTTGTCACTTGAAGCAGAATTACAGGCTATCCATCCACTATTTAAAAGCATATGAAGCATTTAAATAAAATTTCAAAATTGCTCAAAATTTGACTCTCTGCCAATTTTAATTTTTACCAAGTATTTTAAGCAATTTGGAACAATTAAAAATTTACATTGGAATACTAAGTAGCTCAAAGGAACAAGCCTTCTAACTCCCATCAAACTCAGATACATAATTCCCACAGGTGCCTTTGAAAATCCCTATTTTCAATGTTGTTGTCCATTAGATAAACAGCTCAAACATCACTGGCTTTTTGCACAAAGTTCATCTGCCTGAAATAATTTATGAAAATCATAAAATTGATTTAAGCTCTTCTCGGTGCTCCATAAATTTTATGTAGCCCTTAAATTATAAAGCTGCTGCTGCTGCTGCAGCACTCATCAGAACAATGCTTAATCTCTTCTCTCAAGATAGTTGGCATGTCAGAGGAGAAAAGAAGGGACTCAGGCAGCTGAATTGTTTGTTTCAATTTAACAGGGCAGAATAAAACAGCCTAGATGCCAGGGCTCTAGTTCCAGTGAGACTGTGTGCATCAAGGTTTTATTGCAAAAATAAGTTGTTCTAACCTTCCCCTGTCTTTCCTTGGTTTTAAACCAGAAAATAGCTTTTATTGATTACACAGGGACTCTTTTTGCACACATCATCAGGTTTGTGATACTTGAGATGTTCCCTGCCTAATTTATAATGAGTGTGTTCTTGTTCTGATATACGACAATAAAATTCTGCATCTGTCCAGTTACACATCGGTGTAAAAATGCTGCACAAACCTCACTTCATCTTATCCAATAGTCTTCTCTCCCAGCCCAAAGCTGTGTCAGAACAGGTAGGGTTTTTTCTTTTACTAGGGTTTTATGTAGGGTTTTTTCTTCTACTAAAATCAGAGCTTTTAGGACTGTTCAATTTCTTTTTTTTTTTTTTTAATCTCTTACCTTCTTCAGCAAAGATTGAAAGCAGTTTTGGAACTGTATAAAACACAAGGTCAAAATAAAGTCCTAGCATAGAGTAACTGTGATTGAATCCACTCCTTTACTCCTACATTTGGCCTGGTAACATATTAAAAATGCAGACTGCTTTAGTAAGATTTTGGCTTGTGCTAGCTGACTCAGATTAACAGTATGCTGCTTTTCTGGTTAAGTCTCATGTGGAGCAGGCCCATCTTCAGAAGCAGAGTGGTCTAGACTTAGACTCACTCTTTTCGGTGTTTCCTCCTGGGGATCCAGAGGCAGCAGCTGCTACAGTCTTTTCCTTCCCACTGACTTTCCAGCTCTCTCCACTCTCCTGGTAACATTCCCTCATCTGTCATTCAGACAGTCGTCATCTTTAAGGGATGCATTTCAACCTTTCTATACTCACGCTTTTCTCCCACGTAACCCTGTGAGTTTCATCCTTCCTCATAGGCTGTTTTTGCTCAGAGGTATACAAACCATCTGTGCCTCTAATACCATGTTCTTAAATAGCCTCCAGGCAGATCTCTATGGTTTTTAAGTACTTCTCTTTGCCCTTCAGCCTGCTGTTAACCATTTTCCTCATAGTTTTATAATCTGCCCTTTTAAAGTTCGTTGTTAGTGTGCTGTCCCTAAGGGAACAACTCTTTCATGATATCAAAACTAAAAGTGTGCAGTGATCACCGTTATCCTACAGAGGCTTGACAACACCTTCCTCTAATAACTTCTGCCTCTTACAAGGTAGCTCCCACTTGCCCACGGCCTTAACTAATCAGGCATGGCACTGAGGACTGCCACCAGAGTCAAGGAAAAGGAATTCTTTGCCATATGGATTGGAACGGCACCAAAGCCACTTCTGATAAGAGGGAAAGAACTGCTTTACCAGCTGTTCAACAAAAAATACACTAACATTGAGGTAAATAACAGTAAAATTCAATCTTGTGTAATTTTCCTGGCTGGTCCCATTCATTTTCCCCAGGAGGAAGTTACTTCCCAGAGGCTGCCTCTGAGATTTTATAGGTTCTCAATATCTTGAGGAACTCTACAGGAGGTCGCAGTCACATATAACCCTATGGTGTGTCTCCTCTGGTTTTAATGGCTATCTTTGTGACTGCTGCCTGTGAAATGCTCTCAAGGAAGTGGGGTAGAAGGGAAGGTCTACAATAGGAAAAATGTCTTTGCAGATTAGTACCTTGCTCTAGGAATGGGAATAAAGGGATGCTACTGAAGAGGCAGCTGATACACCAGCCTTTCTGTTAACTGAATGCACAAAGGATTGATTCGTGGCATCTTGCCACAGGAGAGGCCTATAGGTTATTAACCAACTTCAATGGACAAACACTTGCTGAGGCTGCACATCATTGTGCTGCACAAAAGGTAATGACTCATCTGCAGGCAAGCCTGATGTCCTTGAGAACGCAGTTGGCTCTGCACAGCCAAGTGAAGCATTACTTAGTTAATACACTACAGCATAAGATAAACAATCAGCTGAAACTATGACATTGCTGCTTCCTGCTTCATTTTAAACCTGCAGCTTCCTAACAGGATTATATACTGAAGCACTGTAAGAAAGGACATTAAGTCCTGTGATGAAACTTAAAAATGTGTCATTAAAACCACTAAATACAGGCTTCTTGTGCTCAGTGTCTGAAAAACACAGCCTTTGATCCTCCAAATGATATTTCTAGGAAAAGTGCTGGACAAAAATAATTCTGACTCACCCCTTCCTCTTTAGGCCAATGAGATGAACTTTTGCAGTACAACAAATTTGCTTTTATTTCAGAAATACAAGCAAAGGTATGAACTCCTGGGCTACCTGCCCACATGTGCATTTTCTTGTTCATTCTACCTATCAAGAATGCAGCATCCTTGATGATTCACCTCGATTCCTATCATTTAGAGAAAGATCCTGGTTCTTCAAAAGAATTTAAGGTGACAGAGCATCTCACCTCTCCTACTGACATCCAAGCACCTTTACACCTGCCGTGTAAAAAGACTCCATTATAAGCACCTGTTGCTGCAATGCTACTACAGTTCACCAGATTTGCTGCACCTCACTGCTCAGCTAACACCATCAATTAATGTTTTAGTCTTAATGAACTAGGAAGTTTCAAGAATTTTATTAGTAGAAACACTACAAGATTCCCATATGAGGTAACAGGCCACATCTGACCCAAATTCCTGTATTGGATAAGAAGCCTCAGCTACTCTCACCTTGCTCCTCCAGCACTGCTCTCATGTTTAACTGAGCAAACTCCATGAGAAAATAAATGCATATACATTCTCTACTACAGGAGGGGAAAAGGACAGGGAATGGGGGCAAGCAAGAGCAAGAGAAAAAGAAAACCCAGGAAAATTGTCCTTTCCTGTCCTAGCCTCGTGTTCCATGTACTTAACTTTGTCTTCCCCTTTATAAGAAACTTGTGATTATTATTTTGCCATGGCCCATTAGGACAGCTGATTGCTTAAGAGTTTCACAATTCCTTCCTAAATGAACAAGTTTTCTTTAATCGCAGGTTTCATGGGGAGTTGATAGTGTGTGTGATTTTCCTGGTGTGTGGTGGCAAAAACACTGAATTTTCACATGACTACCTGATTAAAATGCTTTTTTGCATCACTCATACCTCTTAATAAATCTATTCAATTAGTTATTGTTAGGTGAACTGTGAGTGAAATACAATGAATACAAAGGTCTCCTCCTGGTCAGAGCACTACAAATCAGTCAGAATAAAGGAAAGAAACTGGGTTCCCATATCCACCTCTCTCTCCCCTGCTGTGTTGCCGGAACAACAACATACCTTTTAATTTATTATTTCCAAGTAAACTCAGTCAATTTATTTGCATTCCAGACATCTGTCATGAGGTTGTAGAGCAAGAAGAATGATTAAGCAAAAAGTACCGCACTCCATAAGCAAAAGTACTGCGCTCAGTACTTTAAGGTAACCCTCCCTTTAATGGACTTCAGTCTCCCAAGTCTTTCACTAAAAATGGTAACTTTTGTTTAAATACAATTACTATCCAGAATCAAACAAGATCTCAATCTTATTTTGAACAGGCCAGGTCAGTTGCATATTTGTGAGGGTTTCTCTAAGGTAAAGCCAAATGCCCTCTGGTCCTTGCCAAGCATTTATCTCGATAGCCATGTCTCCTAAACTGCCTCACAGCTCAAGTCATGAGCTTCCAGCTTGTGCAAGAAAAATGTAAGCAAATAAATTTCTGCTGACTAACAGGACCAGAAAAGTTGAAGTAAGCAGCCAATTGTTAATTCATTCTTTCAGATGAGTCTCAGCAAGTCAGAGTATTTACTCCATTGTTGACATATGCCCAAATATTCCTTTTGTATGCTGGAATGCTACAAGATTACTCATGGGTGTGTGTGTATGTATTTGTATATATTTTTTATGGATTCAAACATGTTTTATTCCAAAGTAAATGGAAATACTAATCCCTGGGAACCTTTGGTTCTATACTGTTTCTTCAAATTTCTTCTTCTTTTATATGTAGAGAATACCGACAAATTATGTATCTACAAATGTAGCACATCCTCATGGGAATAATCAGGTTGTCACACAGCACCTCTCTCACAATTCTACTATGAGACCAGTGCAACAAGACTTTAATATCCACTTACAGGTCTGGTTTCAATTTTCTGAAAGGACAACAGATCTATTCATTTTCAAAATCAGGGTAATATGTACTCACACAAACAGAGTGAAACAGCATGCAGACTTGCATCTGATGTTATGCTGCAGGAAGCTGGTGGGTAGGGGAACAGGCAGCAGGTACAGGAGGCTCCAATATCAGAAGGCAAAAAGAATCTAATTTCATGTACTGAAATTTTTATTAAAATATCTTTGGACCACTTAAAAGAAAACATAATTTATCGTTTACTACCAGATGAACAAACTAAAACCAGCTGTTTCATACAGCAACTTGAAATTCGCTCCTCGATGAAGCTTTACAGGCCAAATAATTTCAAATGTCCTGTAACGCAGCAGAACTGGTTTCATATGGTTACAGAACACACCATCCATCCAAATAATTTCAAAGTCACAAGTCACATTTCTACCACCTTGTTCTCTCAAATCCCATCAGCTCTGAGTGTCCTTTCTGTCCTGTTACAGAAAAGATGCTGAAATGGACACTTTCCTTCTACGCCCATCTGCCTGAGAGAGATTGTTACTCTCCATTTAAGACCTGGGGGTCAGAAGCAGAACCGGAGGGTCTTGCCCCAGGTTCATGGAGGCAGGAGATGCCAGGATCCCTTTAAAATTAGGACAACACTCACACAGGCTCAACACTCACTGAGAAGCTGAGAGAGTGCAAGGCAGAGGCTCCCCTTTGTTCTGTTCTCTAGGCCAGGGAGGACTTTCTCTTCAGACCTTTTTTCCTTCCTTTTTTCACTGCTGTCACACGGGATGGCCAGCCATGGCACCACAATGGGAAAAGGAAGGGGTTTCTCTGCCATCTTGTTTTCTTTGCTCCCAAGCAGTCCATGGGATTCAGCACAGTAATCATCACTTTGTATCTAGTGATGATTACTGTTATCCTGCCTGTTGCTGTTTCATTTTTTAGTAAACTTTTATTTTTTCACTTATATGTTCTTGCTTTCATCTCTGCTTACTGGTGAAAAGGGAGCAGTTAATACTAAAAGGGCAGTAACTCATTTTGGAGTGTCTGCCTGGGAAACTGTCTTAAACCAAGACACACACAGCTGTAGTGTTTCTTGGCTTAAATTCCCTGTTTACAAGTTCCCCCCTACTTGAAGAATACTACATTAATGCTTTTCCACAGCTTAAAGATTAAATACAGTTTTTAAACAAGCTGTCTGAGATCCCAAATAATTATGAACATATAAGTAGTCAACTGGAACAAATATACTTTAAAAAGAAACCCAGAACACCACCAAAACACTGAGCCCATCAGCATCAAAACCAAAGTGCACAGTCTCCAATGGTTTAGACTTCTTTTGAATTAGTTGATACCATCAACTAGAATCACAATCTTTACACCTTGCTATCACAACCAATTCAAATGAATTTGATATTTCTTAGACTGCATTCACCAAAGACAGGATCAAGACTATGTGAATTTGGCAAATGCAGCCTCATTTACTGCAAGGCTCTGCAAAGAGCTAATCCTGCAAATCACAAATGCAAAGGTTGTGCAAACCTTTGTTAAGCTGTGAGACAGAAAATTTCAGTCTCTGTTTCACAGCAATGAAGTGTCTCTCTTTTGAATGTCAATAATAACAGGTAAAAACCACACAACTGTCAACTAAGGCTATTCAATATAGAGGAAATACATTTTAGTAATGGAGGGCATTTTAAGATTGATTGAAAATTTGTAAGCTGAATATATACAGGTATAATTTGCTACTCATTTGTGACCTCAAATAGCTTTTACATACATGGTTAAATCCTCTTTTAAAATAAAGACATGACATACAGTTCCAACTAACTGCAAAGACTTAGCTCTTGCTAATTTTATACAGTATTTCTCTAGATGGACTATAACAAAGTAAGAGAAGACTCAGACACCATGCTTCAATTTCTACGGAAGCCCTCAATGTTATTCAGGTTTCTAGATGGGCAAGTAAAGCATAAAAAAATACAACCCCTAATCATCATTTTCCTCATCATCAAATGAGAGAAGACTGCTGTTTTTTACTTGCTTAGCTGTACTCTGAGAAGTAGTTGCTTCCCTCTTAGTTTTCTTTGCTTCTTTCATCTTCTTACTTGAACTTACATTGAAGTCCAAACACTTCTCTGATGAACGTTTGGCTGGTTTCCTGAACATAATTTTTCCATCAGCAGGTTCTGGTTCATCATCTGTAATAAAGAAAGTAAAGTCAGTCACAACTCATGTGCACATGTTCACAAACACATACAGACCTTGAACCAAAATCAGTGAGACCTCTGAGAGAATACAACAATCATGGAAATGTACTTTTTGCCCATGAACTCTGTATCAATGAATGTCCTTCATGTACACACACCTGCTCCGTGTCAGCCAGCCCTTGAAAACAATCCTCCTGCACCTCCTGTTGGAAATGGGGTTTCACTAGCCAGAGCTCTAACTTAGAAGAGACTGTGAGCAGTAGAGCTTTTCCCTCACATTCCATTCACATTGACTTACCAAAACGGAGAGGACAGCTTCATAGGAGCCTCTCTGCTTCAGTGTTTGTAGAATTCATGACAACAAATGCCTCATTTCAGAATTATGGCATCTCTTTAAATAACAAAATGGCACATATACAAGAAAAACTTTTTTTTCCCTAATATATTCTGTCACGCTGAGACAGCTGAAAATATCATGTGGTAATAAACGCCCCCTTTAGTATCATAATGGATGAAAGTTGCAGGGTTTCTTTGTATCTACAAAATCATTCAACTATTCCAACTGACTAATTTTGCTCTAGTACATGCAGAGGAGCAGACAACAATCTTGAAAACAGGTGAAGTCCCTTCCATGATTATCAGGCAGAGTGGGAAAGCTACTGCATAAGTAACAGCATCAGGGCAGTATTTCTGGAAGATAAAGTGTAATTGTAAAGTCGTGAATTAGACGATGCCTTGTGAAGGCTGACTTCAGAACAGAGACTAGATGGAGCTAAAGAATAAAGTAGGTATTTATTAGGAGGCCTCAATAGATCCACCTTGGGCAGCACAAGAGCCCACCAGGGCTGCACCCTAGATGAACTTAAAATGGCTATAAAATGGACGACTGGTCACAGGGTCTGACACTTTTTTAAGTTTTGGTCCATTAGTATATTGGAGCTAATTGTCCAATTGCAGCTTCAGCCCATAAAGTCCCATTCTTCTTGTTTTCTCTCTTTGGTCCACTGTTGTTTATGCTTTTGGGCCTGAGATCTGGATTAGCTGTCCTTGGGTCCCCAGCTAGAGAAGGAATTGTTTTGTCCACCTGTTCTGTGAAGAGAGCTTATTATTCCCTAAGACGAAGCCTAGACTTACACACTAAAGCAGAACAGAATGTGAAAAATATAAAAGCTAAAACCTGAGGCATCACAGACAGAAAGGTTCATGCTGCAGTAGTTTGCCATTTTTATAATGTATACATGACAGAATGTTAAGGAGCCATAGGTTCTGTGCAAGATATTTTTCCTAAATTACTTTTGTGAAATTCATTACTCAACAGAAATGTGTTTGACTAGATTATGTGCTATTTAATTATAACCAATAAATAACTTTTCTCTTTAGCACAAATTCTTTCCTCGGTATATCAGCACTACAGCAGAAGACTTACCATTTCAGTGTTATCTACACAGCACTGGCTGAAACTCTTCTCAGTGCATTCTCAAAACAATACAACTAATAAATCTGGTATCTTAAGGGTTGTGTGGTACAAATGAAGGCATCAACTTCAGTGGAAATTTTAACTTAGAATGCCTTAAGTTTCGGAGACCCTCTTAAAGAAGAAAACTAGCTTGAAAAACTAGGCACCAATTCTGTCAATGGCTTCTATGGAATGCACACTTCCAAAAGGTGTATATGGTGAGCACAAGTCCTGAGGGACCTGGGGTTGTCCAGTCTGGAGAAAAGGAGCTCCAGGGAGACCATCTCTCTCTGCAACTGCCTGAAAGGAGGTTGCAGTGAGGTAGGCATCAGTCTCTTCTCCCAAGTAACAAGCAATAAGACAATAAATGGCCACATGAGGAAGTTTAGATTGCATACCAGGAAAAATTTATTCACTGTGCGAGTGGTCAGGCATTGGAACAAGCTGTCCAGGCAAATAGTGGAAACACCATCCCTTGCAGTGTTCAAAGAACATGTGGCACTTGGGGACACGGTTTAGTGGCAACAAAGCAGTGCAAGGTTAGTACATGGGACTCCATGGATCCTAGAGGTCTTTTCCAAACCAAACAATTCCTTGATTCTATGATTCCACATTAGTTTACAAGAAAATATTACTATGCAGAAAATAACTAACCAGGTTTGGGGAAAAATATTTTAGTATTTAGAAAAGAATAATACATAGAAAAGCATTAGTTACAAGGAATTAGCAGTAGTAATAAACTGTAGATACAAAAAGCACATTCTCAAAGCTTTCTCAATGGATCCATTGTGAACTCTGCACAGAGAGCTTAGGTGTTTAGATGCTGTACATGTGATACAGAAGTTTAGGAAGTGCCTATAGTAAATTTTGGGAGGGAAATAGAATTCCTGAAAGCTATCACACCTAATGAATCACAATACAGTATGCATCCTTTTTCTCAGAATCTGGGCCTCCATTTTTGGGCTACAAAGTTTAATAGCAAATTATTCTCCTTACTAATTGTTGCATAAGTACAATGATTATTTGGTAATAGAGATCTTTTAATTTAAACAAGATCTGAGGCACAATATAAGCCAAATTCTGAAAAAAAAATCTATCTCTAAGGAGAATTTCACTTATGTGCAGACACGACTATCTATGTACTGTATACAGTACCCATACTGCTGTGGAAATGACAGAACCAGCTACTTGATAAGCATGAGGAGCAAAAAAATCAACCCCCCATTGGACACTCTTTAACAAATGGATTACTACATTTTCTTAGAGTGGTAAATTTGAAAACCTAACCCCTTAAAATGTAGTTCAAAGCATATCCATAAAAGAAAACAGATAAAGAGCTACATATTTGTAATCCATGGAAAAACAGAGGACATAAACTTTAATTTTACTCACAACTAGCCTGCTACGCACATTGTGAACTGCACAAAATAATTCCATTTTGCCAACCAGATGGAGAAACTGGTAAGTATCTTTGCAGTATGAATTTAAACATGTAATAAGCTAAGGGCACAAAACAGCAAAGCTTGAAAACTCCACCAAAATGGCAACTAGCTCAGCTCTGACCTCCAGGGCTACAATACTATCTGCAGGTCATTCTGCATCAAAGGAAATTATTTTAGCTCTTGGCCTGGTTAAACACTGTCCAAATTTCATTATATGCTCAAGGACATTCAGCAGGAAGCCCAGGCCAGCTTCAGAGAGCAGTGTGTGTTGGCAGTGCTTGACAAAGAATGGAGCAGATGAGGAAACACAGTAGGCCTAGCCTTACCTTACCTACATGTGGAGAGAGTGAGGACAGACTACACTTTTTGAAAAAATTTGATGACGCAGCTCAAGGAATTTGTGTTGATGTGTTGATTGTCTTTTTCAGCTGGTAAAATGACTTCACTTTATCCTTTGTAATTTCACCAGGTTCTTATGTGTCAGCTATCTTCTTTGTTTGCATCAAAGACCTACAAAAAACTTGCTTGTTTTACTGCTTGTATTAAGCAATGCAAAAAAAAAAAAACTAAAGAAACAATCTCAGTGTTGGTAATTTTTAAAACAGAGTCCCAATAAAAGACTCTGTTAGTATTATAAATTATGGAAAGCGGGATTTCTGGTAAGCACACTGAAACACGTGAAGTAAAATATAAAAAAGCACTACAGGAGAAATAATAAAATCTACTTCTCACAAATTAGTAAAAAACTACACTAGCAGTTCAAATTCCCATTGTTCTTAGTCATTGCTGCTTTTTACCTGGATCACAAACCACTGGTTGACCAACACGAGCAGTTAGATATTGAGCTGAAAACTCACTTCACAAGGGACATCAATTTAAGAAACCACGAAGTCAGAAATTTCTTCTTTTCTTTTAATTTCAAGGTATATATTAAAAGAAAAGTAGAAATGAGAGCCTGAAAATGAAATACTGCTCTTCAGTTTTAGAGGGTTTGTTTATTTAGTAGTCATTTGTGTGGTTAGCAGCACCACTTTTCAGCAGTTTCTGTCCACATAGGTCAATGAGGCAACAACAGGAAACACAAGTGCCACTAAACTCTCAGGAGCAACAGGAGGAACAGTGGAACCCATATACATCTATGCAAAGATAGGAGGTTAGGAAAAAATTACAGTAACATGGCAAATTTCTTAATGGTTTCTAAGGTTAGAAGTTCAGGTCAGCCATTTCAGATGCTCCTTCCAGTGCTTTCTGGCCATCCATTCTCTATGCATGCCTTTGGAAGCATTTACTCCAGGAATCCGGCACTCTGGTGGTTTGAAGATAAGAAGGCCATTCTTACTCCACAGTCAGTCTCAACTGTTCATGAGAACACTTGAGAAAGTTTTCCTTACTTAAATACTGCTAAGCTAGCTTTTATTTAGGTTCCTGCTATTTCACATATGATGAAGAGCATTACCTGTGAGATGTGTCTGATATAACAGCTGCTTAAATCAGAACAGCCGGGTTCTGATTTAAGAATCAGAAATCAGAAAGGGCTACAATAGCCAAGACAGCAAGGACTGTATTCTCCTTGTCTCTACCCTCTACTGTCCCTCCCCGAAACCCAGCACATGGAATGAAGCAAGAAAAATATTATAAGGCTTTGAACAAGAAAGGATACCTTTTGCCAAATTTGGTCATCTGCATATGTCAGTGTTCCAGAGGCCATATGAAGTAGAAAAGCAGTAGAAAAAAAAATCTATTTCATATATTGTAACAAATCCTGAGATAAACTACCTTGCAGTAATTCACGTATTTTCTTTTGTGCAAATTTAATTTTTCGTAAGACCATTTTCCTTTGTCTCTGAACCAACAGTGACAATTTTTTAAATTATGCATAAAGCATTAAGCAAAATCACTGCTAAAAAACAAACTACTTCTTTTTAAAAAGCCTCAGAGTCTCTGCTCCATAGAGAAAAATATTTCAATACAGAAGGGCGTTTTCTCATATAAGAAAGGTTTGGTCCTAAATAAAAAAGATCCCTGTGACTCTACTTGCAAAAACCAACAGAAGAGCTAGGATTTATTCTGCCTTAGGAGGCAACTACAGGCAGCTAGGACATTATTCAGCTGGTTTTACCAAATTAATGCAAAAATGTTACTCATCTATAAAAGAAAATGCAAGTCATGGGAACATCTGGTGTCTAAAATTAAAAATAAACAAAATCAAGAAGAACAAAAACTGTAGCCATGTCAAAATGGTTATAGAAGAAATAAATGGAGAAAGTCTGTAAACGAGATGCGGAAAATTCTAGAGTAATATCACAATCCTAAAGCTGAAGACAAGGTCCTTCCAATGAAGACAATCACTACAACTATAAAAGAGAAGAGGGCAGAACCTCAAAACTGAGTACTTCCCAAGTTTTGAAAAACTGTTTGTATCCACAACAGATAGTTAGTAGCACATATCAAAGTGTCTCAGCACTGATGCATGCTGGAAAGGAAGATTATCAGTTGGGAAATTTACTTTCCTATTACCTTTTTAGCTTCTAGCTAGTTTTTAGCTAGAAAATGTAATTTCACTAATGATCTGATTTGGGACTATACAGTAAGGTCTAGCAGCCATTAAATTAATTTGACTTTCAACTCTGGGATTAAAATCAAAGCAACATGAAATGCAACCAAGTCATGCAGCACCAAACTTTCTTCATACTTCCCATTTTCAGAATTGACAGCCAAAAAAATAAAAGAAATTCACATGTTACTCAAAACCCTCTTTATTAAACTGGAAGTAAACAGCTGTCTAAATACCTGCCTCAGACTAGAAATCAAAATTTAAATCTAGAGGTCAGGCTGACAGTGCAAAAATGACCCAAAATGGGAAAAAAGCCTTCAGCAAGTTGTAGCATAGTCACACACACCTCCCTTCATTGAAAATTTCACACTGGGTTCTCGCCATAGCAGAGGAACACAGTAGCACTTACCCTGTTTATTCCCATAAGCCATAAAAAGTAAAAGGACACGAAGACCTCATATTAACTGCAAAGGCAGATGAATGAAAAGTAACACAATAATGCAGAACAGAGGGCAGCAGTCCCCAACACTCCTGCTATCTACTTCTGTGGATTTTTTCCTCCAAATGCAAGCTATTACCAAAGGGCTGAAGGGGTAACAAGCAGAGGTGACAAAGTCCTACAGGGACTCAATACTGCCATCCTCACTACATACAATTAGGTCTTAGGAACATCTTTTTCCACCAAATAAGTTCAGTCACTCTATTCAAATACACTTCGATTTCACACTGTGTATTCAGCTTGGTAGCTCTTTTGGACTTTTTTCACAGCATGGACTCCACCTCAATAGATTCTCATGGACAACTACTTCTTTTCGCCTGGCCTTACAAAATCATTTTTCCTCCTACTGTGATCACTCAAAGTTCAAGTTGCTTACATGAAAAGGAAGCCAATGCTCAGAAAGCACCATGACATTTCTTTCCAATAAGCTGAAACTTCTCCCAATACTAGGAGGGTGAAAAGAAATTTTGTGATGACTTTAGAAACTGTGACACCAAGCATCTATATGCATTACTACTTCAATAACAAGACACTGGGAAAGCAAGCCCAAAGCTGAGCATATATTCTCAGAGCAATTCAAGTCATATACCTGCTTAGACCTAACAAATACATATCTACCTGCAGAAAATAGGACATAGCTTATTTAGTTTCAAGCTAACCTATGTTATTAAAAATTAAGATTTCTCATCAATCTGCTTTTCAAAAAATATGGGATTCTCAACATATTTTCTCCTACTTCTGTCACTGACATCTCCATTTATACCATTTGAATTTTAACACATACATCTACACAGAGACAGCATGAACCAGAATTTTCAAATCCAAATGGCAGACAAAAAGAGAAGCTAAGGATGTCATATTGACAGCCATGTGCTAGGCCTCACAGTGTGCTCTAAATTCAATTGGCAGCTTTTGTAAATAGCCATAATGGTTAACCACATAAGACATCCAGTTTCTATGATTCACCTTTCTATTTTACACTTGTGAGGTTCCAGTTCCTATATTCTTAATTGTCAAGACATTTCCACTACAGACAACAGTAGCTACATTCAATATGTCAAGTCTTCTGTCAGCAAAAGATAAAGCTACATTTCATCACACCCTGTGTGATGATTGAAGTTTTTGGACACTCAAAGCACTTCTGTCAATCATACCTGAATGATGAATACTGAGAGAAATTCTAAACATAACTGTATCCATCAGCTGTAGTTTCTCATCCTTATTGTCAAACTGCAGCAGCCCCTCCCACACTGCTTCCATCTTTCCATTCTGTGTAATTCTCTGTGGCAGAGAAACATTTTTTTCCTAGACCTTGCTGGTTTTGGCACTATTGTATCATCTGTTTATCTTGCTTAACATATTTGCAAGTCACAACACATACTGGGGTTGATTTTAAGCAAGTAATCACATGGACCAGCCAGCTAAGTAAACGTGTTTCCAAGCTACACGTCTGCAATTCTTTCCACTGAAGCACAGACCTGAATCCCTCTGCCCTGACACTCTCTTTCATGAACTCATACAATTACCTTTTAAACATCCACTCCACTGTCAAATTTGGCTGAACTAGTCAATGAGTTTGAAAATGATCACAGGTGAGGTCAAAAGACTGTGCACTGGAATAATACAACCAAAAATAAAAATTTAAGGGAGTATTTAGAGGGAGGCTGGTGCACAATCAAGAAGCACAGAACTACATCATTATAAAAAGCCGGAGAGCCTGAATACGTACTTAATGACTCGAGATTAGGAACCACAAGTGCAAATTATTTAGGTGAAAAATTCAGAACTAATCAAAGGTAGTATTAAAAAACAGTAGAAAGCTGAGCAAGTATCAGGCCCGCTTTTGTGGGTTATCTCTTTGACTACACAAAGCAAGAAATTAGTAGTTTGAAATTCACCTGATTCTTTTGACTTTAAGGCCTCTTTGATTTGCTGTTTAATTTTCATTGCTTCTTCCGCAGTCAAGTCCCCTTTTTTCAGTGTTACCACTTGAGGCTGCTCATCTTCCTTGTCACTGCCGTTGTCACTGTCCTCATCCGCAAGTGGAAGCTGCTCTCTCTGGACAAGAAAGAAATAAAAGCCATTCTGATCATCGCTCCAGTTGTGGGCCAGTTCTCCTTGGTTTCACTTTTGCAGAAGGGTTATTGAGAAGACTTGGCACAGCTGCCAGTGCCAGGCCCTCCCAACACACACTGTCCGAAGGACACTCCAATTCTATCACAGAGACATGGCTTCTCGTTGAAAACACCAGCAGCATGGCAGTATGGGCTTCTTCAATTAGAGACGAGAAGGAACTTGGAAAGCAAGAAATTAATTCCTTTTCTTCACCATCTTGACTGTGCAGCACTGTCTGCTATGCAACACTAAGAAAAGCTTTAAATGCATGGGTCCAAATTTGAACTTTCTATGCTGTGCTCAAAGCAGCACAAAGGGAAATGTGGGTCCATGGTGGCTGGATTAAACCTGGCTGAACAAATCACTGTAAGCAGCACTGACACAAGGAAGATCAAATTCCTGTTTCTACTCTCTCAAACTTGTGCACTGGGACAGGAGAATAAATTGGGGTACTTTTTTTTTTTTTTAATAAATCTTCTGGCATGGAAACCTCAATGCAGCAACCTGAAGTTTGGCAATATTAGAGGACCTGAAAACTGTAAAAAAACTGCAGAAAAAAAACTGTGCCTCAGGAAACGCTGCCTTTTAACAAGCTGGCTCAGACCCTACTGCCCCTGCCCTGCCTTTCCGGCCGTCACAACAGTTCATGACCACGGACCGAGAGCAAGATGTTCTGGGTTGGGAGGGACCTTAAAGATCATCCAGTTCCAACCCCCTCGCCGTGGACAAGACCACGTCCCACTAGGCCAGGTTGCTCAGAGTCCCATCCAATCTGGCCTTGAACAGCTCCAGGGATGAGGCATCCACAGTGTCCCTAAGCAACCTGTCTCACCACCCTCACAGCCAAGAATTTTTTTCCATGTATCTAACCTAAATTTCCCCTCTTTCAGTTCGAACCCCTGTTACCTCCTTTACAATATTTTTTTTTTTACCCTACTTTTAGAACACTTTTTCCACACCACCCCCCTCCTCCACCGCCCTGGGCTGTTTAAAGTCCGGTTCAAGCTGGGACATCACCGCTGTTCCCGCCGTGTCCCCACAGCCCCCTCGGGCACTGCGAGGCTGAAGCGGCGGCTCCGCAAGGCCGCCACGGCCGCCTTGCAGTCGTTTTGGTCCGCCAACACAGAAGCAAAACCAAGTTACACAGCCGATTTCAGTCAGTTCTAAGCGAGTAACTACGGCTCCCCCTTGCATTACAAAACCCTGGAACGCTGCTTCCCCACCGCCCGCTACGCGAGAAGGCGGGGGGCGCGGATGGGCCAGCATCAAGCCTCGGGAAGCGCCAGTAAGCGGGCGCTGCCCCTTCCCACGGGACGCGGGCCAGGGCGTTACCTTGGTGTCCACCGTGGGGCCCTCCCGATACCCGACCCGCCGCTTGAAGCGGCTGAGGAAGGCGGGCTCGGCCGGCCGCACGTAGGAGACCTGGTTCCTCTTGCTCATGGCCGCCGCGCGCGCTTCCGGGCGGGACGCGCGCCGCCCGCCGCTCCGTTCCGGAGCGCGCCCTGCTCCCGGCCAATGGCGGGCGACGAGCGCGCCGAGGGCAGGGGGCGGGGCCGCGCCGCTGAGCGCCAAATTCGAAGGCGCCGCCATTTTGGAGCAGTGGCGGCGGCAGCGGGTTGGAGTGATGGCTTCGGGTGTAAGAGGCGAGTGGGAGCGGCCAGGAAGGGGCTTGGGGATGTGCCCGCGGTTCGGGGAGCAGGGGGGAACCGGGGCGGCTTGGGGACTGAGGGATGGGTCTGCCTGTGGGAGCCGCACCGGTCCCGTGCCTTAGCGGGGCATCACCCGCACGGGAGAACCAGTGGGGCCGGGTGCGACGTGCGTGGGGCGCTCGGTGTCCCGCAGCGGGCTCGGTGTCCCGCAGCGGGCTCGGTGTCCCGCAGCGGGCTCGGTGTCCCGCAGCGGGCTGATGCCCTGGGGGATTCCGCCCCGCGGTGCCCCCGGGCAGAGCGCTGCCCCGGCGGTGTCGCGGTACCTGGGAGTCGGCCCTTTCCCAGCACCACAGAATAAGCTGAGCCCGAAGGGACCCACAAGGATCATCGAGTCCAAGTCAGCACAGCACCATCCCCAAGAGTCACACCACATGCCCGAGAGCATTGTCCAAACACTTCTTGAACTCTGTCAGTCTCGGTGCTGTGACCACTTCCCTGGGGTGCCTGTTCCAATGCCCAGCCACTCTCTGAGTGAAGAATCTTTTTCTAATATTCAACCTAAACCTCCCCTGACACAACTTCAGGCTATTCCCAGGGCTGTGCAAGTACCTATCGGTCTGATTTCAGTTTTTGAATGCACTCCGTTCATTGATAACTTGGGCGATTGAAGAATAAATTACTTAATTAGAAGCTAAAATATTTCTCAGATGTTGAGTAAGTTAAAAACAGCACGTATAAAGCTCATTCAGCAGCAGGATATTTAGGTGTGGTGGCTGACTCTGGTCACGGAGAGAAACATAACTTTTCCCAGACTTTGTTCTGGGGTAAGTTGTGAGAAAGCTTAGAGAAAGAATTAAAACTATTCTTATCTTAATATCTACAGCTGTTTGTGAATATGCTTAACAGTTACTACGTGATGTTTATAGAAAGTTGTTTTCAAGAAAGTGTTGTCCTTAATAAAGCAATGGTGTGACGGGTGTTCCTTAGGGACCAATCACATTCTGGGTCAATGATCCTGTTTATAAATTTGTCTTATTCTGATAAACCTCTCTTTTGGTGCCTTCTGAAGACTAGAGTCTGTCGTAACATTTAGGTAGTATGAATGTCAGAGCATCTTTGCACATCATTGTTCATTCCACTGTTAAAGGTGATCCTCCTACAAAAATACCTGTGTTCTTTTGAAGTTTATAAATACTGGTATTATTAGAATATTTTGAGGCATTGTCTGTCATTGTTACTTTGCTTATTTTCTAAATGCAGGTTTGTTACTTAGTTAATATTTTGACTATATTATGTACTTTCATGTCAGATTCACCCTTAAGTAAAAAATAAGTCACTTTATCTACCTAGGGGGTAATATATGCTGTCTCCTTGAAATCTGAAGCTGTGCAAAATGAGGCTCACTCACAGAATCTGAGGTTGGAAAGACCTCTGAGATCATGGAGTCCAACCTGTGACTGACCAACATCTTGTCAAACAGGCCGTGGCACTGAGTGCCATTCCAAACACCTCCAAGCATGGTGACTCCAGTACCTCCCTGGGCAGCTCATTCCAAAGTCTAATCATCCTTTCAGTGAAGACATTCCTCTTGATGTCCAACCTGAACCTCCTCTGGCACAGCTTGAGGCTGCTTACTCTTGTCCTGTCACCTGGGAGAAGAATCTGATCCCAACCTGGCTAAAACCTCCTTCCAGGCAGTTGTAGAGTGATGAAGTCTCCCAGAGCCTCCTTTTTGCCAGGCTAAAATTGACACATTGACAAGCGTGCTGATGTTCACATTAAAGGACTGGAGCTTTCTCTACCGCTATAACAAACTGAAATTTTTCTGCCAAAGGAAGATAATTATCAAACATTTTCATGCAGTTCTGTTCAAGCACAAAACAGATACTTATAAGGCTCTCCACTTATTTCCTTCTGTACTGCTTACAGTATTTCCTATTTAAGCGGGGGGGGGGGGGGGGGTTTGAGCAATAATTTTATTTTAATTTTTGTATGTCTCTCTTTTCTCTTATAGGAGATTTGCGTGATTCTTCAATATCTCTGTTGAACACACCTAGGTAAAATAATATTCACCAGTTCCCATATATTATTAATCACATTGCACAGAAAGTGCAAACAAAACCTATCATAACTTTGTGAGATAATTTAAAGTTTTTTCTTTCAATCTTTAACTGCCTAAGATCACTGCCTTTCTCTCCCAACATACTTACAGGCTTTACAAAAAATGTACTCATAATAAAACTGTTGCGGTGACGTGTTGGGTTCTTACTGGAATGCTGCCATGCAATAAATTTTCATTTGTCCACTAATTCTGCAGCTGGACTCTAGAGTGCATATGAAGAAATACCCCACTAGGAACTTCAGTCCTGTGAGGAAGCCCTAAACTAAAACAAAAACCAAAAAGCCCTCCTCCAAGTGTAAACTTTGCCACAACTCAGAAAAACGCTATACAATGACGGCACATTTGGCAAATTAATTTGGTGTGTCTTAAATCCAGTATAACATCTTCCCTTTCTCAGCTGCTGCTTATGGTCTCAGCCCTTTCCTCTGCCACTCCCCAACTCCACATCTCATTCATGAAGACCCTTCCCCACTTGTAAAACGGTTCTCGTCTTCTCTCTTGTATACCAAAAATAAAAATAGCAGTTACAACACCCACCAGTTAAAACTTTTGGAGAAGAATGAAGTAAAGTAAATCCAAGTTTGCTACCACTTCATGTAAGAATTTAATTCTTTAATATTTTATGAGTGTATTGATATTTATGGCAGAATGCTTCAGAGCCTCAATGTAAGTCATGCACTCTTACTTATTAAAGTTGATAAATGTGATGATACTGGTTAGGGATGTTTTAGATGCAGGCACTTGCTATGCTTTATTAGATTCATTGATCAAGAACTGATTTTTCCCCCCCCGCCCCCCTTGTGAGCACCAAAGAAAAATGCTAAAAAACTTTTTTGCTGGACTGCAGCATTATCTGATCCATTGGTCCATTAAAACTTCCAGGAGTAAGAAGGACATCTCATGTTCACTGTGCAGTGTGTTCTTTTAGAGCTAAAGTTAGGTGCCACAGCAATAAATTGCATGTAACTGCATGTCCTTTGTTTTTTAAATCTGCCACATTTTTACCTCTATTGATTCCATCGACAAGTAGTATGATTTTTGGACAGACCTTTGTAAGATTTCATATGCTTAATCTGATTGTTGTGATTTAATTTTATCAGACAGCTGATCTATTTGGAAGTAATCTAATGCATAAACATTTATTTAGTNACTTCGGCATTTATATTTTATTTACTATATTTCCTTCTTATACTTTTGCCTTTTAAATGGATGTATTGCTCACCTAGGACAAGTAATACCGGAAAGAAAATCCTTCAATTTAATTTCTGTACTATGGTGTTTGACATTCTGAGCATAATTTTAATTCTGCTAAGACTCCCAATTCCGTTTAATTTCTGTTAAAAAACCAAACAAAACAAAACCTCCCAAAAACCTCACCTGCTGGAAGCTATTATTTGTGGCTATGCTATTATTTATGGCAGAATGCTTCACAGCCTCAATGTAAGTCATGCACTCTTACTTATTAAAGTTGATAAATGTGATGAAATTGGTTGGGGAAGTTTTAGATGCAGGCACAGATCTAAGAGAAAAATGTGAAGACAGATGAGACTAAGTTGTGCAGGTCTGTTGAATGTGCCATTGTGCCTTGGCAAATGTTGAAAACTAGATTTTGTAAGTGTCACAGGCACCTGATCTACTGATGGTATAAACCGCATAACATAATCAAAGCCACTGGATCAAAATTATTATTATTATGTATTTGGAAGCTGTTACTATAATGCTGAATTTTGTTATTTATCTCTGAGTTTATCAAGGAATACAATTTTTTCAGAGAGAGTGATTTATGTCACAAAGACTTAGGATGTATCGTTTTGCTGTGAGAATTCCAGGGGTCATGGTACATGTCTAACCTTAAGGAAAGCATCTATTATACACTATTCCTATGGCATAGGAAACGCTGATAAAAAAGATACTTAAACAGGTGGTGCCAAGTGCCTTCTCTTTCCCTTCTCCCCAGGAGTCTGTGTTCTCAAGTGTGGCTAAAAACATTGTTGAATCCTGTATGAATGGCTACAATGGAACCATCTTTGCATAGTAAGTGATTTCGTAGCAATTACAGTCATTTCATAGCAAGGGTGACATTCAAGGAGATTGTGCTATAAGCAGTTGGGGTTTTAAGAGCCAGAGCCTGCCTTATGTTACACTAAACTTTGAAAGTGCTTCCTTACTGCAGCACAGCATAAGGAATGTTCTTGCAATATTGGATGGGACTCCTTGCCCCTCTTTTGGAGGAATCTCTGTGTAGGTGTTACGCTTTTAACACTTAAGGTTAATAATGCCAGTGTAAACTCATTTCAATCTTATTTACTTAAAAAGTGGGAGTTTCATTGTACTGTTAAAGAGAAAGCTAGTGGTTTTCAGTATGTGTATGGTAAAATGGAATGAAAATTGTTTTAACTTGACATTTGGTCAGCTCAACTCTTCAGTGACTCTTGGCTGCCTGTGGGAAAACTCATGAATGATAACTTTAACTTGTAGAATATTTTTAAGGTAGAAATATGTCCATGACTAGTAGTATGATTATTATTATATTAACACAATATTTTTCTCATTTTGAAAACTGAGGAAGTGCTTTGGTCAGAAAATGCTAACTTATAGGGATAATCTAATCAAAACTTTACTGGGTTTTTTTAGTGTATCACAGCTTTTGCAAATCTATGAAGTCCACTTTGTTACAATATACAAATGTGGAAAAATGAAATGAAATTGCCCTGAAGTTTCTCTAGCATGATTAATAACTACATTAGAAAAAAAACTCTAAAAGAAAAAAATAGTTTTAAGTCAGATATATCCTTATGTGCACTACTGAGTGACATAAAACTCTATAAAGATTGACACAAAAAATAGGTTTATGTATGTATTTTAAAGCCTTCATTTTAATGCTGACTTCTCTTTACAGCAGAAATGAGGAAGAAAATGGTGGGACCTATTTTTATACCTTTTCAGCTGATGGATTTCTCAGCTTGCTTCTATCTCCTTATCTTCAGTTTAGAAAACTTTTTGTTTGCTTCTTCTAAGCTTTGACTTCTCCTTAAAAGATGAAGACTCAAAAAAATTCAGAATAAAGTTTAATCTCACTTTTTTTTTTTCTTTTTGTTAGTGGCCAGACTGGGTCAGGAAAAACCTTTACTATGATGGGTAAGTGCATGAGAGATTAATCTTTCAGTGGTTTCTTGATTTTTTTCTTTTTGTCTTGAGATGTATTCCTCGTGTCAACCGCTACTCTTGAGCACTACTAATTAATTATTTTTTTTAAATTAAAAAATCTCTTTAGGACCATCAGATTCTGATAATTTCACTCACAGTCTGAGAGGTGTAATTCCACGGAGCTTTGAATACTTATTTTTTCTAATCGAGCGGGAAAAGGAAAAGGTATGTTTATTTTATAATTACTGTTGCAGTAATGTCTCACAGTACAGATTAGCCAAAGTTGGTCAAGTGGGTGTGCAGCCATTAAGTTACCAAGGTTATTGCCATCTTGCATCAAATGTATTAATGAGAAATGCTTGCATCTAGTACTCGACCAAATTATAGTAGAGTTTCTTCAGACACAAGTGTGGTTATATTTTGAGTCTAAAAATGCATCTGGGTTTCTGGATGTTGGTTGTCACCTGGGCATCAGAAATGTATAGTGTGCAGAATATATATGCAATCTAATAGCTTTAGATACGTGTGAAAAGAGACTTGCTGCCATACAATGACAGACTTAATAAAACAAATCTGTTTATAGTGTAAATTACTGTGTTTTTCAGGCTGGCAGTGGAAAGAGTTTTCTCTGCAAATGCTCATTTATTGAAATCTACAATGAACAGATATTTGACTTGCTAGATTCTGCTTCAGCTGGACTCTTTCTCAGAGAACACATCAAGAAGGGAGTCTTTGTTGATGGTGCTGTTGAACAGGTGTTGTCATCTGCTGCTGAAGCATACCAGGTATTTCTTGGCACTTTTTAATGCTGGACCATTCATCTTAAATCTTACATGGTAAATATTCCTCTTGGATTAAAGCACTTTTTTTTGCTCATATTTTGTCTGTGATGCTTTCTTCTCTATCTCTCTACTTCAAAACACAGTGTAAAAAAAGCTGGTTTAAGGCAATGCTTCCTGACTATCCCATACCTGTAAGAAATAAAAAGGTTTTAGAGTTTGGAATGCCTGAATGGCAATTACTGTGATCTTTCTCCAATGCTTGCCCTACACATCTCTGAAATAGCCACAGACGACTACATTTCCTGCTGAGTGGGCTCCATGTGTTCCAGAACTGTCAGGTTTATTTCTCCATGAATGATACACGTACACATAGTACTTGTGTGACTTTAAATTTTTTATTTTAAGTATTATTGTGTGTTGTGCTAATGTACACCAGTACGGTGTATGTTTATGCTTTCAAACAGCAGTGGCACTTTTGGAGAAAAGAAGTTAATATTATAACAAGTTCCACTACTAAGCTTGACTGCATCTGTCTTTTTTGCTTTTAAAATACTTACATTGGAAAACAGTAAAAAAAAGTCCTTGTCCTTGAGAGTTTTAAAAGCTGTTGCATGGACTTGTGCCTACAGCTGCTATGTCACCTGTATGTAAAGTACAGTCTGTCACAGCTGAAATTGTGATGTCTTTTTCATGTGTAGGTATTAACTACCGGCTGGAGAAACCGTCGTGTAGCATCGACCTCCATGAACAGGGAATCCTCCAGATCTCATGCAGTTTTCACTCTCACAGTGGAATCCATGGAGAAAAACAACGAGCTTGTTAATATTCGGTCTTCCCTGCTCAATCTGGTAGACTTGGCAGGATCTGAGAGACAGAAAGACACCCATACAACAGGGCTGAGGTTAAAGGTTAGTTCTGTAGTATCTGTGGCCTTTTTCTCCTTTCAGATGCAGTGCCCTGTTCCATCCACCAAATCCATTCACTCTTGTTCCCTCCTCTTTTTTAGGAAGCAGGAAACATCAATCGATCACTAAGCTGCCTGGGCCAAGTAATCACAGCACTTGTTGATGTGGGCAGTGGCAAACAGCGACACATTTGTTACCGGGATTCCAAGCTCACTTTTCTTCTACGGGTAATATATACATCCTCTGGTTTTTATCTGCTACCTGGGATGTAGAAAAAATTCAGTATTTCATTGGGCTTTTTAACTATTAAAAGCTGAACTCCAGTGCATTAAAGTTGTTTCAATATTGGGCAAGTGGAAAAAAGACTGAACATTATCTTTTTAGCCTAAACAGATTTCTAATCAGTCTATTGCTGTTAACTGAAGACAAATCTATTTATTCTAATAAGCTCGTACTAGATACATATTTGGAAGTTTTAATGAAAAAAAAGCACATTTTCATCCTTATAATTTGAGAAATAATGTGTATCAAAGTGTAATATTTAGAGACCTGTTGAAACATTTGATGTGATTTTCAGAATTAAGCTTACGTGTGCTTAGGGTTGGTCTGGTGTTAAAGATTAGTTAAATTTAGTCTCCCACCTGAGAGCTTATAGGCTCTTTTCAAATGAACAAAAAACAAAGACAGAAGCAGTCAAAGATTTGTTGGATGTCAGCACTCACCAAAATTCTGTGAAGAGTACATGAATGTCTGTAGTATATCTTTGTATTATAATATAGTATTTGTACACGTACAGTATTTGTATTACAACACAGTATTGTGATCACAGCAAGATTTCTCAATGTTCCATCCCACTTCTGTGTAGATTGATGAAACTCTGAGGAATTATATTCTTCCAATGCAACCCAAAATACATAAAAATTGGAAGAAAATTACAACTTTGTGAGTTGTTACTTTAAGTGGTTATTTTTTTGAGGTGTCTATACTGCAAAGAAGTCCACAGACATGACCTTCATTACTACAGAGAGAGAATGCCATTGAGGCTTGTGGACTACTCTGGAGTACCAGACTTTTAGTCTCTAGCTATAAATCCTGCCTTCTCCTGAGATTTGAGAGCTACTTGTTTTACAGCACAGAAATACTGTGCATGTAAAAGGGAGGTGATCCTTTTATATCCTTGGCCAAGAATCTGTTAGTTTGTGATTTTGTTTCTTTGATAGTTACAACCAGAAGGAAGATAGGTTGGAACAATGAACAGATGATGTTGAAAGTAGTGTGACCACTAACCTGCGAATTACCAAAATTATTTTGCAGTTGTTTAGAATTTTTTCCTCTGCCTGCTGTTCAGGTGAAGAAAGTATCTCAATATAGTCAGGGTTTTAAAGCCCCAAATAAAGTCTTTATTTATGGTCACACTCTTTATACCCACATTTGAAATAAAATTTGAGAGACTTACCTTCTGTGTGGATATTTGTTGAATGAAATTATTTCTGTTATTTGTTCAAATTGATACACAGTATCTTTTAGGAGATGGCATCCTATTGTCACCAAAAACGCGCAAATAAAACTAACTTCCATGTTCTTAAATAGGATTCTCTTGGTGGTAATGCAAAAACGTGTATAATCGCAAACGTTCACCCAGGATCCAAGTGTTTTGGTGAAACACTGTCCACTCTTAATTTTGCTCAGAGAGCAAAGTTGATTAAAAACAAGGTAAGAGAGTTACTTAATGTCTTTATTGTAGCAACAGACACTTACCATTTTATTTGCATATCTGCAAGCAAGGTAGCTTCACTGAAGTACTCCTCTGCTTTCACTAATTCAACTTAATTTAGCTTATTTGAAAACATTAATTTGCTTTGTGGTTTTTTTAAGACAAATTGTTTTTGGAAAGGACTTGTTTGCTCTTGGTTAGGAGTAAAGGACAACAGCTGGAGACTAAGTAGTGGCTGTTAACAGCATGTCTTCATTGCTTGCTCTCAGAGCACTTCATTAGAAAAGTAAAAAGTAAATCTATACTGAAAATGTAAATTCTCAAAAAAAAATTCTGATTCAATGTTGTTTCTGTTAACTTGTTCTATATTAATCCTGGTGCCCAAAATGTAATTTCTCATGAGTGTGTTTTTAAAAGCATGTTGGCATTTAGCTGAAATTGTCTCTGATGTATACTGCTTTGTTGGTGAAAAAGGTCTAGACAAAATTCTGCAGAAAACATTATATTTTTAAACCTCTATTTCCATCTGAAGTGCAACATGAATTCTTCCTTTCCTAGGATGGAAAGAGTTCTCAGTAATTTTACTGGTTTGCGTTCTTTGAGTTTTCTCTTATCGTGTAAGATTTTTATTTATACCTTTTCCTAATTTTCTCCTATTTATAAAAGGCTGTTGTAAATGAAGATACACAAGGAAATGTGAGCCAGCTGCAAGCTGAGATCAAGAATTTGAAAGAGCAGCTTGCTCAACTTACTTCAGTGCCATCTGTGTCCAGTATTTCTGTATCACAAGGTAGGAGTTGGAGATGGGGGAGCATTTGCTACTTCTGTAACCAGAAAGTTGAGGGCCTTCATTAAGTTTCTGAACAATTAATATTTTTGTAGGGACTGACCCACAGGGGTCACATTTTCCTTATGGATCCTATTTCCTGTACTTGTATCTGCTACCTTGCAGAAATTGTTAATGTGGTTTTATTTTCCTCATAAGTTTGAGTACTGGACTATGGTTTTATTATATGATATCTAGATATTCTTCCACTTCCTAAGATATATGCTGCCTAAATCTTTAAGTAACCAAAACCAAAACAAAATGTGATTCCTTGTACATTTAAGTCAGAAGGAAAGCACAATATTGCATTCTGTTTAAGCTCAGGACTGGATTTTCTTCCCATTCTTCCCTTTTTTGCCCCTTCCAGAAGAACCTAAGAGGGATGCTTACTTCCAACAGACATTTGATTTCAATATAAGGTGGAAATAGACTTTTTAGGTAATCTTCCATAAGCGTCTCCCTAGGCCATTTTATCTGCAATACAAATTTCAGCAGAGCTTCCCAGTATGTATGTTTCTCACCAAAATGCACTGCTTGATAATGTTTGATTGCAAGGTCATAAACTTTGTCTTGTAATCCTTACTGACTTTGTCAGTCAACTCTTTCCTGACCTTGCCAAGAAATAGAAGATACAGCAGGAGAAGTTACGACAGAAGGTAGAAAGCCTTGTCTAATATAAAGCATCTGGGGCTGAGTTTTCCTAAGGAAAAAGTACTTCTCTGTTAGCATAGATGTTCAACCAGTAAAAACAAGTCAGAGATGGGCTACAGTCAGAGGACACTGAATCATGGTTTGTAAATATATGAATATTGACAGAGACAATGTTTAGACCCATGACAGAGTTCTGAGGGAAAACAAGTGATGATGGTTAAACACTTAAGGAGGAGTTTTGAAAAGAACCTAATACATCAGAGCTGTATTTGTTCTGTGCAGTTAAATTATGTTTGTAATGCTCAATCACAGAAATACAAAATCTGCTTTCTAGGTACTTCAAAAACATGATGGCATTTTAAAATATATTAAATCACGATAATATAGCTATCATGCACCTAGATACTATGGTGATTAGTATTCCATAAATAAGTACACTTGTCCGTATTAGAATATTCAGAAGTGCTATTTTGAATTAATTTCTAAGTGGATTATTAAACCCTCTTAATCCCTTGTGTGGACACTTTCCTTCCAGATTAAGCCACTAATTGTCTACATAATTCAAGCTTATTTTCCTAAATTTCCTTCTCATAAACCAGTCAGTCCACTTTTAATATGTACAAACTGTACTAATAATGCTAATAATGGCTTAGTGTTATCAAATTAATTTCAGGGGGATTTTGCATTTTGTAGATATGCTTAACTGAACAGACTGATTCTTTTACTTTAATAAAAGTTCATTGCAAGGCTGTTTAATGCTTGAACAACTTTGTTAATTATACAATTATGTAAATTAGCTCTGTTCTTTATCAGCACTTGCAGGTGACTAGGAATTACTGTCTAAACAGTGTGCTCTGGATATGGCACATGATCTTTGTGGAAGAATTACACTGTTTAAAGAATTTATTTGAATTTACTTTACACAACTGTCATGTTATATACATAGAAAAACCTGGGTAAGTGGTATTTTAATAAATATGGCATTTGTTTCTTTGACTTCCCCTACAGATGCTGTTGAAAAAGGGAAGAACAATGTAAATTACATTAACAACTTTCTTGAAGCAATGTTGTTCTGGGAGAAATCAGAAGGTGAAAAGAAGGTAAGAAAGCACTGGTATTTCTAAGTGCATTCAGGATACTTTCTGGTGAGAGACCACTGAGCATATCAAAGCTGACTCTCTTAATGATATTCCTTGGTTTTGAATAAAAAGACTGTCCAAAGGTAACAAGGGAACTTAGTCAAATTACTTTTAAGATAACATCTATAGTGCTTAAGGACAGTGGTTCAGTGGTGGACTTGGCAGCGGTGGATTAATGGTTGGGTTTGATGATCCTAAAAGTCTTTTCCAACTGAAATAATTCTATTTTTCTATTCTGTCTTTCAAATTCTGACAAGCCATAGGATAGCTTTGACAGTGTATTTAATTTTATGGGGTGGGGGGTTTATTGGGGTTTTCTAATTAAAAAAAAAATTGAACAGAACAAGCTTCTGGTTTACTTACTTTTGAGTGTTTTAATCAACAGTGTGTTTTTTGAAGCAAATGTCCCAGTCATTCTCATTTTATTGTTCTTTGGTCATGGTGTAGTACTGAACAGCCAAAATGGATTTTTATTGTTTCTAAAGGAAATTAACTGAAACAGGCACTCTAGTGATGCGCATCTGAGGTGCTTAACAGAATATTTACTCTACTAGATCACATTGGAGTTTTTAAGTACAATTTTTGCAACACATTGTGTAATTTGGATTCTTGGTATGAGCTGTTGCTCTCTACAAATCTGCTGCAAATAATAGTCTGTGTATTCACAAAATTACTGTTAACTGGAATCTTGCATTATTTGTCTGTCTGTGTATATGTATGTAAGATGTGCATCTTAAAAATTCACTAATCTGTATATGAACTTTCTAAGAATTTATTAGAAAAAGTTGCACAGCTAGAAGAACTGTGTGCCATGAAGGAAAAATTTGTTCAGTCCAATAAAATGATAGTTAAATTCCGGGAAGACCATATTGTTCGCTTGGAGAGATTACATAAGGAAGCTGGTGGAATTTTATTGCCAAAAGAGCAAGATGATCTCCTCAGTGACTTGAGGGAGGAAGTGCACATACTCAGAGCACAGGTAAAGGACTTGGTTTTTCTTTTGTGGAACAATTTTTTTTTTGTACGATGGCTCACGTGTTGTAGTCCTGTGGTGGGTGAATGCAGGCTTTTTAGGAAAGTCAGGTTGAAAAGAAGAGGATGTGTGGTGGGTTCCGTTATAGAAGCATCACAAACGCTTGTGGCTTCCCTGTGGAAGAGACAATGGCTGGGTTTAGAGCTTGTGTTTGCTTAAGACGAGACTGTAGTGATGTCGTGGTGGGAGCTTGCCACAGGCCACCTGATCTGGGTTAGGCAGAGGACCAAGTTTCTTTTCAGCAGCTCAAGGATGTCTCCAAATCACAAATCCTCATTGCTATGGCAGACTTCAAGCTCTATGATATCAGTTGAAAGGGAAATACAGCAGGATGCCAATAATGCAGAGGGTTTTTGAAGGATAATACACATGCCAGATGGACATATAAAGCATGATGTGGTCCTGGAGCTGTTTGAAGAACAGCTTTGGGTTATTCAGGTGTCTGGTAGGTGTGGTATCATTTGTGAGGCAGTTTTGAAGAACAAAGAAACCTAAGAGAGAAGGCAAATTCTTGAAAAACAATTTCCTCCAAGCAAAAGTAAGGGAAAGGAGTAAATGTCTTGGCAGAGTAGCATAAATCTGTAGCTCATAATTGAGCTTCAAAGGAAAGGGAGGAGGAGAAGAAATAAAGTTTAGGACAGTCCTTTATTGACTACAGAAACATTACTATGGCTTGCAAGGAAGATGCCATTACTATGGCGTTAATTTTGAACTTTGGCTTTCTTAAGGTGGAAAAGGGGACCAAGAGCAGCAAGAAAAGCATCCTACTGCTTTATTACCAGTAAAAGAGTAAACACATAAGATGTAAACTCGCTGTTTTGAGAGCAGATTCCAAAGTAGTAAGAAAATTAACCAAAGAAAAACTAAATCATTTTAACCACTGTGGGGAACACCTCTCTTCCTTTTCTATTACAGTTTAATCCTTATTAAAGGTAGTAGAGTGATAGCTAGATAGCTATAGCATTGTCTGGAAAATAAAAACTGTTGAATAAAATATTGATTACCACAGATGGAACAGCACCCACGAATTGCAAAGTACGCCATGGAGAACCATAATCTCAGAGAGGAGAATAAAAAACTTCGTTCTTTACAGTCAGTTAAAAGGGCCCAAGAAATTGATGCTCAGACCATTGCAGAGCTAGAAAAAGCTTTTTTGGAAGCTTCAGCCACAGAGAAAACTACTAGAGGTAAAAAAAATATGTTTATGTTTTCCAGCTAAATATGCTTATTGTGTTTCTGCTGTGGGCAGCATAGTGTTGAAAATGTCTGTCTTGACGTATTTTTGCCTTCCTCAAAGTGGTACCTGAAGACTGATAAAAAAATTTTACTTACTTGTATTCATGTTGGCCTTCAAGCAATAGGGAATTTTGATTTGCATCTTGTGAAACTCATCTATAATCTCATTTTGTGGTCCTTAGTCATCATGAAGTCTGCAGTAATATTAATTATTACTGGTTTTCATGTGGACTGTTGCCAATACCTATTTTTGTCAATCTCAATTGCTGCTGTGCTGTTCAAAATTGCACAAACGCTTTAATTTTAGTAAAACTTTAGGTATTTGAGCTGCTGTGTGATTTCAGAGGGTCTGTGTTTGTTGTTTAGGTCACCACTTACATTCCACCACCATGTCAGTGGAAGGCAAGTCGCTGGTATCTGTCGAAAAGCTGAAAGCTCGTCTGCTGGAGACCCAAGCTGAACTGGCAACTTCAAAGCAAGAATATGAAGAATTTAAAGAGCTAACCAAGTGAGACAAAACAGTACTGAAATATCTGTAATTAAATGGTTTTAAGTCATTATTTATATTGATTTTTGAAAGACTCAGATCCTGACTATATCGACTAGATTTGTTCTTTGCATGTAAGAAAGGGCCAGCTTAAGAATAATGGCATGCACACACAGGGTATGTTCCTGTTGACCTCAGTTATTCCTAGACTAGGGAACAATCATCATTAAATCTGAAGGTACATCTGCACAGCTGCAGGTTTCTTTGTCTTTTCTAAAGCCACTCTTGATAGTAGGATGCAGAAAAATGCTTCACACCATGCAGGAGATGGACATACCCTTTAATTCTGGTAGTCACCTGCTTAACAGCACTGGTAGAGTTTAGCTTAGTTTCCATGTAGAGCAAATGTTTTCAGTAATTGAAATATTACAGGAGGAGGCACTGACAGGAAGCAGGAGTTGATGGGTAAGGGAGAATGAGAGGGGTATTTGGGGTTTGGTTTTGTGCAACAGTAGTTTTTAATATCATCACTTAAAGTTTGCAAGCTTGAGTCAACATAAATATAGAATCCAAGCACCCCAGAAAACTCTGGCTGACCTGTTGGTTAATTTTTTATCTCAATTTCAAAGATTTTTAAGAAGGCAATAAAACTGTTATCTTAAGACTCGTCATGGGAACAAAGGTTTAATTCAATTCACAACAAAGACATGGTGTCAGTAATACATCTCTATTCATTTGCTTTGGCATCTGAACATGAGGTAAGGGTCTACATTGCCCTTATGAATGCAGTAAAGAATTTACTGTCGTCGTTCTCCTGGAGGGCAGCACAAGATAATGGGAATGGCCTCACTAATACCTTCAGTGTTCATATGCATGTGAATAATACATAACTTCACTTGATTAACCCCATTTCTGAAAAATTCAGGTCTTGTAACTGCAGATAGAAGAAAAATAGCATTTTCAGCAAATGTAATGCAAGCCTGGAAGGCAAAAGGGACCTGATTTTTTTTAATATATTTTAATTGTACCTAACAATGTTGCTTTCTGTTGATTTCAGTGAAATTAGAGTGTAATTCTAAAAGCATCAGGCACAATTTTGCCTCCCCACTTCTATTTTTACAAAGTAGCTTTTAATATCCTTTTTGATTTTTTAGGCAATTGTACAAATCTGTATTTTTATTGTTAGATTTCTGTGTAGCAAATCCTATGAGCTTTATAAATAATAGTATTGTGATCTACTGAGGTTATCAATTCAGCAATCCATCAATTGTTCCATATCATCAATTGCAGTAGTCTATTTATATTTTTATATATTGATTGCTTTATTTTTCTTTTTATATTTATATATATAAATATATAATTAAATATATTTCTATTTTATGTATTCCATGTTTTGTGAATATATTGCTTTCTTGGTAGTATGCATGCATTTTATTATCAATTGCCAACATTTTCTTGTTGGAGTGGAGTGCAGTCAAGTGGAAATGTGTTTTTCAGCCTCTGGAGTCACTAAATTTAAACTTGTTTCCAGTTTCAGAGTGACTGAAACTTTACATACAGGTGTAACTATATGCTGTAACTGAATAAAAGTATAGTAAAATAGCAATTTCAGGAAAATAACATATGCTAATTTTTCTGCTGTCCAATTGCAGTCAGAACTAAAGTTCTACTCTGTTCCCTAAGTTTTGCTGCAGATGCCAAGAGCGTGAGGGAGAATGATTGCATTAAGCTGCCAGGAGATGAAATAGTATGTTTCCATTTGTCTATAGACTTTGACCCTACCATTACGACGGTAATGGCAACTATCACAGTAACAGCGTGTAGCTCTGCAAAATACCTAGTGAAAATTATTCCTAAATTTCTGCTCAAATGTTGGACTTCAGTTAAAGTACTCTTAGAGGGCAAAATAATCTTAACAGAGCAGCACTTTCAGAAAAAAGTCTTTAAAGGATTTTCTTTAATCCTGGCAAGCTCCAGTTCAGACTTCTCATATAACTGGATAACATTTTTAAAGCTTAAAACCATATTGGTATGGGTGATACCACTTTATCATAAAAGGAACTGCAGAGCTCTCAGCTTACTTCTTACCATGTAATGGATTTTTTTTCTGACATGTTTAGTTATCCATCTGCTTGCTTCATTATGCAGGCACAAATAAGCTGCTTAGCTTTTTAATTTTTTATACGTTATTTTTTACTTTTTAATACAGCAGTGGTGGCTTTCTTCTCAAAATAATGCATTTCAGTGTTTGGGTAAAAGTTCAGCTGCAGTTGGCAATACTGCAGCATATCCTTACTGATAGGAAGGCATATTCATGGAATAGTTTTGACAGCAGCAAAATACTTCCTAAACAGGAAAAAACAGATGGAACTGGAATCAGAGCTTCAATCCCTTCAGAAAGCAAACCAGCATCTTGAAAACATTCTGGAGGCAACCAAAGAACGCAAGCGCCGAGAAGTCTCTCAGCTACATAAGCTACATAGAGAAAGTCTTAAGGTATGAGAAGAAGTTTATTTAAGGCCACACATACTTACTCCTGAGTTGTACAAGAGTACAGGCTGTCATTTGTGTGATCCCTTAGCCTAACTAATTTTCTGGAATGTTCTCCATATGTGTAAACCAAGTAGGCTACTTTTAGTTCTGGAGTAGGAACTGAATGACTGCTACTGTCATCAGATGGCAAATCTGAAGAAGTAATAGTAGTTCAGAACTAGCCACTTTAAGCATTTTATTTCATTATTCTGCTTATAGAATTAAGAAATACAATACCAGACAATGTTTTAATTTCACTTTACAGTTAACATAAAGACTGCTTTGTAATATTTGTAACAGATCATAACCACTCCAACTAAAGCCTACCAGCTAAGGTCTCGCCTTGTGCCACGAATAAGCCCAGATTGTAATTTTGAAGATTTTCAGCATTCTGAAGAGATGATGGATGACATTGTAAAAGAGCCAGTTCCTCCAGAGATGATTGAACAAGCATGTGAAGCCATTGCTGAGGAGCTCAAAGTGGCACAGGTGAATGTTCTGAATAAAATGAGAAGTGTATGTGCAACTTTACAATAAAGTGGGCTTTGCCATTAAGTACTTCCCCCACACCAAGTGCATTTTAATTTGCATGGGAAACTGAAGCCCCTCATTAATACTTAACACTAAACAGTTCTCTGTACATTGTACTTGAAAAAGGATTTACAACTAAAGTACTGAAAGTGATTTGAGGGTTGAATATCGTAAGTAGTTTATTGCAGGATGTTCATACTTTTTTCTACTTAAACCTGCTAACTTGTCTCTGAGGAATCCTCTTTATAAGTTGATGGCTACATTTGGAACAATACACAAGCTTAATATATAATACTGCATTGTTTGAAGAAACCTGCCAAATAATGCTTGTCCACCATTTTACATTGTCTTGTATATTTTCTAGTGGGCAGGGAAGGTCTTCTGACACATAGAAGAGCCCTTTTGACACATAGAAGAGCACTACAAATTTATCTGAACTACTCTTTAGAAGCTGGAACTAACTTCAGTAAAACTCTGGCACAACAGCCAAAACCCCTCTTTGATGCTTACTGTAGTGCAGAGATCCTGTAAGGAGTTTAACGAGCATATGTTTTGAATAATTTCTTTTTAAAGCCTTATTTTTCCAAGATAAACATGTGTCTGGAAGTTAAGTGTTTATTGGATTCAGTCCTTGTATTCAGTAATGGATTTTCTTGTGTTTTGGCAGTTAAGTTAGAAATAGGAGAAATCAGCTTCTTAAGATACCAGTTAATTTTTGAGTGTTGTGTTTTCTGTTGGTTCAGGTCATAAAAATATAAACTTGTTGACTTTTTATATTTAATAAGCACAGACTGCCATATGGCATGTGAAAAAAAGTGCAAGATGGGATGCTCTAATTTTGAGTGTCTGTTGTGTCACAGGAGCAACTGAGCACAATGCAGACAAAGCTGGATGAAGAAGAAAGCAAGAATATAAAACTCCAGCAGCATATTAATAAACTGGAGCATCACTCTGCACAAATACAGGAGGTGAGAGAACAATGTAATATAGGGCTCATGTAACTATCATACAGTCATACTGCTGTGTTGTCTGGTGAGGTCTTGCAATGTTACTTGCATTTTGACAAATCTACATAGCATCATAACTCAGGCTGTGCAGGAAGACAAGGATTTAAAATCATGGAATAGTTTGGTTTGGTTTAAAGGTCACCTAATCCAGCCCTCCTGGAGCTGGAGTGAGCAGAGAAGGTTCATTTAACATAACACTGCAATTTTGAGTTTGTTTTTGTTGTTTTAAATCTTGTGAATCCGAGCCTGCTTGAGCTTAAATATAAGCAAATAAACACTGTTGTGGTTGGGTTTGACCATCTTCAGGATTTCTTGAAAATAACTGTAGTAACAAAGAAATTTTAAACTTTGGAATGCTGAAAATACTCGTCTCAGTTGGAACTACCTATCAAATATTTGCAAGTCTTGCTTAATTGCTAGGGTTGGTTTATCATAGAAAAGGAAATAAGGCCTGTATTCTTTCCAGATCAGTCTCACTTCTGATATCTGTGATATCAGCTCCTAAGCTGTGGGTTCCTTTTAAATGAATTTTTTAGATAAGTTAATGTCTTCAATTATATATTTTTTTTCCTTGGACTTGGAGGGATTTCAGAGTCACCAAATACTGAATTTAAAGACAAATGTGTTTATAATCAGTTGATGAAATGCTTTAATACATCATTACATTATTGTTATAGTGGGTGACCTACCCACTCCTACACTTCCTTCTATTTAACAAATTTTACTTTTCTTTTCAAGCTTCTTTCATCTGAAAGGAATGACTGGAGTAAAGAGCGCCAGGAGCTCCTTGAACAGATAAAATCACTTGAAAAGCAGCTTCAAGAAAGTCAAAACAAGGCTGATAGTAAGTCTTTGTAATACTAAAATTTCATTAAAACTTTTGAGGTATCTTACTGTTTTAAATCAACAATAGCACGTGCTGAGTAGCTACTTGAGGTGTTAGACATACTGGTTTGATTTTTCCCTTTTTTTTTAATAAAGAAAGCTATCTTTAATACTTGCAGATCATCTTTGCCTAGTCTTGCACAGTATACAATATTCAAAATGGTTCTGTCTTTGAATGTGAAGGAGGTACAAGATACCGTATTTAAAAAGAAAATATTAAATTTAAAAAAAGGATTAAACCTCTATTGTCTAGGTAAATTACACTGATATTGTATGGAATGTTTTTAATTCACCTTTAAAGTCAGTGTTTCATTGACCTTCTCCATGAAGCCTTTTTGTGTGTGACTTTCAAAATTATTTCTACTGAAAACATGCAGAGGTTTGTGACCCCAGCAGGCTCTGTAGCATTCTGTGTCCTATGTCTAGCACAGTTTTCCAATTAACATGTAAATTATTTTGGGGTTTTTCGACAGTATTAAAAAGTGAAGTCTGTGACTTGCGCATTGTCCTGCAGTCTGCAGACAAGGAGCTGTCTGCTGTAAAACTGGAATATAATGCCTTTAGGGAAAAGCAAGAGAAAGAAATAAGTCAGCTTTCTGGTAGACATATGGATGTACAGTTCCAGCTGGACAGTGTCAGGTATGTTGGCAGTTTGGTACAATGCCTTGTCATCGCTTCTGGATGCATCCAGTGATTTAGTCATCATCTCCTGTGTGTAAACTTACATTTTACATGTTTTCTTTAAAGTTATTTTGTGTTTGTACCTTGTTTGTTGGGGGGGAGGGTGTTTGGTTGTTTGGGTTGTTTGATTGGGGTATTTTTGCTCAGTTCTTTCATGCCTATTTCAGGCAACATGGTGGAATTATTAGAAAGAAAAAAAAAGTTCCTTCCTTAATTTTACTTTCCTGTATAATTTTCTCAATAAATAGGATATACCTATAAACTTGCTGCTCTCCAAAAGTTAAGTGGACAGTTTGTCAGTCTGGTCATGTGAAGCAGGTGACATAATGATGCTGCTCTAAAAATACAAACAGAAAGAAATCACAAAAAAATAACGGAAGTTTGAGTATCAAAGCCAGAAAAGCTCATTGCATTGTCTGCAATAATTGCCATTCTTATCAGGAGATGATAATCAGTATGGTTTTAAATTACTAATGTGATTTAGTTATGTTGGGTTTTATTGCTGTTTTGTTTATTTTGTTTTGTTGTGCTTTGGTTTTATGTTTTGAGTTTGATTTTTCTTCCTGGAAAACTTAACTACATTTTGCATTATAGCAGGTCATGTCTTAGCTGAAGTAATTTTTTGAGCGAGGCATTGTCAGACCAGGAACCTGGAACTGAAATTAAATACTGTGGTTGTATTGGTGCATTCTGTGTTACCAGAAATACTGTTTAGAAAATATTCTTTCTCTCTGTGTATTATTTTAATATTTTAAAATACAGTTGACTGGACTATTTCTATAAGGACACAAACCCTTACTAGAGTATTTGGTCTGGGTTTTTTTATGAAGGCTAGAACATGAAAAGATTCTTGAAGAAAAGGCAAGCCTGCAGGATGACTACGACAATTTGCAGGAGGTAGCCAAGTTTGAGACGGACCAGCTGAAGCAACAACTTGAGGACAGGAAGCAAGAAGCAGAAGCAATGAAAACAGAGCTTTGTGTAAGACAGACAAGGATTTTAAAAGACTTAATTATACAGAACCCAGATTGCTTAATTCCTATTGTATCACTGATAACATTCCACAGTAGTAATAGGTTTCTTGGCGATTTCATTTGGAAGATGTACCCAAATTCTTTTTCCAAACTTAGTGCAAGATTTTTGCAACCACAGGCTATCAGAAATATCCAATAGCATCATGAATAGTAAGTTTTTTAGCTGAAGAAATTGCTCGGGAAATGTTGAGCATGATGGGTTAATTAGTAAAGGAATAAGAAGCTTCTTTGGAAAAGAATCCTTGGACATTGAAAAAGGACATTGAGAGATGACCTTTTATCTCAGAGCTAGCCAAGACTAGCCTAATTATTCTATCTTTACAAAGCAGTTTCTTTAAAATTTTCCTAGTGGATGTGATCTTGTTAAAATGATCTATGGCTTGTGGTGGATCACTGTCCTGCCATTTAGTTGACGCTGTCCTTGAAAGCCTGTCGGACTGCAGTGACTGCAAAACAGCAGCAAGGTTGCTCAAGAGCTTTTGCAAATAATTTTGCCTGTGTTTCTGCAGGGTATGTGGTGCCTGCTCGGCAAGTTTGATATAAATTTTCCTTGCTAGTGTGTTTAAGAGAATGCTTACAGATTGAATATTATTGGTTTAAATTCTATATATTTCAGCATTTTGAACAAATACAGAATTTTAAAATGCCCCCAAATTATTCTACCACTGAAATTTCTAATTTTTCCCTTCACAGCCTTGGATATTGAGAAACATCATAGATATATAAAATTATTATTAATGGCAGGTGAAAAGATTCGATTACTTAATATGAATAAGAGTTTACTTTTAAATGTCTTCAGGACAAACTAAAGATCTTCCAGTTTCCAATTAAGGTTTTGTGGGGTGGTTGGTTTTTTTCAGTAATCTTAAGGATTTGTTTCGATTTTTATTTTGTTTTAGATTGCTCTAGAGACCTTATATTGTAACTTCTTATAGCAAACATATATTTTCATATTCTAGAACCTTTTACAGCTTCTGAAAACAGAAAAAGAACATAATGAAAAACTAACATTACAATTACAAGAAGACAAAGAAAACAATTCAAAGTAAGTTTTAATTAGCAGTGGGGTTTTTTTTTCATCTAACCTCATTGGTGCTATGTGTTGTATTCAGATGGGGTTCCCATTTGTAGAGGTGTTTTTCTCTGGATGGGTTTTTATTTTATCCAAATCAGAACAGCAGTTCATTTTAATTTAAAATAATTTCATTGTATAGTTTTTCATGTCAAAGATAAAATTCTGCCACTGATAGCAGTGTAGTAACTAAAGGCTAGTAACTAAAGTCTTAGTCTTCTGTATAGCACTGAGAATGTGATAACTGAAGAACTCTTAAAAAATTAAGTGCAAATAAAATAAACTCATATCACTTTGTTCTTCTTGAAGTTCTCTTACATTTCTAGTGAGAAATATAATCAAAACATGTTTTTATTCACCAGGGAGCTCTTGAAAGTACTTGAAAAAGGACAAGTGGAGAAACCATTTTCAGAAATGGTGACACGGTGTGAGCAGCAGGTACAACAGCAGATTTGAATATGTGAATTATGTGTTTATGGCTTTTCTTGGGCATTAATAACAATTTTATTGGTGTACTGACTATTAAGTTGATTACCAGCAAAATAAATGTAGAGTGGACAGGCTACATATTGTTTTCTTAAGCTACTGGTTAATTTTTTAGGTAAGGTTAACAACTTACTTTCTTTTTTTTTTTCCCCACAACTTGGTGCTTTATAAAACACACCAAAGGTAGTGAAGACGTTCCTTCACAAATATTATTTCCTCTAGGAAGCAAAACTGAGGATGCTGGAACAGGAGATGGCTGCTGCTGAGGAGACTATTGCTTCTTTGAAGAAGACCAATGATACAGATAAGGTTTGGGCTTATTTCTGTTACTGATACACAGTCTTGTGGGTAACTATGTTCTGTAGTAGAGATTAAAGACCAGAACCTTCCTGCACTGCTTGGTAATTTTGTGCTTTTAGGCAGTCCTGGCTATATAGTCAGGCAAAATAAATCCTACCTTTTCCTAGCATGGAATTTGTAGGGAGGTAGGAAACTGGTATGCATTCAGAGAAAAGACAAGTTGACTGAAGGTTAAACAAAAAAAAAAAACGAAGGTAAAACTGTACTGGACAAAACATTCAATCCCTAAACAATGCATAATTCCCCTAGATGATTAATAGAGCCTTCCAGTCAGGACACTGCTGTAATGAGCAGATGGAAAAGGTAAGAAAGGTGCTAAAAGAATGTGACTGTGTCACATTATCTTTATTAATAAAATCAAAGCACTTCTTTATGTAGAGACTGTTTCAGTATGAAAGTTTAAATGGCCTGAGTTCCCTTAGTGCAAGCATATGTGCTGTCTGTAAAACAGGCATAAGAAATCACACGGTGTGTTAACTACCTGGCATGATGCAATATAAGTATTGCTTTTTCCATCATAAACCCAAAAACCTGGTCAGATTCACCTGGTATTGTCAGTGCAGTGGTGTTTCTTGAATGTGCCTTTTTCCATTGCAGACAAATGTACCCTTAAATTATAGTAGTTCTGTTCTCCTGTTAGTAACCCATTACAGCCTAAGACTAAATCAGCAGGCCAGTCTTCTCTTCTAACACTTTAGTTCTTTAAGTGCTTAGAAGAAAAGCCAGTGATTTAGCAACAAATTTTCTGTTTTTTCTTTATGTGTGCAGTTTGAGGACTCATTTTCACCTGATTGATTAACGTTTGGGATTGACAAATTATATACCAAAAAACTCCAGTAATACATTATATGGATTTTATATGTATTTTATCAGGATTAATTTTTTTATGTTGCAGGAAGTTGTAACTGACTTGATGAGACACATCCAGGAGCTGAGGTCTTCAATTAGTCATAAAACTGAGTCCATAGATGGGCTGACAAGAGAACTCAAGGATATGAATGTATGTTCTGTCATTTTGAAGGACATGGTATTGTTCTTTAGAAATGGGAGGCAATGACATGTCTTATCATGGGTCTTAAATAGCATAACTTGCTGTAGTGTTTGAGAAGGAAAATTCTTTGTTTTGACATATGGAAATCTTCTTAACATTTTATGCCTAAGGCTGTCTCAAAAAGTGAACCCTCTCCACGTGGTGGGTAAAAAGCTGTGTCTCCAAAGGGACCTATTCACATCCTGTAAACTCCACTCAGCTGACAGTCACATTTAGATTTTCTCACAAATTGGCAATTTAAGACCTCAGCAATTGAAGCTGAATTGTAAATTTGTTTTAGATGGAGTAAATTTTTATGTTGCTGGCATTACTATGTTCTACATCTGAAAACAAGTATAAAGAACTAAAACTGTGTATTTGAATAGCTATGAATAAATATGATGCCTCTGCTTTATTGAAATACGTCTGGTTTGCAAACTGATAGAGCAACCAACAGAATGCTTTACATAATATAATATGTGTGAACTGTAAATTGAAATGGTTCTATAGAAAAATGTTGATGAGAAAGATTTCTAAATAGGGCTATCTCTTTAATAATGGTTTTAGTGGGTAATATGTATTGTGGTGGCTAATTCATGTTAATAATCTTTTTATATCATTCTGACAACTAATCTCTATAAATGGTGTGTAGAATTTAGCAAGTAAAATATATCATTCTGGTTTTAGTTATTGACACTAATTTCTATATGTAGTTGTCATCATAAGATTTGTGATGTACATTTATTTGTCTTCTGTTTGCTAACTTTACCTGATAACATGTTTTTCTAAAATATTTAAAATTTAATTGAATGCTTTTTGTAGTGCAAGTATAATATGGTGCTGGCTGCAAAAGAAGAAAGCAAGAGAATCATAGAAGATCAGGAAAGGAAGATTGAAGAACTGAAGGAAGCCTTGGAAGGAAGAGAAATAGCTGATAACATTGAGGTAAAAACATTAATGTTGGTGTATTATGATTATTTGTTCAACCAGAGCCATTGGATGTAGTTTTGCTTAAAATGCTCATGTAAAACTTAACCTCATTTTAGTTCAAACTATAGCTAGTTAAGCTGTTCTTAGAAGAATTTTTCATGAGATACCTGACAAATTCTGTTAAATTATCACGTTACTTGACATAAATATTTTATAAGCTACTTCATAAAAGCCTATGCTAAGAGCCTGGTTTAATTTTGTTAAGGCCACTAAGGAATCATCAGCTGAATTTAATGGCAGCTTTAGATGATGCATCTAAGAAATTAAAATAGGTAGAAGAATATATTATGTTCTACAGTGTATCTTCCCCCACTGCACTATATTCAGTAATATCTTTCCTTTACTCATAATTTTAACTAAAAGCTCCACCTGCTGGAAACAGATCTAGGGCACACATTTGATTCAAATATGGTTTTGCTTTTTAATAGTGTATCTTTCTTTAACTCTGTCTGTTCTATTACTGCTGTCACCATTATTTCGTTGAACATGTCCATCAGTCAAAAACACTAGCACCTCCTTATGTGTAATTTCTACAAGATCATCTGTGATTAGGTTTGCTAGTCCAATCATACAGCACCAATAAAGTCTTCCAGGGAGGTGTGTGTTTCTCAAAGGGCATTAAACATAATGGAAATCTGTTTTTAAATAAACAGACTATGTTCATTAATAATCGTATCTAAAAGTGACATTCTGAAACCCAAAGCTGAGTTGTCTGGCAAATGGATCACATTGGGGTTTTTGGCTTTTTATAACTTAAGTGTCAGTTCCTGTTTCAATGTTATCCTTGGGTATATCTGGCTCCTGATAAAATTATAGTGCTTCTCGTTTACTTTATACTTCAGTTACTAATTTCTTCATGGTTTCTTAACTGGACAAGAAGAACTAATCTGAGGTGGTATTTAAAATACTAGATAAAGTTTCTCCTTATGTGTTAACACATAAACACAGATAGGGTGGGAGTATAGATCCTACAATAAATCCAAAGGTATCTGTGGAATATCAGTGCACTAAAAAAAGCTGTACTCATTTCAGCATGGATTAAAAACTGTACATTCTTTTCTGGTTTCTTTTTAAGTACATACGATATTTTTAAATAGTAATTAATTCCAAAGATCTCCTTCTAGAATCTTAATTGTCACTATACTGGGGAAAAGTTCTCATTTCTGTTCTGAAACCAAGACCAAGGGTATGAAAACATGCTAAAATAAATATATAGATGAATGCTTGCTACAATTCATGATGAAAAAGTAGAAGGAAAAGGGAGATGCTTGTTAGCAATCTTGGCACCAATGACAAAACATCTTGAAACAACTGACTTAGAGTAATAACTTCAACGTTTCTTTTTTCACTTATCCAATGACTTAAAACAGAAGGAGCTTCTGTCTGAAGAATTGCGTCATACTGCTGATCAGCTGATAAGTCTGACAGAGGCCTCTAAGAAACACGATGCATTGCTCCAGTGTGCACAGGAGGACATAGCAAAGAAAGAAGCTGTAATCCAGGAACTCAGGGAACAGGTAGAACAAAGAAATTTTCAGTGAGCTCATTGAGAGCGAGAGCTGTGGTCAACTGTAGGTTCTGAAAAAGGTTTCACTTGCCATTTTAGAGCATCTGCTACATGGTACTCTTGGTAAAGAGAAAGGCTCCTTCTTGTAAAAGGAAAGCAGTAGCTCAAAAACTACTGAACAAAGATTAGATAACTTTTAATGTTTTGGAAATGTTGTCTATAGATCATAAAAATGTTTACTCTGATAGCAGAGTAAAATTATCAGTACCTATAAGAGCAGAGCAACCTTAGGTTATCAGCACTGTAACCTAGGGGATTACCTTTTCCTCTGCTTAACACTTATCCACAAATGGTATCATTATGCAATAGAGATAACTGTTGAGCTCTGTAAATGATGCAGTGGCTTGCAGCTGCTGCAGACTACATAGCTTTGCTAAACCTTTGTTCCAACTTTAGCTCTAGTTGTCACAACTATCATAGTGCTAAGTAATATATTTGTGTTGGCAAAGACTCTAATAAGTTATTTATTGAAAGAATAGTTCTTTTGTCAAGTTACCATATTCTCTTGGGGAAACTGATCAAATCTATACCACTAAAATCTTTGTATCAAATCATGTTTTGACCAGTAATGTTTGCCAACCAAGTTCATAATAGCTTTTTTTCTGTGTTAGCACGCCCTTTGAAAGGTAGATTGTGTTAGCAAGGCAAGAAAATCAAATACTAACAAGAACAAAATTCAGATGAACTACAAAGTAGTTGGATGTATAGATGCTTTCAAAAATGTTTGTTGCATACAACTATTGAAAGTTTAACAGTGATTGACTAAATATAGAAGAGTTATGAAAGTGAAGTCTTCGTTAATCTAAAGTAACTTGTGGTGTACTTAAGCTTGCTCACAATAGAGATCTGAGTTCTATTTTGTTTCCTATTTTATGTCTATTATGTGCCACTTTAATTCTTGCTGTGTTTCTAATAGTTAGACAAAATGACAGAGGAACTGGAGAGCAGGAAGAATGAATATGAACTGAAAATGAAGCAAATAGATTGCTTTGTGGACTCGTCTTCAGTAACATTTCCTCAGGTATGGCATTTGACAGAAACATTTTCACATAGTTTGTAATTATTGATGATTTGTCTGCCAGGAATTTATTAATTTATGTCTCTGCTGAAGTATTAAAACATAATCAATACATAGGGAAATCAGTCCTTTACTAATAGTTTGTGTGGTTTGGTTTTTTTGACTTGCCAGTGTCCAAAAACTCCTCCTAATTTTGATGTGAGCCTGGCCAAGCTTTTGGAAACTCATGAGCAAGAAATAGCTGATCGAAGGGCCTCTGCAATAAACCTGGAGCACCTTGTGCGTGAACTGAATGAAGAACGAAGAGCAAAAAATGATGAAATTCTAAGGCTGAAGGTACTATGAGTTAATCTCTGCTGGCAATTTGTAAGGTCAAAATGAGACAGACTGCAGAGTTCACATTTTTAAATGGGCTCTGCTTAGTAGTATGTTCATTAAAGCAGGAAGGCAGTTTTTGGTTTTCTCTTTACTTAGGCTGGGAACGAGTGGTGACAACTTGCTTGAGATGTCTGTAAATCTCATTTTGCCAAGGACTGTGCTTGGTAACAAACAGTAACATCATTTTTCCTGCTGAAACAGTTCTCAATATTTGCTGCTGAAACTATTCTCAATAAAGTTTCTAATGCAACTATAGATGGAATGGTGATGCAGATATTTGCCAGAGAACCATTCTTGTTTTCTGATAAATAATTTTTGTCTTCTGTTTTACTCAAAAACATGTTCAACTGGAAATGAAAACAGGAATTGCAATTTGGTCTTCAAATAAAATGTTTCGAATTTCACTTCCTTAGGAACAATTAAATGAGTTGGAGAACTTGCATCTGGAAATGCAGGTATTGGTGGAGAGCAACAGGAGTTTACAGAGCCTTGTAGAAGCTCAGAGACCAAGCAAGAACAGGTAAAGTAAAATAAAGAAAAATCTCTCTTAGCTTGAAATAATTAAGATAAAGTTTAAAGGTTTTATTTGAAGTACAGTCTCAATGTTGTTTGCCTATTTAGAGATTGACTCAAACTTTTCTATGAAGATTATTTACTGGCTTGTAAACTTTATGACCCTTAAATCATAAGTTCTTAAATGCAACAAAGTTTTAAAAAGGGGAATGGAAATAGAATGTAAAACCATTATATGCATAGTAATTCCTGGGTATTATATATTGCCATGTCATTTGTGTAGTTATGGATCCAGTAGATAAGGAATGCCCAAATGCATGCAATACAAGTTTTAATATAGACATAAATGAAATTTTAAAGCCTCCAATATACAATTAGCCTTTGGTCTATTCAAACCACAACTCCTATCAATTAAAAGGAGCAGGGAATTCTTAGCACATATCCAAATTATAGCTCAAAGTCCCAAGTCAGGAATCCAACAAGCGAGGAACACAAAAAGTAATGCTTTTTTGTGGAAAAATTTGATGTAGAAAACCTACATAAACTGTGAAAAACAAAGCCACAGAATCCAGTGTTCCATGGCAATGTAACCTGTTGTTTGCCTGTGATTTCCATTTCAATTCACGACAGTTTCAAATGTCTGTTGCAAACTAAGCAGAAAGCCTTAGAAACAGCATCATTGTTCAGTAACCTATCTGAACCTGATCTGTTCACAAGATTTTAAGTTACTGAAAATAGTGATTTTATTGTAGTATGATGCAATTATAAAACCCTTAACCAATTAAGTTTTTCCCATATGGCACACTACAAGGATGAAGCTGGTTTGTGAGTTAATTGTATGTTTTCTTATTTACATCCAATGTCATGTTGATTAAAAACTAACAGAATAAAAATTAGTGAAGTCTTTTGAATACAAGAAGCTTTTACCTTCCTAACTTGGCAAGACCCCTGAGCAGTGATCTTGTAGGAAGTCTTTCTGCAGTCTCCATACACATGAACACTGTGAAGTAATAAAATATGTACCTCCATCCCAAAGCTGCTCTTGTGGTTTAACCCCGGCCAGCAGCCAAGCCCCACACAGCCACTCACTCACTCCCCCACCAGTGGGATTAGGGAGAGAAACAGGAGAGCAAAACCCAGAAAACTTGTGGGTTGAGATAAAGGCAGTTTAATAGGGAAAGCGAAAGTCGCGCACACACACACACAAGCAAAGCAAAACGAGGGATTAATTCACTGTTTCCCATGGACAGGCAGGTGTTCAGCCATCTCTGGGAGAGCAGGGCCCCATCACACACAACAGTGACTTGGGAAGACAAACGCCATCACTCCAAACATCCCCTCTTCCTCCTTTTTCCCCTCACTTTATTATACACTGAGCATGATGCCGTGGTCTGGAATGTCCCTTTGGTCAGTCTGGGTCACTTGTCCTGGCTGTGTGTCCTCCCCACCTCCCATGCACCCCCAACTTCCCAGCCAGTGCGGCAGTATGGAAAGCAGAAAAAGCTTTGGCTGTGTGCAAGCCCTGCTCAGCAATAACAAAAAGATTTCTACATTATCAACCTGTGTTCAGCACAAATCCAAAACACAGCCTCATAATGGCTGCTGTGAAGATTATTAATTCTACCCCAGCCAAAACCAGCACAGCTGTCTAACAAACGGTTGCATATTTATTATATTTGTAATTGTTTCCATTAAAACATTAATTTCTCTCTACTGTGATGAAAGAAAATGTGTTTAGAAGTTTAAACCCTTCACAGTTTTTTTATGATGTTTAGTATTTGAGTATGAACACATGTGAAAACAACTGCACACATTTGCTGGTTTAATCTGGATAATATGTTTTTACAACTGGTTTCCTCTGTTTGTGAGAAACTTTTTTTCTGATTCTCGAATTTCCTAGTGATCAGAAACATCCTGATGTTCAGTACCTTAAAGAGAAAGAGGAAGAGATTGCTGAAGAGCGACTTGCCAAGGTATATTATCCTTCTCACGTCAGCTGCTGTTGACCTGCTGTGAAGTATTAATGTGGTTGTTCGTTTGGGGGTTTTTTTGTTTGTTTTTTGTGTTTTTTTTAAATTTGTTTTGTTTGTTTTGTTTGATTTTTTTTTTCATGGCAGCAAAACAAACACCAATTTCTAGTGAATTCTAACAGGCACAGCCTGAGACTTAATTCTTAGGATTTCTATCTTGGCCTAACACCAGTGAAGTGCGTGTCAGATTGCACAATTAGCAAAAACAGATTCAGATTGCTAAATCTGACTCATACCCAGAGTTGGAAAGTGAAGATTGTGTCACTTGCTAATGTCAGGGCTCTGTCAAAGGGAAGTTAATGTCACAGCAGAGGTTTCCATGGATGTCCCAGACAGAAGAAGTNAATTTGTTTTGTTTGTTTTGTTTGATTTTTTTTTTCATGGCAGCAAAACAAACACCAATTTCTAGTGAATTCTAACAGGCACAGCCTGAGACTTAATTCTTAGGATTTCTATCTTGGCCTAACACCAGTGAAGTGCGTGTCAGATTGCACGATTAGCAAAAACAGATTCAGATTGCTAAATCTGACTCATACCCAGAGTTGGAAAGTGAAGATTGTGTCACTTGCTAATGTCAGGGCTCTGTCAAAGGGAAGTTAATGTCACAGCAGAGGTTTCCATGGATGTCCCAGACAGAAGAAGTTAGAGCTCTGCTGTGTGTGTGGGCAGAGAGACACTGCTGTGGGTCAGCTGTGCTGCTGGCATGAAATGGGAAGTGCGTGCCTACAGCAAAGAGATGAACTTTGAAAGTGAATATTAGAGATGTGAACTACTAGGTAGTAGGATGATCAGGAATGAGGTTATGTAGCATCAATTAAGTGACAGATATTTTAAAACATATATATATGTGTGTATATTAAACATTAAGACTGCATCTAATGTTTTTGAACTTTTACAGAATAAAGCAGTGGAAGAAATGCTGAAAATCAAAGCAGAGTAAGTCTAACTATTGTTCCTTGAACTGGAAACTAACTAATTAGTATTAAACTAATTAATGACAGAAAAAAAAATTATCTTAAGCAATAGAATACAAGATCTGAAATGACAAAAGGCATAACTTGGAAGTTTTTACACTTCTGCAAGATACCTTGAGTTCTTACTCTTTCTCATCAGTAGGTGGTAGTAGCACGTATTACTATGTAGCATTATATCAGGACAATACTTTAATGGGTAGAACCATAAAAACTTATATTGGAAGAGATATTTTTAATTGTTTGAAGTTATTTATATGCAGTGAATTGTAATCACATTCCTTTTCAAATTGAATTGAAATACCGTTCATTTCTTTATTAATATTGTAAATGTTTTATAATTTTAAACATAACGTAATTATTTGTTTTTTATGCTATTTGTTTAAATTTCTGCGATTCAGCTTGAAAAATGAAAAAATTTCATTATTAGAGGATTCCTAAATTGTGTTCGCACTATTGGGCAAGTAGTCCTCAAAATTCAAGTGTTTTGTACCTTGGGTGGATAATAGCTAAGAAAGAAAATACTGAATCAGTAAAGATTAGTTTGAAAATGTCTGTCCTGCTGTTCTTTTCCTAATCTGTATTGCTTCAGGATTTATTGTGGCTGACTCTCCTAACATATGAGTTATTTGCATTTGATGGAATGCTTTCTATGTAAGTAACTTCTTTTAAGGAGGAAGATAGTTCTTATGCATAGAATCACTTCAAAAGTAATTTACACTAAACCTTCCAGAAACCCTAGTCTGGAAATTAGGGATTATTTTCCTGTTTTATGCACTGATTTTGCATTCCTGTCTGGTCTCCCAAACACACTTTATAGCAGTGCTACAATGTGTCATACAAGCAAATAATGGACAAAGAGGGAAAATATCCTTTTCTTGTCAAGAAAATGTCTTGGCAAATGAATACTGTTCACAGAGCAGGTCTTAAACATCACACTTCAGTAAAACAAAACTGATGACAAAAATTTAATGTATACAATATTTGAATTTATCTGCAAAATTACTCAAGTTTATAGAAACAGTAGACAGGCTGCTAAGTTTGATGGCATAATTTAATATCCTGTGACCTCATCTGTTGAAAATGTTTTAATTCTATGCAAAGTGGCACTCATTCTGTTACCAGGCCAACCAAGCAGGCTCAGACCATCTGAACTGTTCAGAGATGTTTCTGAGCAATGAGACTGTTGGGGGAAAAGCCACAGACAAATAAGCATTTTATAGAGGGAACCTGTAGAGCAGATGAGTTTAGCTGGAAAATTTACATTCCTTAGGTGAATTAATTCAGTGTTCTTGTAGGTGAAGCTTCTGTTTTCAAACATGAGTGGAGTTGTATATCCTGGATTGCAAACAGCACAGCTCCCAAAGAGAAGAGCAGCTCCAAAACCCTGCCTAGTTGATAGTATCAAACACAAGAACTGTGAAGCAGAATGAAATTTTTCCTTTCTTTAGCACTAAATTCTAAGAGAAATTCAGTATCTCAGTCTAATGCTTTTAAAGGAGCCTCCCTCCATGTCCAAGACTGACTTAGAAATTCAGTTGTATGACATTTATGTTGGTTTTTAATGTTTTGTAATTCTTTTATATTGGCAGATTAGAAGAGACCAAAAATACCCTCAGAATCCAAGAGAATACCTGTCATGAAATGACTCTGGAGATGGAACGAACAAGGACTTTGGAGCTCAAAGCATTTAATGAGAAAGAAGAAATTAGATCAAAACTGGAGGAAGCATATGAAGAAAGAGACAGGATTCAAAAGGTTACATATACATATTTTTTTTGTCATCTTCCCAGCAGAATCTTATTTAGCAGAGGTACAGCTTTTTTGTTTTGCAGTTTAGTTTTATTTGTGATGTCCTCTGCACTAGTGGAAGTCTGGATACAGAAATCACTTAGTAGTACGAAGCAAATGGTGCTCTTTTTTGCCCTTTAGAGGGATCTAACATAGTGTCTAAGGAGGCATAAGACAACTATGTATTTCCTGAATGAACCACCTCTTGCATCATGTGTTACAACAAACTTAAATGTTAGTATGTTAATAGCTCTAAGGAGCTATTGCTTCTGAAAAGAGAAGGAGAGGCTACTGCTAAAAGGTGCACAATGTCTGTATTATTCCAGGAAACAGAATTGCTGAGGAAGCAAGTTGACTCGCTTGCTGAGGAGAATGGGAAATTACTTGGTCATCAAAACCTAAACCAGAAAATTCAGTATCTTGTGAAACTGAAGAAAGATTATGCTAAACTTACAGAGGTAAGTTGCAGAGTAGATTACAGATGAAGTAATGGCCTGACATATGAAAGAACTAAGCTTTGAGAATGAAAACTAGAATTCCTGCTCTTCTGTTGGAGAGGAACAGAGATATCTTTGATTTTATGCAGCTGAGTACATCATGGCTGGTATGCATCTCCTCACAGGCCCCAGACAAGGACCTCCATTTTATTTCCTCAAGTATATAGTGTATTAAAAACACTTGAACAACTCTAGATACTGCTTGTGTAAAAATACAAAAAAAAAAAAGCGAGGATAATTTCCTTAATATACCCATGTTTTTTCTCTGTTTTACAGGAGACTGAAAAACTACGAGTTGAAAACGCTTTTTTGAAAGAATCAAAAAAATGTGACATTTGTAGACATTATAATCAGCTGTAATGACCCAAATAAAACTGCAGAGCCGTATTTTTGAAGTGTACAGAATAAGCAAAAGTCAGTTGTCAAATTTTACTGAGGTTTTTGCTGTGGTTCTGGAATAATCAAGTATTTTAGTTTGTAGATTTTTTTGCTGGTAATAACCCTAAGTGAAGATTGTTATTCCAGCTCTGTGGGCAGCTTTCAATAAAATTTTAACACCTTTTTGTAACTTTTCAATTTAAAAAACTGATTTTGTATAGGTGCTGGATAGATACTTCCTTGAAACTTCTGTACCTTGCCCAGGAAAAGCTTTCTCCCTGGGAACACACCTGGATTTTTGTCTCCTTTTGTGCTTTTATTCAGGTTCCTACCTCGTCTGAAATGCTACATTTTCCATCAGAGCCAAAATTCAAAAAATACAATTTCTTTGTGTTTGTCTCTTCAGTTAAACATAGGGTGATTTTCCTGGGTTGCTTAAAAATAATTTTAATATTGAACTTTATTAATCGAAGTGTAAATGTGAATTTAGTAATAGGCTTGTAAATAGTACTATAAATACATTTTTGGTTTCTGTTCTTTATTTGAAAATAAAATGCTTTTCAAACCTTTTTCTGTTAGTATAGACTTAGAGTTCTGTATAAGCACTGTAGGAAATTCTAAGTATTTTGCAACCAGTACAGCATAAGTTCATTTAATTGCACTTAAAGATTTATTGCAAATAACTGACATGTTTATTAGTGGAACACAAAATGTTGATTTCTATAGCAATATCAAACTAGGGGTTTTTTACTGCCATTAATCCTATTGTTCTGTTTTCTGGCTAATTCATACAGTACTAGTTTTAAGCACAAGCGCTGGGGCAAAAGGGAATGAAGAGGAAAGATGTGTCTGGTAAAGGGCAGGATATATACCTAATGACTGTTCTACATTACTTGGCTGAGGGGAAGGAGAATTTCCACCACCTTATCTATGAATTTTTAAGTTGCAGATTTGTTCCCACTTGAAATGTGACGTGGAGAAATAAAAAGCTGACCTTAAAGGGAAGAAAGGTTGGGGTGTGAGTAGAGGTCAGAACTAGCACAGAGGAGGAGCACACAGGCCAAGAGGGGTTCGTCAAGGGTGCTTTTATTTGTGACTGCCCTGTTCTAGGTTTGCAAGTGTTCCCTTCCTGGCTGTTTCTGGACTGTTTTCGCGTCGGCAGAGGCTTCTGTGATGTACGTGCCCACCGCAGCAGCAGCGTTGTTCCCCGGCTCCACGCTTTCCTGTCTGTTTCAGTAAACCCCACGTGCCCTTCCTTCGCTTCCCGCCCGCTCCCGGCTGGGGCCCGCCCGTGCGC
>VXAX01003808.1:56081-83526 GCA_013399835.1 Leptocoma aspasia
CCGGCGGCCCGGTAAGGCGGGAGGCAGGCGGTGCCGGGCGCCCCGAGTTCCCGTGCCGCAGGCGGCGCTCGGCGCGGGGGCTTTCGCTGCGCATCGCGGCAGCGGAGGGCAAGGAGCGCGCTGGTTCTTCCTCCGGCGCTGCCGGGGGCTGCCCTGGATTTGCAGGGAACGGGGGCGGTCTCGGAGAGCGGAGCCGTGACTCACCCCCGGGGAGCCCAGCCTTGCAGCGCTGACTAATGCGCGGTGCCGACGTAAACGGCGGGGAGAGCGCAGCGAGGCTGCCGGGTGTGAAGAGAACGAGCGTGGGTCGGGAATACCCCGAGCCAAGCCCAACTGTGGGAGCCCATTTGCAGTCCTTCTGCGTCAGTGTTTCTTTAAAGCAGGATGTTAGTATGACCGAGCATCAAATGCTTGTTCTCAGCCCCACTGTTTTGCTGATATCAGCGCCCTTCTGCCTTTTGTTCCATCTCTGCTCGGCCCTGACCAGAGCAGAGAGGTGGAGCCCTTGATTTCCTCGTATGTTTCTGTTTGGGTGTTCGTTGGTGATGATCTTTATCTCGGCCGTGTTTCACAAACCTCCGTGTGCTTGAGGTTACGTGGGACTGCTGGCCCTTCACCTCAGGGGTAGTGTCATTCCCTCCAGGAGTGACCTCTGGCACAGCCACGGCAAAGGTGGAGATGGGCACGAGGTTGTGTGTGAGTGGGGAGGGAAGGAAGGCAGCATACATGTATCCTAAAAGCGCTTCGGGGGGATTCATTTAGGCACAAGTTGTTACTCACGTGGCAAATCTACATTTGGATTTGAAATCCAAAAGGAAATCCACAAGGGAAACTAGATATGAAACAGATCCAGCCTTGCACTGGAAAAAAAAAAAAAAAAAAAAAAAGAAATTGGCCTGGGTGATTATTAGAGAGGATTAAAAAGGCAAAAACTCAGTACCTGCCAATCGTGTCGATCCTTTCTGATATCTCAGAAAGGAGAAATAAAAAAAATTCTGATACTCTTCACCCCGCCCAAAAAAATGCTGAGAGCATCTTTCTATGTTGAAATTTATAAAAATATTGCCCATTTATTTGGAGGGACCTTTTTATTTTTTTAAGTGCTATGATAAAGTGTCATGTCACTGCATGTGGAGTGTTGCCAGAAGGTCAAGGATGATGATCCTTCCCCTCTACTTAGCCCTAATGAGGCCACATCTGAGTTTTGGGTCCAGTTCTGAGCTCTCTGCTGCAGAAATGAGATGGAGCTACTGGGGAGTCCAGCAAAGGCTCATAAAGATTATGAAGGCATCAGAGCATCTTTTTTGTGAGGAGAGGCTGAAGGAGGTGGGACTGTTCATCCTGGAGAAAAGAAGGTTCAGGGGAGACTTTTCAATGTGTAGAAATACCTGCAGGGAGGGCACACAAAGGCTGGAGTCAGGCTCATTCCAGTGGTGCCCAGTAACAGGACTGGAGGCAAAGGGCACATGCTGAAACAGGCAGTTTGAACATCCAGAAGCACCTTTTCACTGTGAGGGTGACCAGGCACTGGCCCAGTTTGCCCAGGGATGTGGTAGAGTCTCCATCCTTGGAGATACTCATATGCTGTCCAGACATGGACCTGGGAAATGTGCTGGAGTGATGAGGTTGGACCAGATGAACTCCAGAGATCCCTTTCAACCTCAACCATGCTGTGATTCCATGACTCTGTCTTTTTTACGGGCAGATTGGTTTCTTTTGGTTTTCAGGTCCATTCTAGGTGACAATTATTAATTAAACTAATCAGCTTAGCTGTCAAACTAGCCAAGTTTTATGTAAATGCCATAATCTTCCTAGTAGCTTAAATTGCACAGGACTGTAAATGCATAAATATTTCAGTGCACGCATGTGGCAAAGGCATTTCTGCAAAGCAGCCACAAGGTGACAGAGATTCAAGGGGTTTTGTGTTGGAGGAAGAGCTAAAGAAATCCCAAAACAAGTGAATAGCAGCCATCACTTGTGCAGCATGGAACATGGCAGCAAAAAGTGTGTTGACACTTCTAAGAGCTGATGATGCAGGGTAGCAGGATACTCCACGGCACCACAGGGATGGATTTCCTGGCCACAAAGATGTGTTGTGGTGGCCCAGCCTGAGAGCAACTTGACCAGGAAGGGTCATTGCACTTGAACAAAAGTTTTTCTTTGCTTTCTCCGCTCCCCTGCCAATCTTCATCTAAAATTACTTCTGCCACTTCAGGAGTGATTCTGGTTTATCTGAAATGTACACTGAAATTAATCTTTGCTTAGAAAAGCAATCAGAACAGTAATCCTTGACTCATTGGGGTGGCTCAGCTGAGCCCTTAGCAGGGGAGGAATTTATCTCCCTCCTTCCTTGTGGGGAGCACGTGGGGATGTTCCTATCTCTCTGTCTGCGTACCATTGCGATGACCATTCTGCTGCCCTGGGCACAGAGAAACTTGACCTTTCTCTGATAAACCTTCCTTCTGGGCATGTGCCACCTGCAGCTGATTTCCCTGGATCTGCATTAGGAGATCAGAAGAAGCCATGAGTTCCAGGTCACTTTTTAAGGTGGCATAGTTGCTGTGATGGTGGGAGCCAGCTTTGCTTCACCACTGGTAGTCTCAGACTAGCTCAAGTCTGGCAAGATCTCTGGAGGTCTCTAGTCTAACCTTTGCTTACACAGGACCTTCTCCAGTTAAGTTTTAAATACTTAGAAGGTTGGAGAGCCCATGGCCTCTGTTCCAGTGCTTGATTACCTTTGCTTTTCCTTGTAACAGATTTCATTTGTTCCATACTTCATTTGTTGCCTATCCTAATGGTAGTTGTCATATCCTAATGGACCTAGGATAAGAGCCTGTGCTCCATCTCTCTACACCCTCAGGCTAATGTTTGAAGGCAGTAACAAGATTTCTTAAGGCTTTTTTTTTTTACCTCAGAAGCACGGTCTCTTTCTGATCCAGAAATACCCCGAAGTTACGTGAAACACAGAGAATTGTTTTCCCCTCTCATCCCTACTCCCAAGTCTGCTTACTCACTAGAGGTGTGTGGATGTACATAACTCCCTGAGGAAAGTAAAACTGCCAGGTCATATAGGCAGAGAATGAAACTGGGAGGCAAACCCCATCCTGTGGTGAGCCCTAACACAACAGAAGTTTTCTTCCTCAGAGGAGCAGAGTAGTAGCTGGACATGGTTGTCCCTCTTACCCATCCACACAGGGTTTGCCAGGGTGTCAGGGGGAAAACAAAGTGATTCACTGGTGGGAATCATTACGAATCTTTACTGTTGCCCTGATCAGTTCCAAAAGTTGGAGACCTTTGTCACAAGTGGGGCAAAATGAGGCCACGCACCTGCACCACCCCTCACTGGAGTGGGATTAGCCTCGGAGAGCTTGTGCCAGCCATCAAACATGATTTGCTTTGCACTGTTTTCCTTTTTACCTTGTACTTGCCATATCACTTGCTTCAGAAAACTCTGGGCTCCCCACTACTTGCAATTAGTAATTTCTTCTGGTGGGAGCAGGACACAGTTGTTGGACCCCAGTGATTTGGGCAGCTGGCAGGAGGACACTGCAGCCATTCCCACCGGGCAGGTGCCATCTCTGAGCTGTACTTGCTGGTGGCTTCAAACCTGCATTTCTGTCTGCCTCAAGATGGATCCCACCATGGATTGAAAGCTAGCAGGCTATGAAGCTGTGGTTGCTACGGGCTTAGACAAAGCTTTGCTTTCACTTGTCCCTGTGAGAGTTATGATCTACCTGCCTGTGATCTCCCTTGGTGCCTTCGCATCAACTGTGTGGTACCCAGCGGCTGGGGAGATCGCCTCAGCTGCTTAAACTAGGAAGGGGTGGGGGGCACTGTGAATGGTGCTGGCTTTTGAGGTGCAACTGTGCCCTTTTTCCAGACTGGGGCAGTTACACATCTGGTCAGGTTGTCTAAGGAGGGAGATCTTTCTTGAGGCCCTTGAATTCAGAATTGGTTTTATTGCTATTAAATGCTAGGGCAGAGACCCCATTAGTAAACTTTTCTGCTCTCCAGTGAGTGTGAAAAACAAGGCATGAAGCCATTCAGATCTTTCTTTCCTCCCAGAGATCCTGCTCTACCCTCCCTGCAGCAGTAGGGCAGGCCAGGTCCTGGGAGCTTGAGCTGTAAGGACGAGTGCTTTGGGACCACCCAGGTCTTGGCTCACATTCACAACAGTTGGGTTCTGGAGCACACACAGTGCCAGCATGTACACTTTTGGTGTTTGTCAGACTGACTTTGACCCTTTTTCCATACATCAGGTGATGAGTGAAGGGTATTTATGGGCATTGCGTGTGGCTCCACGTTGTGAGCTGGAGAGCTTTCTGCAGATTGGCTTCTGGCATGGTAGCTGCTGCACATTATCCCAGCACTTCTCAGCTTGTAGTGTGAGGCTGGGCTTGCAGCAGGACATGGCAGGCTCACAGTCTGTCCAGAGCTGTTTCCTCGTTTCCATTTCCTTTTGCAATTTAATGTATTCATCTTCGTGTAATACCAGCTGTAATTCAGTTTTAAAAGCCCACCCCATTAAGTTTGGCTCCAAAGTGCCCATTAATTATTGAGGTTGAATAAGTGGGGGGTGAAAATACACAGAGTTTTCTGTTTTGTCCTGCAGCTGCCGGTGTTGCTTCGCCTCAGCTGTGTTGGCCTGGTGTTCGTGTGCAATGCAGTGATGTGGACAGTCTTCACAAAAGCCTTACGACTCTCCTCCTCCTCGGCTGCTGCCTCTGTGACAACAACAGCCTCCAACTTCATCTCTTCGGTGAGTAGACCCCTTCCCCTGACACTGAAGCCTGAGGAGCACAGCGAGGTGGGAATGCCCACGCTGGTTGTAGCTCATCTCCCCATGCAACCAGCATTGCTGGCCACAGAGGGAGTGTTACGGGCAGATGGGAAATGATTGTGTCAGGCCTCAGCTGCTCTGGTAGCTGTTCACAGCACAGGTGGTGGAACTTTTCTGAGTGGTGCAGGAGGAAGGGTGCTGCTGCATGCCTTGCAGCAGCAACACAGTTTACTGAAGTTTTCTAATTGCCAGTGGGAGCTGGAGCTGGGAGCTTTGCTTCATTTTGCTTTTCCTTCACAGCACCTCACTTGTGACAAGCCAGTCACCCTAGCTGGGTCTGAGGATGCATCACCTCTAGTGACAGCAAGAGAATCTTTGACCTGCAGGTTTTTTTCCACTTGCTTTTCGCTCTCAGCAGCAGTCCACCTTGTTTCTGTGCTCCAGCTGGCAGACAGCTCATGGTGGTGTCCCGTAATCAACAATAATAATAAATGCTCAGTCTGTGGGAAATTTGGCTCCTGAGAAGTGCTGGGAAGGCAGCAAAGCATGTGTGCATCTTTCAAATCCTGCTTTGGGACCACAATACAGTCTGGTGGTAGAGTCGGTCATCTCCAGCATCACCTTCTGCAGCCATTCCTGTTGGTCATCCCAGTAGGAGTTTCCTCAACCTGTTTTTTTCCAGGGCTGTCTCTCCCAGAAGTCCTCACAGCTCTGGCAGCACAAGAGGCAGCTCTTGGGGCAGCTCGGCTCAGCAAAGTCTTGTCTCTCTCTCTTTTCCTTCAGGCTATCCTGGGAAAATTGCTCTTCGGGGAGACATGGACGCCTCTGTGGTGGGTCGGTCTCGCCATGACAGTCTGCGGGCTCATGCTGCTGCACAGCGCTGCACCCCAGCTGCTGCAGGTCCCTGTGGAGAAGAAGGAGTGATAGCTGCTGGAGGGCTCCTGGTGCCATGTCGCCCCTCTCCAGCCCAGCTCATGACAGCATCCTCAGTCCCCACTGGCCTCGGAATACGTCGGCCACCGAGCTGCAAACCCCTGCTCACTGCTCATCTGCTGACTTGCAAAATCACGTTGCTCGCATCTTTCCTGGTGGTGGTGTGCTGGCAGTGACAGCCTCGGAGGGAGCTGGTCAACTCTGAGTCAGTATTGTGAAAATAAGGGCCAGAGGCTTATCAGCCACTCCTCTTCTTCACACCCTGGGGCTGTGGAGCTTTCCCAGTTTGGGGAATGCTGAAAGTAAACATGGTGGCTGTGGAAGGTGCTTGTGCATCAGTATTTTTTCATGAAAGGACCTATCCCAAAATAGAAAAGCAATCAGAATTAGATGCTGAAGGCAGCTGTTACTTCTGCTCTGCTGTTCCTGACTTTCTGTCTCTTGAAATGGTTCTATGCCCACTGCTGCCTGTAAGGCTGTGGAGAGTTTCATTAATTCCTTCAGCTTCCTCTATCAGTCACATACACCTTTTAACTTGCCATATGTGTCTGACATCCAGAATTTTCACTTACCCATTCCTGATGTGTTAGTCACTGTAAGGTTGCTGCTCTTTCCCTTAAACCCTTACTCAGAATAGGATTTTGATCAACATTCCTGCTTTGTGTAGGTCAAACTAATTTTGGGACAATTCAACAGGCAACCTGCTTTCACTTGGAGCGTCCATGTTCAACACATCCCCCATCCCCACTCAAATTGACAATTGCTTTAATGTTTGGTAAAAGGGAGTTTCTCAAGCCATGCTTTTCTACACCTCTGGATGATGCTTATTCCCACTCATGTGATGTGATCAACCAGATCACTGGTATCCAGGTATCTGCTAAATTTTGCATCAGTGATTACTCCGTGTTCAGGTGTCAGTTTGGTGAATGTGTCACGAATCATCATTTGTAAAGTATCGCCTTCATTCCCCTGCCCACTTCTTTTTTTTTTTTCCTTGGAATTTCTTCAGTTGGAGTCCTAATTAAGAAATATAATGATGCCTATAAATGTATGCGTCATCCTGGCGATACCACTTGTTTGCTCTGGGTTTGCCAGGTTGCCTCTGTCGTCTTGTAATGACAGAAGGTGAGTCACAGTTGAGGCAAGTGCAGAAAACCTAAGGACACATTTCTGTGAGCATCTGTATCAGAACCTGTCAGGTCTGTCATGACTGGCAGATCTGCACCATGTCAAGTGTAAAATAGACTTGTGGATGGAAATACCACTGGAGTTGGGTTTGTGCCGCCGTCTTTGAATCAGAAGAGTCACTGTCTCCCAGAAGGGGCCAGGAGCCATTTGCTCCATTCCCTGCCTTTCTAGCTCACCACATCTGATAGCCATGTCCCAAGAGGGGCAAATGCTTCTCCCCTCAGTGTGCTCTCAAGTCTTCCTGTCAAAGAGAGGAGCTGCATATGTGGTGGGGGAGAGGGCAGAGATCTCTGAGTGCCTTCCCTCTCTGCCACCATGGCTCTTTGCTCCTGGGGAGCTCTCTGGGTGGCAGCAGTGCTGGGGTGGGACACATCCAGTTGCCTGCGAAGCTGGGACCTGACACAGGGACCCAGCATCCCTCATTGGTCTGCAGACATGACAGCCAGGAACCATGCATTTCTAAGTACATCAGGTCTCCTTAGATCTTCATAGATGATGGAAAATTAATGAAGCCTGATTTATTTGCCCTTGTTATTAACCCTCAGCCAGCTGTAGGCCATGGCTGCCTTTGTGCAAACAGCAGTAGAAGGACCAGGCTCTCTGGTTAATTTGGCTGTTGTCCCATTTCCTAATAAACAGTTTGGAAAGCTTTTTAACCTGGACTATCTCAAAGCTGACATTTCTTTATTACGGTCATTGTTGGAGGTCAAAGTTTAGGCGGTGTTGGTTTGGAAGTGGAAGGTGTGCAGAAGGTGTGAGCAGCACTTTACTTGGTGATGCTCCCTTTAAGGCAGATGAATGTAAACCAGGGCTGTAAATTCTCTCATAAATACTTGAAGGTGGGAATGGAAGTAAGTTTTCCTCCAATTCCCATGGTAAGAAAAGATTGCTAAGCAAGGGTTCATTTTATGGCAGAATCCCATCCCTCTTGTGTACACAAGAGTTTGGCCATGTCTGCCAGTAGGGCCAGGGCTACAAGAAAAACTGCAATCACTGTGTAGCAAAGCAGTGCACTTCTGGTACGCTATTCATGTGGGATCATCCAAAATGTGGCTGAAGGTAATAAAGAAAAAAAAAGGGGGGGATTTCCAAAATAAAAGCCTGTCCAAACTCAATGGCTGAATTTTTTTATTTACAGATATTTTAGATCACACACACACACAAAAAAGCAATGTGAGACTAACAAATGAGCTGTGTTTGACAAGTCAGTGTTTCAGATGCGGTGGACCTTCCTTGTAAGGTGGCTGAAGATCATGGCCAACTCCAAGACCTTGGTTTACTGGGGTGGAAGTGGGTTACCATTACGTGAGAACTACAGCAGTGCACTTGCGTGGAGTTTTTGCTCAGTTGAGGCAAGGTATTATTAGAGAAGAGTCTTGGGCACATGTTTCCACTCAAATTCCAGCAAAATACACTTCTGTGTGCACATCTCACAGAAACACAGTGCTGTATCTACAGCACTGGTGGATAGGGGCAAAGCCATGGATGTTGTCCACCTGGGCTTGTGCAAAGCATTAGACACTGTCCTGCACGACATCCGTGTCTCTAAACTGGAGACATGGATTTGATCCCAGGCACACCTACAAGTTGGGAAGAGACATGACTGACAGCAGCCTTGTGGAGAAGGACTTAGGGGTGGTGGCTGACCAGAAACCCAACATGAGCCAGCAGTGTAGGCTGGCAGCCCAGAAAGCCAAACAAATCCTGGTCTGCATCTAAAGGAATGTGGCCAGCAGGTGGAGGGAGGTGATCCTGTCCCTGTACTCTGCTCTCATGAGACCCCACCTGTGGTGCTGCATCTAGCTCTGGTGCCCCTGACATAGGAGGAACATGCAACTGCTGGAGCAAGTCCAGGAGGCCACAAAATTGATAAGGGGACTGGAGCACCTGCTCTATGAAGACAGGCTGAGAAAGCTGGGGCTGTTCAGCCTGAAGAAGAGAAGGTTGTGTGGAGACTTCGAGGGACTCTTCATCGGGAACTGCAGGAATAGGACGAGGAATAATGGGTACAAACTGTAAGAAGGGAAATTTAGGTTAGATAGATGGAAAGAAATCTTTACTGGAACAGGTTGCCCAGAGAAGCTGTGGGTGCTCCATCCCTGGCACTACTCAAGGCCAGGTTGGATGGAGCTCTGAGCAGCCCGGTATAGTGGAAGGTGTCCCTGCTCCTGGCAGGGTTTTTGGAACTAGATGATCTTTAAGATCCCTCAACACAAACCATTCCATGATTCTCTCACCTCCCAGGTTCTGGATGCAATGAGTCTTTCCTGCACCTACCTCTCGCTCTCAAACATAACACTTTGTTTTTCAGCATCTTGTTCATCCTCAGGCATGGCCAAAAGTATCACCATGTCATACTTCTAAAGAGTAGAAGAAGCGGGTGCATGGTTAACAGGAAGGTTCACAATGACACTCAGGAAGATTCCAATAAGAATATTTGAATAAATGGTGGGAAGCATTAGAAAAATCTGTTGTATAAACAAGGTCCAGGAGTATTGTATTCTAAGATAAACAATGTCTCATATACCTTTACAAGGAACAAAGCCAAATGAAATTACAGTTTCAGTTGAACCTTAAACCATAATTTGACTGATTAGATAAGGAAATATACATAAAAACTTTTAAATGTCCCTGTTGTCATTGACAAGAAAGTTTGTACAGCATCTCAGTCACAGCATATATTGAAATCACTTGAAGGATGGTATTTTTGCCCAGGTGATAATTATTTGAAGTAAATGCGATAAATAAGTTTGGTAGCTTGTTCTGCTGAGTTTGGTATAGTCAAAATTTTCAAGGAATTTGTATCAGTGCCCTCTGCTGACCCTCCAGAGACCTTAAATGCTCACATTGCAAGAGTGTCCCGCATGCACACATAATTACATGATCTTGCAAGCAGTGAGGTGTTTCCAAAGAAGGAAGTTCTGTGACGCAACATGCCAGAAGACTGGCTCTGACCTTGTCTGGCACAGAAAAAAACATTAAATTAGGAATAAATGGGTACTAACCCTGACATGTTTCGGGCGCTCTTCTGCAGAAGAGCAGCAGCAAACCTTCATTATGGTGATCTGAGAGGTGGAAGTCGTACAATATGGGCACTTATCCACAGCAAGTGGTGTGGTGCCTGCAGCTCACTTGCTCTTGGTGAGAAATCTGAGGTGAGCTTGTAATAGACGAGTGTCTAAGACTCAATTTTTCCAATTAGAATTTTATTAATTGAGCAAGATATAAATGAGCAAAACAGCGCTGGGTAGCCTGGGGATCAGAAGACCCGCCAATGACTACGAAATTGTGTGGAACTCCCAGTCCTTTTTATAGTCCATGCAGCTCCGCATCTCGGTTATCTCTCTGCACCAGCTTGGGTGGGGTTCCTGCCTCTGCGTTGTTCACAGGCATGGGTAGCCTCTGACCCCCTTCAGCAGTTTTCTTGTTAGGCTCCAAATTCATACTGTCCGTCTTCTATTCACACCATCCACTGTCACGTCAGCACTGTATTGCCTGTTTCACAAACCTCAGAAAAAGAATCCAGTTTCCCATATTTACACTTACACATCAAGGTCCCATATTGTTACAGCAAAAGCATAACCAAGTATTCCTGTATTGTCATCAGAAAGCTAACCCCATATTTCTGTATTGTCACCATGGCTCAGCAAAGAGGCTAACCCCATATTTCTGCTTTGTCATGGTGACTGCTGCCTCCACATTAGTAACTTAATTTCCCTGTATAGTTGATAAGCAAGTCATTTCTCTATCACAAGCTCAGGTCAGCGTTGGTAAAAGCCTTCCCAGGAGAACCCCCAGGGCTTTGCCCCTAAAAATCAAGTGTGTGGAGTGTTGTACCACGTGACTTTATAATGGAAAGGATTGAAGAAGACAACATTCCGTAAAATGTTGTCCATCCTGAGGACAGAACAAAGTACTTTAGACTGTAAAACAACACCTTGTAGCTTTAGGCAGATGGTTGTTGGGCTGGGTGTTTCAGTGCCCTTTCTAAGGAAAGTCTCTTTCTAGATACTTTAACACCAGAAAAAAAGGTCAGCAATTTGTTTGTAAGATCTGAAATGGGGTCCTGGGCCATGAGCAGAGAGGAAGGGAAATCCCTGTGGGTTGGGCAGGGGCAGCCAGTCTCAGTGGTGCTCTTAGAGTCCTGACATAGTCAGTGGTTCTACCTGGAGTGCTTTTTCCACTGCTGGACCCCCAAATTTAACAGGGGTGTAGGAAACCAGTCTGGCTCAAGGATTCATTCCAAGATGGCAGGGGCCTAGAAGGAGAAGCTGAGGGATGTGGGGTGGTTGGAGACAAGGAAGGCTCAGGCTGACCCAATTAGCCTTGGAAAGGAGTTCCAGAGGCAGCATAGAAATGGCCAGTACTAAACAAGGCAACAGACACAGGTTTTGTCTTAGGACTTTCAAGCTGGCCATCAGAGGAAGAAATGTCACTAGGAGGTTAGTTGCTTATACAGGCAGCAGAGTCTCTGCCTGTGGAGGTTTTCAAGCTAGACAAAACCTCAGGTGACTCAATCTAGTGCTGGTGACCATCCCGTCTGGGCAGACAGATGGTTTTACTGTGACCCAGGGGCCAATTTCATGATCACCACCATCTATAATTGGAAACTGGTTTGACCTTCTGCCCCCATGTTTAGCAGTTCCCATTAAATCCTGCTGTGCCACAGAAAGGAGGTTCCTCCCTGAGGCACCATGCAGACCTAGGCTGCCAGAGGCTTGTACTCTAACCACAGAAACCATAATGGACATTTGCTTGTGCATTCATAGCCTGAAAACAAATTTATCAAAGGAGAACTCCATGATAGCGAAGTGCTTTGTGAATTTGAGCCTTTGCTGGTTGAGGGGATAGCCAGGTGGGTGCAATGTTAGTGATGGCTCCTAGGGCTGGGCAGTGCTGACCAGCTGCAGCTCCCCAGCATGGGGTGCCTGGAGGGATGACTGGGAAGCCTGGGCCTTGTGTTACTCCATGCCATGGCTGCGAGCAGCACCACAGTGACCCATGGCCAGCAGCAGCACTTGGCATACACAGGAGACTCTTTGCCCTGGGAGCAGCCAACTGGCCAGCCATGCTATTCACTCTCCAACAAAGTTTTTTTGTTTCTGACTGTTTAATAACATTATTAGTTGTTTCAATTTTCCCTTGAGGTTTAAGGAAGGGTGTCTGTGCTCTTGACTAATTGCCAAGATTTCCTAAGCAGCTTCCTTCATGCTCTTGAAGTCCTGAGGGATTGCTGGTGCTGGGTTAAAGCCTGGGGAACTCCTGGGTGGGGCCTCCCACTCCCATTTTGCTGGGGGAGATGATGCACACCCTGCTTATCCCTGCACAGGTTTTGCACAACACTCCACTGCACCCTGAGGGGATAAATCCATGACAATGGAAATAAGCGAGAGGGAAGGGCTGCAAAGAGTGGTAGTAGGTGGGGTGCTGTAGATGATGCTACCACTTTTTGTACATTTTGAACCTGTTGCTCAGTCTCATTTTGCTGAGAGGTCGCTATGAGCCTGTGAGAGTCGGGGCTGGGGCTCGGCCATGTGAGCAACTTGGGGCATCTCTTGGCACAAGCAGAGCATCTCTGGTTTTGCAGTGAGAGGTGAGAATCTGACAGCTCTGCTTGGCTCTGTGACCTGCAGTGTGCAATGTCTGAACAGCAGCCAGGGCTTCGGCCCGAATTCCTTTCACTAAGGCAACACTTAGGGAGAAATGAGCAGTGCCCCAGGGAAGGATGAGGCATTACAGATATATTTTTCGATGCCAGTTGACTCTTTCCTCATCCAGATAGGAGGTAAGTTAGGTGACTTGTTCCCTTCAGGACACTCCAGCCTTAGGCAATCACAAGCACGATCCTGCCAGGAACCAGTGTTGCATGAAAATTCTTCCTAGAAAACCATGGTGGGTCATGGAGTGGCTCACAAGGTGAGCCAAGTTGACTCATGGAGTGGTCATGGAGTGGAGCATCATGAGCTGCTGTGAAGGACAATAGCCTGGATGCTGTGACAAGGGAATACTCTGGCTTGGTTGCTTTTCAGGGCAAATAGCCACAGATCCCTGGGCTCAGTCAGTCCCACCATATCTGGAGACTGCCACTTGACAGATGCGTTCAGAAGCACTTTGCACCTGCCATGGTTTTGGTCTGCTCTGGTGCAGCACATGAGCCAGATCCCCAGCACTGTGCGGGACCATCGCTTCCTTGCAAACCTTGGTCTAGGAAGTTTGTCCCTTCCCACCACGTGACAATTTCAGTTGCAATGCTGGCTGGCGGGAATGTGGCATGGTTCAGTGTGACCTGTAGTCTGTAGACCGTGTACATCTTGATGTTTATAGACACACACCCACACAGACAGGTGGGAGAAGCTGTTACACCTCCCCTGCAGAAAGAAATGTTACTCGAAGACACTGGCATGCAAGTTTCTGTTTTCTCACTTAGACATTTGCAACCAAACACATATCCTGTAGGTGGGAAGGTATTCTTTCAGTATTTTCCTTGTTAGCTAGAACTGTTTTTAATACATGGATAAACTATTTTATCCCTGATTCAATATTTGTGCTGTTGATTTCCTTGCCCTTACCATTTATTTTTTGCAGGCCTCTTTTGCTTTATTTTCCCTCGTACCTTTTCATATTGTTTGCTTTAGGTGTAGGCTGTGGGTATGTGTTCACACTGCAATCAGTCAGTGTGGTCATACATGCAAGCAAGTTCACGGGTCAGTGGCAGTAGGGTGGATACAGCCCTGGAATAACTACACCCACCTCGTTGGACCCTTTCCAAACGCACACTGCCGGTTATGGGATGGCAGGTGAGGGGGGTCTTTCTCCCTGTTTCAGGTCTCTGGATGGGATGAAGGTGTGAGGAGGGAGTTTGGAGGCTAGGGCCATTCTGCAAAAGAGACCGTGGTGCTTTGTAATAGGGGCTGAGAAGACCCTGAGTTGCACGGAGAAAGTAAGCTGGAATAACGGAGAAAGTAAGCTGTCAATTGTCTCCTCTGCCACGAGGATGGGGGCCACAAGGGAAGCCAGCAAGCGTTAAAGCCAAAGGAGCTTCCTCTTCTTGCAGTGTGTCATTTGGCTGAGGAACTCCTGCCTGCAGGAAGCAGCAGAGGCTAGCTGGCTCATCAGGTTCAAAATGTGGGCAAATATTTTTAAAAAGCTACTATCCGGAAAAGGTGATGTGATGGAGATCTTTCTTTGTAATTTATTGCACAAAATTCTAAAGTATTTTGCCGAGAAGCAGAAGTACCTCATGTTGAGTTATTTTAGACTAATACATAATATCTTGGCACTGGAGCATTCGTATTTCAGTGTTTCCAGTGCAGCAGTTGTATTAGAACTGAGGGTCAAGAAGTCATAGTGCTGAAATTCCAGGTTCAGCCTTCATACATTTTTGCTCCATATATCTAGACTGATATTGCAATTTTGCCTTTTGCACCTTAGGCAGGAAGGGGATCTTTAAAAATATTTTAACATCATAGAATTTTGGCTTGCTCTTAAAGCAGCTCTCTCTTTTGTCAATGGCCTAACACCTCAGTTTTTGGGCCCACAGAACTTCTCTTTCAGGGCAGGGAGAGTGTTTTGCCTGAGTAGGCATAAGTCTATGTTGGATTTTTGTGGAGGTTTGATCTCTGTCTTTGCCTTCTTCAGGAGCAGAGCCCTTGGGTGGTGCTGGGTTGGGCACAGGGTGATACAGTTTTCATTCCTTCTGTAGGTAAATTCCCAAAGCCAGTCACCTATATCCCTAACTTAGGTCCAAAAATCCTCTTTCAGTGTTCAGCTGGGAGGAAGGAGTTGGGCTTCCATGACCCTTGTGGGTCCCTTACAACTCAGGATATTCTATGATTTCACGATTGTATGAAACAGTGGAATTTCCATAGTAATTATATTGGCATCAATCACTTCTCTGGTATTTGCCTGTGAGAAACTCATTACCAGGTATCTGGGGCCAGATGACTTGGAATCAGTTAAGATCTGGGCTTGGCTATCTTTCATCAACCCCTGACGTCCGAATGCCTGCCACAAGTTGGCTCATGTTGGATTGGAAGTGAATCTGCCTGCTGGATACACGGGATGCTCTGTGAGCACAGACCCCTGTCATGATCCATGGTTGGAAGTATGTGAGTGAGAAGTGATCGAATTAATGCTCCCTTCAGAGTAACAGCAGCATTGGCATGCCAGGATCAGTGTGTGGATGTGATGTGTCTCAATACTAGGACATTCCTAATCACTGAGGTACAGCTTAATGAAATTGTGAGAGCAGGACTGACATAGCACCTCAAATCAAGCTCAAATGAGATGGACCAGACCCTCAGCTGTCCTTCTGTGCTTTCTTTGTCTTTGACACCCCCAAGATTTCCTACTACTTATCACTCCCTAGGCTGTGATTCGGGCAGGACCCAACACCTGCTAGGTGGTGCGTGTGGGAGCAGTCCTGCTGTGGTCGGTGGAGGACATGTCCTCACTGTGGTGCCCCTCAGGACCCAGACAGGGGCTGTGTCCATGTGTGCCATGCTGGATGCACTGCTCACCCTCTGACACCTCAGAGCAACCCCGTGGGAAGGCTGAGAGGATGAGTTCACCTTGCCAGAGTGCCGAAAAGGAAACCTTTTGATCTGTTATTTATTTTGAGTGTTACTCTGACTAGACATAGAAAAAAAAACCCGACAAAACAAAATCAACTTGAAACCTCAGGTGTTTATAAAAAATGTAGCTCGGTAAATTGCTCTTATAAAAGGCAGCTTCTCATGGGGTTGCAAATGAATGAAAATGTAAAGCTAAGCATTTGTTTTTCCTACTTGGCATCAATACCTGTGGTCATGCTCTGGAAGTTCGACTGGTTTTGTCATTTTTGATACACAAAATAAACAAAATCTGAGACAAAGGGCAAGCTTGTAAATAGGGGAGCAGCCACTGGGGAATTTTGTTTTATTTGTTTGCATTTTATTGCCTTCTTGTGACAGCTAATAAGGTGACCTTGCAACAGACAGATGCAGATAAGGTTAACCGCCTCTGTTGTCTTATTTTGCAAGCTGGGAAGTAAGTTGCTGAAATTATTGGGAATAGAGAGATTGCCTGTGGAAAAGAAATCTCCTGCTACTGTTAATTAAAAGAGTATCATTTTATGAGACAGATGGAAGTGATTAACTGTTATAATTGTTTGGGGGTAAAAAAATGGAATTAAAATGGTCTGGTATTTTTCATTGCTTCACCAAGAAGAAAAAAGCCACGGTACTGAACCATAGCCAGCCACTCAGACCAGTAAAGACAGATGGAGGTTTACCTGTAAAAAGACAGAGATCACCTGCTGACAACATGAAAAAACTTGAAACCACGTCTTTTAAAAACATTCCTGTAATTTAAGCTGAAATTCCTCTTCTTGGACCTTGCCAGCAACTCTTGGAGAGTATTAAAGTTCAATGGCCTTTCCTGGCAGGGCAAGCTGGTACGAGCCAGGGGCAGGAGGTTGTGTTGGGAGTGTGGTACCATGTGCCAAGTTTAGTTTTGTTGAATTGAGATACTACCAGTGTGTGGAGAAAGAGAATGGGAATGGGCTAGATCAGCAGCTGCGCAAAGCAAAAGGAGAACTGAAACCATGCCCCAATGGCCAAACCCCCTCCCCAAAAAAAGGTCAGCCACCTTTCAAGATGGATTAGGTTCATGGCAGGGCAGAACCCACACCCATGTAATTTTGACAATCTTTCCTCGAACTCTGAGGTTTAAAGTGAGGGTCAGGACAAGCACACGGTTGAAATCAAAGTTTTGCAAAACTCCACAGGACTGGAAGTATGACTGTCCCTGGTGAATACATGCCCTGCTTCCCTTGCTCACCCTCCAGCACACATCTAGAACATTTTTTTTCAGAAGCAAAGTGTTACCAACATAAATCTGTTCCTGTTTGCAAAAATCTGTAATTTTGCTGTAGGACTATTGTGTCAATGCAATTTAAGATGCCTCCAACCAAGAATAGAATGATGTATAAAAGAGGCTGAGACTGGATTAGGAAGCTACTGTCAGTGACTTCATCTGATGTGGATTACCCTTGCTGCAGTTAAGTGGAAACCAGCAAGATATGTCATAAATGTTCAGATTACATGCATTACTGGTCACGTTGTTGTACTGACATTCCGTGTATACTTTACTTTATCCCATACTGCTTCTAAACAAAAATGTCTTTCACCCTCTAGGAGGAAGGAAATGCAGAATAAAAGCAACACAGAAAGGTAAATCAGGGCTGCAGTGTTTTGTCAGTGGTGAAATATGTTGTTGCCAGCGCATTGTCTGGTGCTGAATGGTGAGTGATGCTCTGTCTGCTAAGAACATTGGTGGTTCAGATGTTCTTGCAGATGTCCTGTGAGATTATGGATGCGTGCTGAACCCTCAGTGCCCCGTGGTGCCCTCGTCATGCTCTCAAGTGAGGACACCCAACACAGGCCTGCCAGCAAGCAGTGACATGCTCGGAGGGTGGCATCTGCTAACTCAGCTCCTCGTTTGCACCAAGGGGAACAGTCCTCCTAAAGGAAATGCCTACTTACCTAAACCAGTGGAGAAATGTCGGTGCCTTTGAAGGCTTCCACAGAGAGATCCTCTTTAGGAAGAACCTACATTTAGACGTGGCAGCCTTGCAAACAGAATTCTACCTTGCTGAACCCTGGGCTGCTGCCATTGAGGGAGGCATCAGGAGCCTGAGGCTGCTCCCACAGCTGAGCCACCTCTACGTTTCTGGGTGCCTGGGACATTTGTATCTCTTTCTGGATACTGTGCCCATGGTACTGGTGGCCTGCATACCACCAGCTCTCCTCTCTGTGGTGTAGATTCATCTCTCCATCTTTGGTTGCCCTGAGGACCAGGGTGGCAGTGGGCCATGTGGCCTTCAACCATGTCCTGGCAGAGACCTTTGGCAGAGCTGTCAGCAAAGAGCAGCCAGCAAACAGCTCCTGTTCCACCACATTTCTTTCTCCTCCTGGACATAGCCTGATTCTCCTCTTTCCCATTCAGTGCTCCCACTGGGCTATCTCCCTTGATGTCCACCTCATCCTGTGGGAGGGGGCCAGTGCCAGGATCCTTCAGCTTTTCAACCTACATGTGTAAATGCTGGATTTTAGCCCACAGCTCCAAGTATTTCTGTCCCAAATGTGATGACAAAAACCTCATTAACTTAAAAGAATGTTAGACTGGTCCTAATGGAGAACTGTGTTCTCCTAAGGATTAAATGTTTGTAGGCTTCCTTGTAAAGTTAGCCCTGGAGTTGCAGTCCTGGTGACCTGGGTATTAGGGCATAGGTGAATTCTTGTTACTCACCTAGCCTGTGATTTTACTGTTTGTCAGTGAAGGGTCTGTCCACTTGTCATCTGATTGTGCAAATTCACCTTCCATGTGAGTCGGGATTTAAGTTTCGCTGTTTTTCAGGGTCTGATTATGTGCAGAGGGAGTTGTAGTCTTTTTTTTTTTTTTTTTTTCCATGGGAACTTCCTTTCTTGAAACACCACCCCTTGGGAGTGGACCTGCTGACACCTCAGAGCAAGACACAGATAAAAGGGCAGCCTGTCTTCCTTCTCCACACTCAGAAGCAAGTGGCAGAGACTACTCAGGAGCTTAGAAACTGCTGGTATCGCAAGCATCTCGGGTAAAAACTCTGACAAGAACCATGTTCAGCAACACTGGTGAGTTTTTAATGCTTGATATATGTTAGGTGTGAAGTTTGGCAAGTCTCCTGCAGGGAGGATGGCAGCTCCAGAGGTTCTCAGCCCTCTGATTGCCATGGGTGACACCTTGAGGAAAGATGTTTTGGTGCCAGCACTACTCACAGGGGATCAGTTTGCTCTGCCTGTGCAAATTCTGCTTTTGACAGATTGGTAAAGGAGCTGCAAGACACAGCTCATTTTTCATCACTGTTCTTCAACCTGTAGACATCTGGTTCTGTCAGTGACAATGGGAAAGAAATGCAGCTCTTTAAAACCTGTTCCATGTCAATGTTAAAATAATTTCTTTCTTTCAGGCTACTTTATCATGTAGATTATTGCTCTTTAGTGATGGCTTATAGCATCTGATGGAAGTCTCAAAATAACCGAAAGAAGGATTTATTTGGGCTTGACCTCAGTCCCATGGCTGTCCTGCCTGTCCTGTTGTCAGGAGATCCTGCACCTACCTAGAAAGCACCACTGGCCAGCCCAGCCCCAGAATGCCCAAAACCCCTGGGGTTTGGGATGTAACTGTGCAGATGCACATGTGGGCTGGGTGGTGCCTGCAGCAGAGTTGGGAACAGGTCTCCATGGCCTTCAGGAGGGGAGGGGTGTTTTAACACCGCTCTGAGTCCCTCAATTTCAAACCTCTACTCTGAGTGTGGATGAGCTGAAATCTTCCGGGAAATCTTGGACAGCTGCATCTTTGGGATGTGATCTCACATCTCTGGGATGTGCATGAGTGTTTGCCTGGAGGCTGGGCAAAAATCAGGAGTAAATACAAGTATCCAAATTATGCTTTCTCTTGAAAAGGTACAGTTCTCATCCCAATTCCCTTCTGTCCTTCTGAGCAGCCCTTGTTCCCACTGAAGCCAGACTTACTATAAATACCCTACTCCATACTGATATGCTTCTTAAACCCCATCACCTCCTCATCATAAGGGGAAAAAGGCCCCACATACTTACCAGTGACAAGGTCTCGTATGCCCATCTTTGATCACTGTTCTCTTGAAGCTCTGAACATCTCTCCAGGCAGGCAGCAACGCAATGGGGCTTGAGGGTTAGCGTAGGAAGGAGCTCTCTAAAAGATAAATCATGGAACTAGGAGACAAAATACTGCCTTGAATTTTTTTCTATGAAAAAAGGAAAAGAAATCTGACAGGATTTGAGGTTTGGGTTTGCTTCTGGCCTGGCCCAGGAGCGAGCATAGACAGGACTGCCTCTCACAGCCTGAGCCTCTGTCCTGTGAGCATTCTGGGTATACTCTGCTCTTCTATAAATCATTAATTTCCGTGTTGGCAAACCAAGGTGCCTGCAGGCAGCCAGACACGGAGGGTGTGGGGGCCCAGCTCTGTGCCCAGGGCAGGAAGCAGGGCAGGAAGACAAAAGCAGCAGGTGAGGGCTGCCCAGGGAAGACGAGCTGCGGCCAAGCCCCCTCGGATGTGGTGGTGGGTGTGCCACTGGCTCGCTCTGAGGCATTCCTTGGCACAGGAACTGTGCCAGTCAGATCACAGGGTACCACGGGTGTGTTTGCACAGGAGTAAATGCAGCACAATTGACGGGCAGCGCTGAGTGGAGACAGGTCTTTGGCACAGTGCTCAGCATGGTCAGGCCATATTCCAGGGTAGCTGTTGTCAGTGAATCTTCCCTGTGCATCCTCAACAGAGGTTGACAGCACCGGTGATGTCCAGAAATGGGATGGATATGCAGTCCCAAAGTTAAGAAATGGTGGAAGGATGGATTTCCTTGGGCCCTTTCCCACAGCTATCCTATGTGTTCAACTCTCATATCCCTTTGCAGCCCTCGCCCAGGACCAGGGCTTTCTGGTATCTTCTCAGCCCAGCACCAGAGTTTTCCATAAAGATCAAGGTAGAGCAGTGTTAGAGATTTCTCAATGCTGAAGAAGATGGACTTCCTCTTTGTCCTCAAGAGGGTTAAGCAGCTAGCTCCAGCTGAAAATTTTTGACATAAATGCACACACACCCCATTGCGCAAAACTTCAGCCCAAGGCTGGCAACTGGCATGCACCAAGCAAACAAAAAGCACTCAAATATTAAGTTGGTTAAAAAAGGATGCTGGTCAATATTAAGTCTATTTGTTGTGCCACTTATACCTGTTATGTAATTAAGATAAATATGGTTTATGTATTTACTGAGAAGAACTACACAGAGGCAGTGGTCTGGTGGGGATCTATGGGTGGTCAGTTCTGTTTACTCAGGGCTGTGGTCACTGCACAGCACAGGTTGCAGTAGGAAGCGTGCTGCTGATTTCAGCCTGCCCTGGGACTAGCCCTGCATGTGGCATCTCTCAGGTCACACCAGCTACCAGCAGATTCCAGCCTCTTCTGTGTTAGGGATGGCTCTTGTTGATACTCAAATTAACATGGTTGCCAGGTACCATGCAAATCTGTCAAGACATTTAGTGAATTAATCTCTTCAACCATTATGCTTTTGACTTGCTAATTTCAAAGTTATCATAACCCGCTTTTGCCTCTCCCATGTCTTCATCTGAATCACTCATGAGAAGAGTGCTTATGAGGTATTGTTACTCCCTACTGTTCACACGGAATTCATCCTTTGAGGATATTTAATGGGCAGGTACAAGACATAAAACGCTCCCGAAGAAATAAAACTCAGCCACATTCCAGTATGCTCTGACTTTTCCTGTCACAACTGGGCAGCCTGCCAAAGCCTGATGCAGTGACCCCCAAATGTCCATCATCATTCAAAGCTGAGGGCTTTGTTTTTGCTCAAGTGTATCACTGGGTTGTGGCTCTCGGAGCTCCACTCCTATGCCACAGCCTTGAACCATGAGCCACTGGGCACAGAGATGCTGAGGCTTTTCCTGGCCCTGCTCCCATCCAGAGCTGTGGGAGAAGAGGCAGTAATTTTAAATACTGTGTCTTAAAAATCAGCTGCTCTGCTGGGAATGAATGGGAGCAAGGCACTTGCAAGGGATTCTTGCTGGAGAATAAGTCTGTACTGAAGCCAAATGGGAAAAGCAGCAGTTGTCATGAAGGGGGGCAGTGCTCTATGGTGAGTGTTCTACAGCAATCTGTCTAGAGCAGGGACCAGCTCCTGCCTTGCCCTCTGACTATCTGACCCTGAGCTGCTGCAGCATGATTCTGCATCCTCCTCCCTCCATGTCTGCCCAGGGAGTCTGAGATTCACCTCTGGGGTTTTTTTGTTTTTTGGTTTTTTAAATTTTTTTAAATTTTATTTTATTTTATTTTATATTGTCTTATGCTAGATCACTTGTTACTCTAGATATTTTGATGACTCACAGGGCTGCATTAAGAAGAAGAAAACTGTCTTTACTGACAAAATTACCGTCTCTTCTTTTTCCTTTCTCCTTTTCTCCTAATGTCTTTCCAGAGTCCAGTCTGAAGGTCACTGGGATTGACTTTCTGAAGAGCCAGAACACCCGGCAGCACCACACAGATGGGTACAACATCAAGGACCTGGTGGTGCGGCGCGGGCAGCCCTTCCAGGTGCAGGTCAGCCTCAACAGGGAGCTGAGGGCTGGCGACAAGATGTCTCTGCGCTTTGGCATCGGTAAGCAGGAGTCCCTCTGTGGCCACCAGGCAAAGCCAGAGAACCCCGAGAGCATCCAGCTGCCTCTTCCTGGCACTGCACAGGCATTGCAGACCTGTGCAACCCTCACACATACTGTCTTGGGATTGTTTCTAGGTGAAAATCCAATGAAAAACAGGGGGAGCCTGCTGTCGCTGAAACCAGAGCGGGAGGATTTCAACGGATGGAAAATCTCTGTTGTCAAGAAGAATGGCAAAGAGGTAGAGCCTGTGGGCAAGGGGCCCAATGCCCAGTACCAAGCCCATCAGAAGCTACAGAGCAAAGCATCCTCATGCCCCCATCCTGCTTTCCCTTAGTCCTATGATTTTTAGATGGGCAGCAGCCTTGTCCTGCCTGGTTTGTTGCTCCCCCCATGCACAGGCAGGCTCTGCCCTACCCCACTGGCTTTCCCTCTTTCCCTGCAGGGACCTCCATGGCCCCCAGCTTTGCCACTCGTGCCAGTTCTGTGGCACCATGTTTGTGCCATGTCTGTGGTGGGGTGGGGTGTCCCTCATGCTGTCTCTCCTTGTTGTCTCCTCAGTACCTGCTGTCTGTCACCAGCTCGCCCAATGCCCCTGTGGGAAAATACAACCTGCATGTGAAGACTGGCGCTAACATTTACAAGCCTGAAAATGCTGTCATCTACCTTTTGTTCAATCCTTGGTGTGAAGGTGAGTGGTCCTGCAACTGGGAGTGATAATTACTCCTAGCAAGGATTGTCTCAGATGTAATTTTGCCTCATATTTCCCTATTCTCTTTCTTACATACATTGCTTTTTCCCCATAAACCACTGTAAGCCACATCCTCATGGAGCCAGTGGGAAGCTGGGCAATAGCAATAAGCCAACTCCTCACTGGATATTCTCCAGTGCCAGGACATAGAGGGACATCTCTCTGTCACATCTGTTTGCACCTCTGTATCATCCCTCTCTGTTTCCCTGAGCCAGCCAAAGATTAACTGGGAGAACTGAGTTGGCTTAAGATCCAGAAAAAAATAACCAGAATAAAAAATTGTATGGTTGGTGGGCATCAGTTCCCCAGTTCTCTCTGCTGTCTGCCCAGTACTCTACAATGTTCAGAAATAAGATTTTTGCAATTATAAAAGAGTGGTAACATAGCAATGGACCTACAGCGGGAAATTAAAGATTAGTCTTATAGGAAATTCTTTCATGATAGGAGCAAAAAAATGGGAATGCTGCATGATCATCTGTTGGTGTGAATGTTGCGGATCCTTGGTTACCCCAGTTTAGCTTTCCATGGAAAATTTCATATAGGGTGTGCAAACCACCTGACATCTGAGGGTTTGGGATTTTTTCTCCAGAGGATGTTGTCTACATGGCCAATGAGGCACAGAAGAAGGAATATGTGCTCAACGACACCGGCTACATCTACGTGGGGTCTGCGTACAACATCTACGACAGGCCCTGGAATTTCGGGCAGGTAAAGCACAGCTGTCTTGTCAGCCCTATAACCCTTCTTCATCCCGTTGGCATGAAGCCCATGAGTAGCTCAAAGTGATGGAATGACCCTGCCAGCTTCACTGGGAGGGCTCACCTGCTTAGAGTAATCTATGTGCCTGCATTATGTTCCCCCGATTTATAGTCAGATCATGTGACCTCCTGGTAAAGGCTGTGGAAACTGGGGACAGGGCATTTCTGATTGAAAAAATTCCCATAAGGGAATTCCCGCTCTCATGCAACTGTAGGTGTTGTTAATCAGCTAATGAGACATGGAGAGGGCTGATGGGGAAAAAAAATCTGATTTACCTGTTGCATCATAGTCGGGAATAAAAAGGGTAAAATTACTGGCAGAGGTTATCGCCTTTCAAGTGGTGCTTTCACTGACAGCTGTGTGCAGGACACAGTCAGCCACTCTCTCAGGAAGGGTGTTCCTGCCCGCTGCCTCTGAGATAACTCCAGAGGAGCGGAATGTCAAATTGGCTTGGGCTAGAGATAACAGGCGGATGCCAGAGCAGATTTATTTGCAGCCTGTAGAAAGCACACAGGCACCCAAGCAGAGTATCCTGCACCCTATCCAGACAGAAATCCCCACCAAAAAATGTTCAAATCTGGGGGTTTTTTCTGTTTGCTTTGTTTTGTTTTCTAAGTCTACAATTTTTGCAGGATAGCTGCAGAATATGTATCTGAAGGACATGCACAGCCAACAAAGGTGCTCACACTGATGCCTTTACACAAAAGGGGCCAAAGGGCATCATCTGTAGGGCTGTTCCTATCCTAATATTTATTCTGCTGTTAAGCAATAAGAATTGATATTGATATTCTGACAAGCTTAATTGGATCATATGTTTGACATCTTTCTGAATTGGACCTCAGGGAGCTTTATCAGCAATTGCTAATTAGGAATCTTTGCTGTAATAATTAGCATTTACGTACCTTTCTTTTTTTCAAGGTTCATTTTGTGCCTATGTCAATAGACTAAATATCAGTAGAGATCTTAAATTTTCATTACTCTTGTGAGTAATTTGCAGAGTTGCATGGAGATGACGTTGGTGACTTTTGTGCACAGGAATAAAGATTGCTGGGTCAGGTTCCAACTGTGTTTGCAAGACACTTAAGACAGGCTTTTGTCTTCCAAGGCTGGGTTTCATTTTAGCCCTTCTTTGAAGAGGACAGCTTTGGAAAGGCCCACAGCTTGGAAATTCAATATCACAAGCAAATTCTGGTTTAGAGTGGCATATAAAAATATCTCCGTTTTCTCCCCGAAACAGTTTGAGGAATTTGTCTTGGATGCCTGCATGTATCTGCTAGACAAAAGCAAGCTCAGCCTGACTGATAGAAGGGATCCTGCAAATGTGTCCAGAGCCATGTCTGCTTTGGTAAGCCTCTCTCAGTGAAGTGCTTTGTCTCTTCATATCTTCCCTCCTCCTTACTTGCTCCTCTTTCCCTGGACCATGAACACCATTTCAGGACGCATCTGAAATATATTCCTTTGGGAAACTGCAAGCAAAGAGACAGAGACATTTTGGGGGGGAGGGAAGAGGCAAACAAAAATAAAGCAAGTTCCCATCTCCAAAGCTTGCCCCAGTAGCTGTCCTTCCCCATCAGTTGTGTTGGTGGGGCCAACACAAGGGTTGTGTTTTGGGTGGGTAACTACTCTCTGTGGTGGGACCCTTTTGGAGCTTGGTGGTTTAAGATACAAGATGCAGAGTTAATTTTTACTGCCCTGAGCAGAGGTGCCACCTCCCTCCAGTTATCCAGGTGGAGGCTTTCTAACCAGGGGAGTCCCCAGCCAGCACCAGCAGCCTTGATGGGTCCCACATAGCTGTGGAGCACCTGGGAAACAACAGGGTGGGCAGAGACCCTGGGGTTTAAGCCTCCTTCAGCCTCATCCCTTTATTTTTCTCCTTTGCATGTGTGTGTGGCCACAGGTTAATTCCAACGATGACGACGGAGTCCTGCTGGGGAACTGGTCAGGGAATTACGTCAGTGGAACATCCCCTATGGATTGGATTGGGAGTGTTACAATTTTGCAGAAGTACTACAAAACCAAGAAGCCGGTCCGTTATGGCCAGTGCTGGGTCTTTGCAGGAGTCCTCAATACAGGTGAACGGTGAACAGTGACCCACCTCCCTTCTCTGACATCCCAGTTACTGTGGTAGTAAGCCAAATTACTGTGCCTCTGAGCAACAGAGGTGGCAGGGTCTGTCTGTAAGGAGAGGCTGAGGGAGCCAGGACTGCTCAGCCAGAAGAGAAGGCTTTTGGGGGTCTAGTCCTTGTGTGTAAATACCTCACAGGAAGGAGTGGGGCACAGACAGGCTCTTGTCAGTGATGCCCAACAACAAGACCAGAGGCAATCGGCACAGCCTGAAACACGGGAGGTTCTGTCTGAACCTGGAAAAACAGCTTTTTTCGCTGTGAGGGTGACCAAGCAGTGGCACAGGGTGCTCAGAGAGGTTACAGAATCTATATCATTGGAGATGTTCAAAAGCCATCTGGACACAGTGCTGAGCACCTGCTCTAGAGGACCCTGGGTGGGCAGAAGGGTCAGATGAGAGGATGCCCGCCAGTCTGAGGGATTTTGTGACCCTGTGTTTTGTCTGTCTGTGCTGCAGTCATGCGTTGCCTGGGAGTGCCATCCCGCTGTGTGAGCACCTTCGACGCGGCCCACGATACGGAGGACAACCTGACAGTTGACATTTACCTGAACGAGAAAGGAGAAAAGCTGAACTCATTGTCCTTCGACTCTGTCTGGTACTGCCAAATGGGGCTAATGCTTCCTATGCCCTGTGCTGCCTTGCAGTGCCCCATTTCCCAACCCCAGCAATTCCTTTGAGAATTTCACTACTGCTTCGGCTTTGTTGCCCAGGAGAGAGAGAGAGAGAAAGCCAGGGGTTTCACAGGGTTACCTGCAAATACCCATTAAATCTGCCCTTACTAAGGATTAAGGGAGGAGACCGCAACTCTTCGGGCTGTAACAACTCACTCCTTTTTTTTCCAACCCAAATGCATGCAGGAACTTCCACGTGTGGAATGATGTCTGGATGAAGAGAAAAGACCTGCCAAATGGGTTTGATGGCTGGCAGGCAATTGATTCAACCCCTCAGGAGCAAAGTCAAGGTAGGATTTGCCTAGAAAGGGTCTTCTGCAACTCCTGAGAGAGGCAGGGACATTTTGTGTGAAAAACATGCATCCCAGTCAGCAAATCAGGTACTCCCCACACACAGCTTCATGCACTGGGGCAGTGACACTCTAAAGCAGCAGGTCTCACTCCTGCCACCTCAGCCCAGGATGGAAGGAACAGCATTTCTTGGCAAGCAGAAAGCCAACCTTGTGGGAACATTAATGTTGTTTCAGCAGCTAGAGGACATCTAAGTCATTGGGGTCAGGAGCCTGTTCATTGGTAGATGAGAAGAGTGACCACCAAAATTGGTGACTACACTCCCTGCACAGGTTCAGGAATTTGTAGGTGGGAAAAAACCAAAAGGTTAATCCTCAGGGAAGTGCAGAAAGTGGAACATTGCCTAGAGATCAAATACAGTGGTTGACTTCGCAACCTCATACTGAAATTGGCTAAGGAAGAAACTTTCTAACTTTCTAAAATTTCTTCAATTTTGAAGCATTAGAAAGCAGGTATTCATTATTACAGCATGCTGGACACCTGGGGGGTATCTCCTCTGATTGGGTGTATCATGAAAGTTTACAAGGTATTTATTCCATCATGATCATACATATGGTGACTTCTGTAAAGGATAAAACAAAATGTTTTTACAAATATATTAATGGTAAAAGGAAGGGTAGGACCGACCTTTGTTCTTTTTTGAATGAGGGAGGGAACTTAGTAACT
>VXAX01003809.1:9204-37017 GCA_013399835.1 Leptocoma aspasia
GGGATGGTGAAAAATTTTTTATTTTTTTTTTTTTTTTAAATTCAAATAATGCAAGGGCACATTACTTGTAGAAAACAAGTAAGACATACAGCAAAAATGGCAAGTCACTCCTTACACACTGGAGGATTTTTCTATTTTGCCATTTTAGTTAAAGAGTTTAAAAAACCTTGGAAGTAAGAAAAATTCCCTCACCCTCCTTTTCCTTCAAGCACTCTTAATACTTTTATCTTTGCTACCTAAACATAATGCATTTGTGGGAGCTACTCCCTTGAAGAAAGCCACCAGTATGATATCAGCGAGTACTTCTCAGTATTTCTGCTCTCGATGTAAAAAAGATCTTACAAAGATACACATTCCCTACACATGTAGGCAGAAGGGCCATAAGCAACTGTTTGCAATCCTTTTCAGGAAACAATACTGTCTTCATAAACTGCAAAGGAAACATAAATATGCAACACTCTGAACTTTTCAAAGGCAGTGAGGGGGGTCACAGGTAAACTGTATCAATGCTGCTCATCTCGCTTAACATAACAATGCTGTTAAATCACAGCCAGCTCTCCAAGGAGGACTCCACCCCACCATGCACTAAGCCATGAAGTACCAGCCAGTGCTTAAGAAACTGTCACCCGGACAGACTGATCTTCAGGAGCTGTGACAAGAAATTCACCCGGACAGACCGATTTTCAGGGGCTGTGATTCAGTCTATGCCTCAGTCACGGCATAATTATTGGAGTCAGCCTAAAGTGGGAATGTCACTGCCAGACTTATCCACTGACCTTTCTACATTTGGTTTCAGCCAGTCATCACTCCTGCCTCAACCAATCTTTTGCCTGCAGGCTTATTTTTTCCCCTTGATTCCAGATCCTATTTGCTGGCAGCCTTTTTTGAGACAAAAGGATAAAGAGGAGTTATTACTTTGAACTTGTTTTAGCACAGCACTCCCAGGAGAGGCTTTAAGTCCCATCAGATTTTGGGCAGATGCACTGTCTCACAGCTGTCTACCCACTTCTTTTATCTACGAAGCCATAAATTCAGAAATGAAAGCATCTGAAAATCCCATCTGAAAAGGGCACAAGAATCGGCCTGGCTCTGCTCCCACCAACATAAGCAGACATGGCATCACTCTTTCCATCAGGAGCATACAGTTATGCAAACACTGAATGCCGCAGAAAAGCCAATCCTCAATCTTTGCACAAGCACAGCATGTTGCAAGAGCACGGCACGCTACCAGGAGAGGTCTGTTTGCTGCTAGCGCTGTCTCTCTGTACCCCTTCCCAAATTTCTTCTTCCTCTCTTCCACTAAACAATCTCTTCCTGCTTGCTCCCATGGCATACTTTCCACATTACTGAAAAGGAATAAAACCCCAAGTCACTTCCTCTGGCAGACATTTAGTCATGAAGGATACTACCAAATCTCTTACAAGAGAATGATTGTTTGTTGATACATTCATGTCTTGTTTTGCCTCTGGAAATGTCAGAGAAATACATTTACATTTAGGAAGAGATTGACTTTGACTTGGATAACCTTTCAGAAGGTTTCTATTTTTCCCAAATTCCCTGGCCTACATACCTCACAAAAACTAGTGTTTCTTGCAGTATTTCTGTGATTTCCACTTACTATTCCTGCCAAAACCACCGAATAGTAAAAATAATAACATTTACAAGTGTTTTCAAACATCTTTAAAACGTTTAACATAGAGCTGCAACTTCCTGGGAAAAGCAAGAAAAAGTAATTACTTTAATTACAATATTAGCTTCATGGTCTAGAGAAACTCCAGTATTCATAGTGACACTTTAATGCAAAGGGACATAGAGTTCAGCACCTATATTTAGACGGACATGCAAAAGACAACCACCTGCTGGACTTGACCATGGCTTATTTTAGCCACCTGGAAAAAGCATCTCTCTGCCCTGTACAATGAAAGCCAGAGCAGGATGTGGGTTTCAGTGCTCAACTCCCAGCTCTTACCTCCTGGCCCAACAGAGGCATCAAAACAAAGCTCTGTCCACTTCGCTGCCAGAGGTAACAATCCTCCATGCAGCAAGGGGGAAGTAGTGACCTGACTTCTGAGGGTTCAGAGAGCCTGAACACTTCTATCTACACACCCATTTCTATGATCATAGAATTGCAGAATGGCTTGGATTGGAGATGTGAAAGGGTCTCATTCCACCCCCCTGCTGTGGGCAAGGACACCTTCCACTATCCCAGGTTGCTCCAAGCCTTGTCCAACCTGGCCTTGGACATTTCTAGGGATGGGGCAGCTACAGCTTCTCTGGGCACCCTGTGCCAGGGGCCTCACCACCTTCACAGGGAAGAATTTCTTTCTAACATCCAATCTAACCTAAACTTAGTCTCTGTCAGTTTAAAGCCACTCCCCCTTGTCCCACCTTAAAACATTTCTCCCATGTGGCAGAGTATTATGTACATCAAAGCTTGTGCTCATTTTGCTCAGTGCTTCCAGAAAAGCTTCAGCTGATTTCCAGTCAGAACAATTCTCTTTTCAGAGCTAGAAGAACACAAATTCTTTTGATAAATTCTTCTTCACATAATTCATTGAAAAGGACTACATTTGTTTACCCAAAGCAACACACAAATGGGAAAAAATGGCAGACAGATCTAAAAGTTGTTTGACCTTAAAAGTAAATATGAGACATGGATTGTGAGACAGAAAAATGATCTTAAAAGAACTGCAAATGCTGTGATTTTTTTTAAACCCTAAATATCTTTTAGGCTCTTTACTACTACTACTACTACAAAAAAAGGCAAATGTTAAATAGTTTGTATACCACAAACAATGACAAATACAACTTCTTTTAATTCTAATGCAATAGCATATTCTAGTTGTGTTTGTTGCATCAACAATATGCTTAATAGGTATCTCTTTGTAAGAAAATAACTCCTTATAATAGCAAGCAATAGTTTCATTATTCCCTATGAAATGTTTTGCAAAGTAAACTGCTGTTCAGGAGGCAGCCAATGCCAAAGAAGCTACATTCTACATTTTATAGAAACAACAGAAAGATTTCTATTGATAGCCATAATTACTGGAATGAGTTCAGCACAGTGCACTAAATGGTGTGCAAGAAGAATCTGTAAGATCAGGAGCCCCTTAGGGTTCCAAGGTTCCAAGCTCCATTTAAAAGCTTGTGCTGTGCACCTCAGCTTCAGCACAGGCCAAGGCATCAGGGCAATGATTAACCAGGGAAAAAACACCCCTCTCTTTATTCTGGTGTTGACCATATGCTCATCTTCCTCATGATACATTCAAAAGATAATATAGAAATTGTGCTACTAATCTAATGGTTTAGCTGTTAACTAAGGAAGCAGATCATCAGAAATGCACCACACTTGGCACCTTGTTTTTTGGATAGCTCCCAGTGACAGCAGCTGCTCATTTCCAGTACACAGGCTGCTCTTCCTCTGAGCTGAGTAAGCTGAGTACTTTACTTCAGCTAAATCCATGGTGAAGGCTAATATTTTAATTCCTTAATCAAAACCATTAAGATGTAACCACCTGCGACACTTCTCAGTTTAGCCCTTAGCATTAGGAATAATTTCACCCTTTCTTCTCTATTCACACTTTTAGCATATTACATGAAATAGTAATTTTGTGGACCACAAAAACTCAGGCTTTATACCAAACACTATGTTCACAAGCATCAAGGAGACAAATCTAAACACTGTGGCATCGTCTTTAAAATAAAAAGATGGTTTGGGATTTCAGGAAGCAAAGAGATTCTTTGGCCATTGCACAGTCTAGAAGTACCAGAGTTAATGCACTCTCGTGATTTAAGAAATGGGCCTCACATTTGGTGAGAACTTTGATGAGTAATTAGTTTTTGTTCCCCATGAAAACTGAGAACAGTACTGCACTATGTCAGAGGGCTTTCTCAAGGAGTGAAACACTCAACAGTGACGTTTCCATACACTGCATTGATAGGGGTGACCCACAGGAACCCCTCACTGTCGCCAGGACACATGCAGAGGAAAGAAAGGTGTGACCAGAGGAGGGGGACAAGGTCACAAGCTCGTGATCAGCCTGTAGGAAGGGCTGGACTAGCTGAACTCTGCAAGCCCCTTCTAACCTCTGGTTTTTGCAAAGACATTACAAAGTGGGAAGGGGAAGTGTATGAATAAAGAGAAAGGTCACTTACCACGGCGGAAGTTCAGGTTTTGAAGTTGCTATTTAAAACTGTATCGATTTTGTGGCGGAAGTTCCGGTTTTGAAGCTGCTGTTTAAAACTGTATCGATTTTGTTCTTTCAGGTTCCATTGTAGTATCCAGTTTCCCCCACCCCTTTTCCATGTAACCCCAGTTCATTCCCTTCTCCTCTTTTGCTGGTGCCCCGTCTCTGACCCTGCCCGCAGGGACTGGTGCCTCGCGGGACCACGCAGGGCTTTCCCCACGCCGCGTGGCACCCAGTACCACGCAGCTCCCAGGGCTTCTGCATTCCCAGCATGGCTTGCGGGTGCGCTGTGGGCCTCCGAGAGTGCCTGTGGGACCAGCACGACTTGCGAGTGTCTGCATGTTAATTAGCTAAGGACACCAGCTGGAGTCAGATCCCGCCCTCACCATAACCAAAGTAGCACCCCAGCAGAGTGACTCCCCTGGACGACAAAGCCAACAGCAGGTCTTTGAGGATTCCTGTAAGGGTTGAGCCCTCCAGCCTTGTCAGTAGTGATAACACTACCCCTCCTCCTCCTTGTCCTCGACCCCTGGAACGGTAGGCAGTGTCAGCGCTAGGCAGTGGCAGCGCAGCAGGAGCCCCTACTCCCAGTAAAGAGCTGTCACTTAATAAAGGCCATCAAAAGGGAGTACTGTCTCTTGGCCCGTTATTTCTAGGAAGTGTGTGCTGGAGAGGTTGGGTATTACTTTTGGTGGCGTTTTGGCTTTTTTTGTTTGCTTCTTTTGCAATACCAAGATATCAGACGAAAAGCATGAATTTTTCTTACTCAGTTTCAGGGTGGGAGCCCTCCACCACTTCAAAACCCATTTTTACATTTTATCACACAGGAATTGCTAAATTTACAGAACCCAAAAGGAAGCACTAAGTCAAAAAGCAGGAAGCACTAAGTCAAAAAGCATAATATCAGCTTAAATAATTAATAAATCAGACTTTTAACTTTGTATTTATTAGCAAATGACACACACCTGAGCACAAAAAACTGTTTAAAAACATCTCAACTTGGAGCAAACAAATTAATGTACTGTTGAAACTACATATCAAGAGGAGGAATAAAAATTTGGATGTATGTTTTTTACAGAGACAACCTGACTAAATAAACCACACTATTATTTATCTACCAGTGGAAAATGTTTAAAAATACCCTGGGCAGCTCACCTAGAAAGTGATATGCAAATATTTATCTAAGGTTAACAAATGGGGAAGAATTGCAGTGATTGAACCTGATTTTTTGCCCCCTAAAGCAAGTACACTAAGTGTTGTAGGTCAGCTAGTGTGAAGCCACTGAAATTCTTGGAAGGATCAATTTTCAAGCTGCCTGTTTAAGAATGCAAAGCATCCCACATCCTGAACCAAACCAGGTCAGCACGAAGTGACTCACCTGAGGGCACTCCAGCTGCAGGTGTGGATTTGCTTTCTGTTCAATAACAATTTTATTTGCATGTTATTAGTTATATTTGCACTAGTGCTTTCTGACCAAGATGCTAATGTAATCCAACAGGCTGTATGAGGAAGATCACATGCGAATTTTTGCGGTTGCACTGTTTATTTTAAACAGCTGGACATCAGACTGTAATGGACAGTTTGATTCTTTATTAACTCAGCACTCACTACTAACTTTTGAAGAATGCTGTTTATTGCTTTAAGAAGCACTTTTTGTAGCACACTTCCAACGTGGTTCCACACCCTTGAGGATGCACAAACAGAGCAAACCATGAGGCTGAGTACCAAGTAGAAGATTTATTTCTCAATGAACAAAATAAAATATTTTAACTAGAAAAACTTTAAAAGAACAGTGCTTATGTCTTGACCTATTTGTTTGGGTTTATGGACAGAAGAGACTCCAAGAAAATCTTGCATTAATTAAACCAAGGTCACTGCTCTCCACACAAAGATGATCCATGTAACAACACTTCCACCTACAGCAGTTTTCACTGTCCTAACCTAGCTCGGATCCACTGGCAATGAACAGATAAGTTGCTCACTGTAGAAAGCTTGCATCATTGCTTGTCTTGGCTGTGGAGACAGGCTTGGGAACTGGGTTAGCCCCACTAGGGACTTGACACCTTCTGCACCACCACAGCACAGCACTGCTAATTATGTAAAGGGAAAGCTACCACCAGGCTCAGAATGTGTCATTTGTTCCTGAACCACACTCGGACTATAACAGACTGGAAAAAGCAGACTGAGCCATGAATGTGTGCCAGCTCACGGCCGCACAAGTGTGCCAACACAGCAAGCAGGATACACCCAAAGCACACGTTCTCACTGCCCTGTCAGCTATGCCGTATACACATCATAGGAGATGGAATACTTAGACAAAATGCCTGCACTTATTTTGTGTTACTAGGAGGTTAAAAACCAAAACAAAACCACAAATCAAATCCTGGAGAGAAAAACTCTATTTGCACAGTCTATTTCTTGCCTGTCAGAGGATCTGGGGGCAGAGGGGAGACATGACTACAGCAATATAACAGTTCTTCAGAACCAAGTCTGCAGGTAGCATAATGCTTGGTATTGCCTCTACCTGACCTAGCTGGAAAAATTAGGTCATTTTAAATTCTCAAAATCATTTCAGACACTTGCACATTCCTCATAATGATCAGGTCTATAAGACTGGTTACAAAGAGTGACTGTTCTATAAAATCCATGCACAACTTTGACCAACTATGCTCTGAAATATTAGGTTTTCATTGTTTTCATACAACTACTGAACTACTGCTTATCTGTGGGACTGGAGAGGTGGAGAGGTACACCTTGGAGATGTGTTATTTTTGAGGGACAAGGGAGTTCCAAATATTCAAATATTTAGAATCTACAATTTAGTTTCTAAATATATGTTTACCAAACAAAAGAGAAAAGTCAATCATAACATATGAGTCTGATAAACAGTCTTAAATGTTTCTTCTTTCATCGTATTTCTTTATGGAAAAAAAAATTAAATAGTGAAAACCAGGTTATGACACACAGCCATGAAACCCAGGAAATTCAAAACTGAAGGCTGTTGAAATATCTGTCTCAAGTTAATTCCACTCCTCTTCCTGTTTTCTATACATGCACCATGGGACTGGCAATGTCAGCCTCAAACAAACTTCCTGGCTCAGTTCCCAACTTGTGTAACTTTGAAGTCATGTAAGCATAGGTCACCCTTCCTGTCGTCATGGTGCTCTTCTTGATCCTCCTTCCGAGGACAATTGTTCCCTCAGACTTCTCCCTGCAACTCTTCCCTCTGATAACCCCATTACCTTCTGTCACAGCTGACTTGTAAATTCATCAGCAGTGCAAAGGTTATTGCTGCTTTCCCAACCCTCTTCCCTTTTCCCATCACTAGCACCATCCGCTTATTCTGCTGATCCCGAGCAGCCCCAGACTCAGCCCCTACCACAGCCCCTACACCCAGCTTGCCTTCACTCTTGCAGCTGACTCCCTGGGGATGAAGCCTCATGACTTTGCCAGCTTTCTTCCCTGAACCCGTAAGGTTTCCATCCACCAATCCAATCCTCCTGCTTTTCAGTTTTCACTGTTTTATACTTCCTACTAAAGCTCCTCTCCTTTTCTATCCCTTTTTCTCAAGCCACCTGCAAAAGGATCCCAGACAGGCAGGATTTCATATTCATTGAATCATAGAACAGTCTAGGTTGGAAGGGGTCCTAAAGGTCATCTAGGTCCCATGTCATGGACAGGGACACCTTCCACTGTAAGGTGGACACCATGCATGTTCCACAACACCTTCACTTTACGCAGGTTTGAGTAGCCTTCTCATCCCTCCCCCTTCTTCCACCACATTTGTATTTTAGAAGGTGGACCAAGATCATCACACCCTAGTAATTCCCCATCTGCTTATTTCCTCCAATCCCTTGAGAGACCAGGACACATACAGCCCACAGATAAAGAGGGAGGAACTGATGCCACAGCACCAGCTGGCTCTAACAGTAAAAACAGCTTAAAGCCTCCCTCAGGCTGTCTTCTTCCAGACTAGGAGGAGTGAAGGTCCTCCCTAGGTTTTGGGATGAGCACTTTTCCTTCCTCTAACTTCTTTTTGATCTCCAGTTTGAATAGTGGATATCATCAAAACCAAACCTTCCTTCCTCAGCAGCATCAGCAGTCACATCAAGACCCATTTGATTAGAACTAAAAAGTTTTTCCTTACTCACCAGTTTAATGAGTTCATAGAAACTCCTAGCAGGGGAACTCCTGAAGAAAGAAGCGTGGGTGTTTGGTTCTTCTCTGTTAGTTTGCTTGTGAAAACAATTTGTTTTGTCTCTCCTGGAACACTGTGTTTTGAAACAGGCTTTTTAGAAGGTAATAAACCTCATTTGCTGAAATGGTGGAACTGAGTCTAAGTACTGCCAAAAGCAGAGCATTCCAAACACATTGGTGACTCCACATATTTACTGTACTGGGGGGTTACGTTATGCACATAGGTCAGACAGTCTGTTGGTGTCACATTTTTTCTTTCGGATCTGAACCAAATGCAATCAAACCCAGAAAGTAAGGCAGCAGTCAGGTGACAGGCTGTTCCCTAGGGTTGAATTCTTGCTGACACACTGGTACCAAAAAATTCCCATGACTGCCGGCAACAAGCATTGGCAATCATTGTGTATGGGGAGCTCAGAGTAAGCTACACATTTACTTAGTCCTTTTAAAAATGAAAAAATTCAATTGTTTAACAGCTAGTAAATTCTATCACTCTTGTTCTGCAGATAATAAAGAGTAAGCTGCCAATAGGTGAAAATACTTCTTAGGTTAGATAGCACAGCTTCAAGACTTAACATGGCATTAGTTTATTGCTTCTACATCTGGTGCCAGTTATTTTTATACAGCTTGTTTATAAAAATTCAACAACTTCCAGGTCTATCAACCACTCTTAAAACAAACACCAACAAGTCAATTTCTGTCTCTTATACCTCAGGTATGATGTATCCCCTGCACAAACACAAACCCATGTTCCTGGGGAATCTCTCAAGGAACTTGACCTGGTTTGACTGAGCTAGGGGAACTCAATCCAGCCCTAAAGTTAACCTTTTTGCTCCCAGTCAGTCTGTCTTTGTTCCAAAACCACAGCACCAAAGGGCAAATCAAGGAGAAAACAAACATCTTCCACAGTTTGAGGACCATGACCTCAAGTGGCCAGGGCTGCTGTCCTGTATCTCTTCCTCCTTGCAAAGTTCTATTCCTGCCTACTGGAGAAGGTGAACATAATGCCCAGCAAGGAGCTGGCATCAGTTTCCCCCTCTGTTCTGTCCATCCTGCCAATGATGCCTTAGTCTAAGCTTCCTACCACTGCTTCTGTGTACAGCAAACACCAGGTACCCTGTGCAGCAGTGTAGAATTCTGCAGCAGGAGCTACTTGTTTGAAACTTGCATGTTCAGTGAACTTCTGGCAATTTCTGCATGTTAATCTCTTGATCAGAAATGGATTCCAAGCCCAGCAGCACCTTCAAACAGCTGTCAGGCCTCTTAACGCCTTGCCACACAAAAGCACCTCTCTCCAATCTCCTAAAACACACAGTAAATCCACACAGAAACATTGCACAAACACATTTCACACCTACACACAAATTACACTATCATACTCAGGCCTGGAAAAGTAACAGTTCAATTTGCCATTCTGTGACCACCAAGGCTGCAATGTAAGAAACTCCCCCTAAGAAATTGTCATGGTTTACTGGGGTGTCCCTGGAAATGAGGTCGTAGAACGCCTCTGCAAAGCACAGCTGTTAAGCCGGAAAATTTTATTTTTTCGGTCTCTTTTTCCCTCCGGCCGACAGCAAGGTAACAGCTAGCCGGCCCAGCCCCACCCCGCCTGCCAGGCCGGGCCGGGCGGCCTTTGCCACGGGCTGAGCCGGACCCTTCCCGGAGAGCCCGCCGGCCCGTTCCTTTCCCCTTCCCCCTTCGCACATTCCCAGCATTTCTGCCGCGGGCCGGAGCCGAGCGGGCGGGTCGTCTCTGCTCTGAGAAACCAAGCCGAGAGACCGAGAGACAGCAAGGTCTGCCCTTCCCCCATTTCATCGCAAGAGGAAAGGGTGGAGAGGCTGGCAAATGGCGGGGGGAAAACCCGCAAGCCCCAGGCAGGGGCTCAGCCGAGCTTTTCTCCAGACCACCCCCCCTCCACTTCCTCCCTTTGGGAAAAAAGTTCAGGAGGGGGAAAAGCTGAGCCTGGAGCCTTCCATCGGCTCTTGTGCCGGGNAAAGCAGAAAGGGACTTCTCTTCCTGAGGAAGATGAGGACAGACTATTTTATGAGTGTTAAACTGACTGAAATGTTTTGGTTTTGTTCTTTTGCATTGATGGTGGAAAAGAAAATGGTTTGGTGGGAGGGAGATATGTCCTGAGGAGTTTTGTTTTGGTTTGTTTTATTTTCTTTTCTTTTTAGTTATTCTTAATAAACTTTCTTTATGCTTTCTTGAAGTTTGAGCCTGTTTGCCTTCTCTTGATGCTATCTCACAGCAGGAAAATGAGTGAACTGGCAAATTGCCAGCACTGAACCCACCACACTTAGTGGTGCACTGGCCAGGAAACATTCTAAATTGGGAAATTCTGGATTGGCGAACTGAAACCACAACAGAAATGAAAATTTTGCCAACTGCCCCAGACATTTACAGGCAGCCTTGGAAGATCTGACCTTTAAGTGATGACCATCCTATGTGCAGTTTGGAGTTAGCCTACACTTTCACACCACAGGCTCAGGGACTCAATGGCAAGGAGTCAATGGCGCAGGTGTTTTGCTGATATGGATCTGTAAGAGGAAGATCTAAGCCTTGCTGTGATGAATGAATATTTGAAAGGCAGGGAAAAGACCATAGCCTAGAAATGGGTTTAAATAGCCAAGCAAATAACCATGCCTTCAGTTAAAAGCTGGCCAGCTTGAGACAAAAGCACTTCAACTGACAACCAGGTGTCTGTGCTAGCCATCAGACAGTGGATGAATAGAAGGAAATGATTCCATAAAATGCTGAAAGAGTCACCTTGCAGGCATCATACGCAATCAACTTTGCCAAAATTTTACATGAGCTACTCTTCTTTGGAGTTTGTACATTCAGACTAAAAAGGTGTGTACTATAGATGTCAGAGACCGTGTATATAACCTGTGAGTGACAAGGCCTGATGTTTTATCTTTGTCTAGACCTCTCCCTAGTTTCCAAAGTTAAACATGGTCTGTTGGCCTGAATTAGCACTACTTTAAGAAAATGCATCAACCAGGAAAAGCATGAACAGAGAAAAACTGATGGACCATTCATAGCTAAAATTAGACATATTACATATAAACATTTTGCTGGATGGAAAGCTTACTGGCAAATGAGCTGAACCTACAAGTTACCTTTTTTTAATTTCTTGTCCTTCTAATGCACCAGATTTCAGCAAAATGTTGCAAAGGAAGGTTTCCACTAGCAAAATAAAGACTGTCTTGCCATTCTGTTGGGCCCAAAGGCATGCCCTGCCTCGACATAGGGCAAATGCTTGTAACCAGCATTGCAATCTGATCCCATGCAGCAAAGGAAATATCCTCACACACAGAACTGTACAGGGAACACAACGCCCACCCGCATGGAGGAACTGTAAGGCCCAAAACCAAAAACCCCAAGAGTCTTCCCATCATGACTGGTGCATTGCCTCCTAGCAGCAGTTTTAACCAAACTGATGAACACAGACCTCCGTGAAGGAAAAGGTGCTATGAAAAAACGTTTTGATATTGAGACTATTTTCTTCAATTCATTGCTTCCAAGTTAGGGTCTCAATCTAGCAATCCTCAGTTAAACATACTACCCAGCTAACCCCAAGGCCCAAGACTTTCTCAGTTTTACATTCTGTACTCTAGTGATGCAGCCAAAAGCCTACCATAAACATTACTGAGATTATGTGAACTAATATTCTTCTAGTCACGATTAGAGTATTACTAGTAACTACTGAAAAACAACTCTGTATGTTCCCACTGTATGGTCATCTTAGAACACTGTATGGTTCTTAGAACACATAAAAAAATGAAAAGCAACACACGGCATCAGTGGAACTGCCACAGTATTATGCACTCCTTGCCCTGAAATAAACCTTAATTAAAAGGTTGAATTTACACATAGCTCTCAGGGTGCCATACCAAAAAGGAGAAAAAAAAGCAGTTGCCTCCTCCAGCTCACTGTGGAGTAGTGAAAGCCATGGTTCTCTGTGACATGCCAAACAGAAGGCCACCAGCAGCCCGGGAAGGCACCTGGTGAGAGTACACCACTCCAGCAAGGATCAAATCACTGCACACATGGGAGTACACCACTCCAGCAAAGATCAAATCACACAGGATCCAGCTAAAACATCTCTCTGGCTTCCAGAGCTGTTGTAAACCACACAGAAATACACCATAGTTATCAAGGTGTATCACCACAAGTGATAGCTAACATATGCCCAGGCATTCATGAAATATCAAGGGATGAAAAAATATTTTTAATACAAACATCAAAAAATGAACCTGCACTATAACAAACCAAATATTTACTTTGGCAGATCATTATTTTCTAGCAAAAAATTTGCAATAAAGCTAAACATATAAAAGAGACATACTGCAAAACAGGTGCTGAAAATATCTTTGTAGGGCTTCCTGCCAAAGTGGAGGAGCAGTGCAATTATCAGTGTATCAAATGTGAACCAAGAATATTTATGGAACCACTAACTAGAAACTTTGTACTATCCAAAGGAAAGACAGCTGTTTGCTTGATGGTGAACTCATTTTTCCCTCTGCTAAAAATTCCAAGCACTACAGTTTGCAGAGGATATACTACATAAATGAAGAACACCAACACAAGCTAGAACTGAGCTTTTCTACCTAACTCCTCAAAGATCATTTCCTAAAGTTCCAGTTACTTAAAAACAGCTTACAGAGACTTCAGCAGCAATTCCCTGCTGTAACACACATTCAGAGAAACACTTCAGGATGAATTTTACTGCACCTACTATTTAAGTCAATCAAGTTCAAGTCACCAGCACATTTTCTACTTCCACCTCCCAAAACTGAATTCTCATAAACTTCCAAAGCAACCATCATTTTAACAGTTGTATCTAAATAGATCTAGTAAAACCAAAGTAAAAATTTAGGGATATGCTGTGGCACAGGTGCATACACAACTTAAATACCTGGAGCACCCTAATGGTTCCCAGTCATGCATCCAGACAGTTGTGGTCCTTAGCAAACACACCTTGCTTCCTTCTCCTAAGCTATTCAGTGTGTCCAAAGTCTGATTCTTATTCTTGCATTAACTACCAAGAACGCTGTGAGTAAATTATTCTTTTTTAAATCCCCAGCTGTAGCTAAAATAGCTTATTACAACATTTACTGAGGGCTGACATTTCATAGTTGCCAATATCTAACTGCTTTTTGAAGAAATTACAGTCTCAGCAAGTTATGCAGTATAAAGCATGCCAAGGGCCCGGCTGGCACCAGGATGCATGTTTATTTTTGTGAAGGTTATGGTTTTGGTTTGTGGCTGTATTTAAAAAAAATCAGCTAAAATACTTAACTTCTTGGCAAAAGACAGTGAGCAGTTTCCTACACAAGCAGATCCAAAACTGGCAGCAGGCATCCCCAGGCCTCAGTACAGGCCTTCTTTAATTCCCGAGTTAAAATTATCACAAGGCTCACTCACAGAACCAGCACAAAGCTGGAATACATGGCAGCACCTTGCTACACTGGCTCAGGCACACAGGTTGGGCTGGAACACAACAGCTCAGAATTCCATCCACTACTCCACACAGGAGAAATCCCCCCCCCAGCATCTGGCTTTTGCACTGAGCACCTGACCAGGCACCTGCAGCAAGACAAAAGAGGGTACTTGTAAACAGCATTTCTCTGGGCACTGGCTCCCTGTGCTGCTCTGACCACTCACTCAGATCTGCCTTCTGCCATCCCCATGTGCTCCACAGCTCCAAGTCCTCACTTGAACCAGGGAGCCAAGTCAATGTTCCCTCACTTTCCACATATTCACTCTCAAATGCATTTAAAGACACATCTTGGCATGTGCTCAAAAATCATCATCCATTAGGAGAAAATATTAAGCAAAGGATTTAGAGGAAGACAAGGCTACAGATCCTCAATCAAGTTAAGAAGAGAATGTCATCATATGCAATACACATCATGCATGAAAGCAAAACCAGTAAGGTTCTGCGTTATTTTCATGTTGCAAGCATGTATGTTTCAACAAAGTCAGCACTGAGGAGCCCTGGAGTTAATTCCTGGAAAGCACAGATTTGTATTTAGCAAATATAAAGTAGAAGCCAAACCCATCATTTTTGATACAAAAAAAAGCGCAAAAGAACCATTTAAAAGTCAAAAAAATATCTGGCTGTTGTAGTCTTTTTCTTCTCCCATACAAGCCACTTGGGAGACCTTATTTAGAGCACTGTATTTAGTTCTGGGCATCTGGCCAGATGACATTCACATTCTGGAGCTGGTGGAGTGAGGAAAAAGAATAGTTTTGGGATTTTTTTGAGAAAAGTCCCTCAGACTCTAAGCATGTATACATGAGGTTGGGGAGGTGACTTAACATCTCTCACCAGAGTCAATCTGCAGTGCTCTGCCAGGTGTAAACGAGCAACAGCAATTTGCAGAAAAAGATCTGTCCTTTAGTTTCTGAATATCACACAAATCGTTCCAGTGCTTTTCAGACTTTTCAGGACTCAGAAAGACAACTCCTGCTTATGTGCAAAGCAGGGCTTTTACCCTTCAAAGACAAGTTACAGATAACACATCTTCCAAGAACATTCATTTACTGTCTTGAAAACCCTGTTCCAAGATCAGGAGGAAAAATGCACTTCCCTTTTCTCATCCTACTCTCTCATTATACACAGTGTTCACAGATCAGAATCTTCCCTGGTGCAGCATCATTGCCTGTTTTCTCACACAACAAGCAACACAAATGGGTGCACTAATTCCAACAGGATATGATGATTACATACCACAAAATACTGTTATTGCTGCCAGTAGGACTCCAGGAACTTCCTTTTGCTACTTTCACTCTACCACGCTGAGATCTTCATACTCCTCTCCCATGTTCATGCTGGTGGCAGAATCCTTACCAGCTCCAAAGGAAACAGGACAGCATTAACGCACAACAATTTTCAACTGAGTTAATTGTTTAGATCAAAATTTCCAAAAAGCCAGAATGAACCTAATGACAGAACATGACTGCAGCTCCACAATTTCTTTTCCAATATGTGTAGTTCTGCTCTGCTCATCTCAAGACAGAAACATGGCTTTAGCCATCCTGCAAAATTTTCAATTTTACTTAAAAAAGTAAACAATGGGTTCTATGTATGCAGGCTCATAAAATCTACAAAAGGCAACTAAAAGTTACATGGATAAAGCCAAGCTCTTGGGCCTGATTCAGCATTCACAACAGCATAAATTCAGAAGCAACTCTCCTGAAGTCCATAAAGCATAAAACATACTGTCAACAGGGGAGAACTAGGCCCATCCTCCTTTGACTGAAGAATGATCCTCATAAAGAATGGACTACACAAGCATGAGAGAACCTGGGAATGCTATGCTACATTATTATGCTTTTTGTTTTGTCTGAAAACTTTAGGCAGCAACCCTCAGCTGAAACAGGCAGCCACGAACATTTCCATGCAGAGACTCCTGCTCTGCCTGCATGGGCACAGAGCAGCAGTGTGCACTTTACCCACACTTTTCCCAGCAGCACAATGCCCAAATGAGAAAAGGACCTGTGCTTCTGCACTGCACAAACCTCTGCCTCTGTCTTGCCTGTCACATCATCAGCTGAGACAGGGGATGTTTTTTGGGGCAGAATGTCCAGCGTGGAGGCAGCCATGGACTGCTGTGGTGTGCCTGGGAGGTCCTTCACCACCTTTCCTTTCTGCAGCAGCCTTGTAGAACACAGAGGAAGAGAAACAACTGTGTGTGTTTGCCTTGATCTACCTGCAAAAAGGTCCCTGAAGCCAAATTAACATAGGCTGGGTTATAGCACAGCACGTCTCCCCTGCCAGGTAAGGATCACACAGGGCCTGGACCAAAAGCAGGATCAGACCATGTACACACTTCAGACTCTACAGCCAAGAATGTGAAGCAGTAGCAGCAGCTGCCCTTCCACAAACAAACCATGTCATGTCTCCCATCAGCTGAGACAAAGAAAATTCCATGTCCCTGCCAGCTCTTTCTCCTTGTCCTGCTCTAGCTGCAAATGCTCAGGACTCTTAAATATGTATGGTAAGGTGAACCAGCGCACTGGGTAACTGCAAGTGGTAGAGTATCAGGTACCAGTAATGTCCACAGTAGTCCTACTCTGGATCACAAGCGCCATAAACACTAAGGAGCATCCATGACCTTTGTAGCTGCCAGTAATGTGCTCCATGAGAAGACATGGGATAACTGTATTGCATTAAGTGACTTGATGTAGCATTTAACATGTCAGGAGAAATTTATTTTCAGTGTTCTGAAGTAAGACATGTATTGGAAAACTAGAGCCTCATATCCATCCAATTGATACTAAAACATCTCTGTGTTTTGCTACACAGTGATTCAATGTAACACAGGGTACCGAATATTCAGTTACACTTCCAACCCCTCTTCTGAGCGGCATTATAGATTGAATAAGTGACCCAAACAACAACAACAAAAAAAGGTAACTGGCACGCTTGATTCTACCTAGCATTGTCTTCACAGCAACTCTTCACCTGAGGAATTTTAGAGGGTTTTCTTGAGACACATCTTGACAAATCTCCAATTGCATGTTAAAGGTACGTATAGCCTCTTATTCTCTTACTCTTAAACCTCTTACTCTCGAGATCTGTATGGTATGCCAAGTATTTATTACAGCCACAGGCAAGAGCTACACAACCACAGAGCCTGCAATACATTTGACCACAGAACCAGTTTTCTGTGTGTTGCTTCACTGATGTTTGAAGCCACCGTGTCTGCAAGATAGGAGCACAATTTTGCAGTTGATCTCCTTTCTCCTCCTGATACAGAGTCTCTTAGTGATCCTACAGAAACAATAAACTGTGGCTGTGGTTTAATGAGATGTTAAGAAAAGACTGGAGTCCATATCTACTTGATACAGTCCTCCATCAATCCCCTGCTGCTGATGGGAGATGAATTATCTCACTTACCACTATGTGACAGCCACATTATTCTTGTACATAACAGCAGCTCTTTAACTCCTATAGAAACAGTGCTGTTCTTTTCTTTTTCAAGGTAGCGGGTATCTTCTAAAAAAAATTCAGTCACCCTACTGTTCATTCAGTCTCTCAGCAACCACTGCTTGAACTAGCTTTAAAAACAACTCAAAAATGCCCCAATAGTTAAGTAGAAGAGCTAGTCTTCTTCTACACCAAGAGCAACAGGAGCCACCCCTCCTGGTCCTGTCAGCCACACACCAGAACACCTGTCCAGCTGCCCACTCACCAAATGCTTCAGCAAGTGTGGGAGGAGGGGACACTGGAGCAGAGTTTCACACAGACACCAGAACCACTTTCCTAGATGTGGAGTGAGAGACACTGAGCTGGCTTAGAGTGCAACAGGGTGACAGAATAATCTACCACAGTTCACTCACAATAGCCCCCCAAGACACTGTATCCATCTGTGCCAGCAGCACGGGCTGCCAACAAACCCCTGGCGAGCACAGCCTCATTCCACTTCCTCCTGCTGATCTAATTAAATAGTCAAGTCCTACGGAATCAACTGGTAGTTTTGCAGCTAAACAGAGCTGAAACGAATGAAACTTAATATAGATCTGGAATGAGGAAAGTCAAGGGCTTGGTTGCATGGCTATACTGGCATACTTTTACCACACCAAAACACAGAATTACTCATGGAACCAGTGCAGACACAGCTGAATTGAACACAGAGCTGCTTTGGAGCAGCAGAATCATGGCTGTTGAGCCCTTGCCTTTCCAAGCACTGCCCCATCAGCGTTCCAGCCCCTGCCTAGCAAATCATCAACTCCACTCACACAACCAGTTCCCCACTTGTTACCCCAAGCTACCCCCTGAAAGAGAAAGGGCTCTGGCCAGCACTATCCTGTTCTCCCCCGGGGCATCTACTGTCACGCAAATACCCGGTGGAAATTCTGTTCTGCTCACTCCTCAATAAACTCAGCTGGGCTGGCAAAGGCACATAAAGACGTTCCTTATTTAATAGGGCTTAAGAGTTACACTTTGGGAACTCAGCAAATAAAACAAATGAGAGGTGAGTCACCTGGAAAGATGACAGGATGAGCTCACAGAGGAAAATACACCACCTACTCTTCTACATCTACCAAATCACACCTGCGTGATCTAAAATAAACTTTTGACATAATATTTACAAAGAAACATTTCAGAAAAGGATGCAGCCAGACATACACCACATCCCCGCGTTTTATGCCCCAGGAGACCACGTTTCAGCCAGCAAAGGGAGCAGATGCGCGGACTGAGGACTCCTTGTGGAGCAGAGGCTGGACTCCTGCCCACGGCGGGTGCTGCCGCGGCAGTGGCAGGGCCGCGCTACGAGATCGCATCGCACCGCGCTCCCCTAACGCGAGTCCGGGACATCCGAGGGGCAGGGAGGTGGCGGGACGAAAACCAGCAGAGTCTCCAGCCTGAGGCCCACGGGAACCGGCTCGACCCGGCCGCCCTTGACTGGGAAAGGGGCAGAGTCGGGTGAGAGTAAGGCGAGGACAACGCTGCCCCGCAGCACCGGCGGCTGCCGGGGCTCGGCTGGGCCCGGCCCCCCGGTCCTGCGGCGCATCCGCGGGGGTGGCTTCGATCGGGCCCGCGAAGAGCACGGACGGCCGCAACCCCCGCACGGCCCAGCGTCTCTCCTTCACCTCACCTCGCTTCGCCTCACCTCGCCTCCGGCGCGTTGGCAGCAGCGCCGAGCAGCGCTGTCGGAGCCGCCCCGGCCGGCCGGGCCGGACAGAGGCGCGGGGAGGAGCCGGCTCTCCGCCGCCCCTCCGCTTCCCCCGGGCCCGGCCCCTGCGCATGCGCTGCTCCCGCGCCGCGCACTGCCCCCGCCGGGCCAAGCAGAGACTCTCAGGGCACCGGGGACACGCCGGGCACGGAGCCGGGCGGGCTCCGCGCCTCAGCGCGCCGGCACCTGTTCGTGGGGCGGGGTGGCCTCACAGACGTCTCCAAGTCACCAGGACCCGTGTGATGGGCGCAGTTCTCCGACTTGAGCCAAAGAAACTGTTTAAGATCATTCACAGCCTCGATGCTATTAGGCTGTGTATTTTCCACAGCTTGTTCCAGGATGCATTTCAGTGCAAGTTGTAACAACACAATGAGAACATTTCCCTTCCATTCTGGCAGCTGCCAGCAGTGCCCATTCAGATTGCCAGTGACCACAGTGAGGAGCTGCTGCCGTGTCAAGCCTGTTTACAAACACGTTCATAGACACACCACAGTGGCAAAATCTGCTTAAAGGGAGTATAAACAATTCCAAAATCGAGACCATTAAAATGAAAGGTGGATGCTTACCTAGCTTTGAGGAGGCAGGACAAAGGAATGCTGTCTCATGTCCAAGAGGGTGATTTTTATATTAATCCATGGCTTCTGTGAAAGTTCCCATTTATCTTCAGGCCCAAGAGCCCTGGTTGGCCCTGCTGAGCAGCTCCTGTTGCTGCAGCTTCCGTGCCATTTATAGCTGCCTTTCGAGAGGGGTGTGAATTCTGGCATGACCTGGAGCTGTCCTGCTTGTCAGTTGTGGCAGCAGTGGTGAGTTCTACAAGGTGTCTCCAGGGCCACTGGCAATGGCTCCCCCTGCATGAATACCACACAGAACTGGGACATTAAAATACATTTGTTATGAGCTATATTGTGACTGACTTTTCAGCCCAATAGTGTGTATTCAGGAGCCTAGAACACTGAAATGAAGTCCAGCTTTGCAGTGCATGGTTTGGTAGAGCCATGAGAGCCCTTGGCCACCCTTTTACAGAGAGAGGGGAAGACACTACTGCTCCCCTCTCCCTGCCAAACATTTGAGAGCAGTGAGGTGAACTGCCAGCCACAGAGGAAAACAAGAGCAGGAAAGGCAGTAAACAGGAGGCAGGTTAGGACATAACCAGCCCTGCCAAACTGGAGCAGAACTAAGCTCTAAGGACTGGAAAAAATTCACTGGAAAAGCCTCTGCCTTTGAAGAATCTGAGATATAGTGTCAAGTTTAATGGCTTGTGTTTCTTATTTATCCCTGAGACCCCTCCCCTCAACCCAGCTGTGAGATGGGCTTGGCATGGTTTCCTATGCATACAGTAAGCCTGCAGAACAGCAGGGCTTTTTTTCCAAGCCCTGAATGGCTGGGCTGTATTTCTCATCATATGGGTGTGGGTCAGAGACCAGTGTCTAGGCAGAAGGATTTAAAGTGGGATGCCCCTGAGCACCTGACTAGTCTGGACAAGACCGGCATACAGCCTCCCCCAAGCTGCTGCTCCGCTGTGTTATAAACCATGCAGAGGTGAGGGAAGCTTTCCCATGGAATTTGGGGTTGACTGGGCCAGGGCAGCATGCACTTCAGCTATAAAAATCATGTCCCGAGTTCATAGGTAAAGCGTGTTACCAGGATGGATCTCCAGTGTCCTGAGAAGATGCCACAGGGATAAAACACAGACTTGTTTATCCATTGCTACATGGTGGCAGCTGCAGCAAGGAGCAAAACCTGTTAATTCCTTTGGATAGCTTCTCTCATGGCAGCCAAGATTCCTGCATCAAAACACTTTTTGCTCTGGTTCCTGCCCTAGACACCTGTCACACTGCTGTGGGCTCTGTGGGAGTGAGACGAGAAACTGCAGCACAGGAAAAGACAGAGGAGTCGCTTGGATATCTCTCCCGCGAGCTGAACATGTTGCTGCTGCACCACAGGAACAACTATGCCATCTCCACCCCAGCCTCCACAACCAGGTCATGTCCACCAATGACTTCAGAGTGACCTTTTCTCACCTGAAAACATTATGTGTATTTAATTTTATAGCATGTGATGGCTATAATATCAGTGCATTCCAAATCTGGCCCTTGGTAGCATTATGTGTATTATGCTTTTGGCTTCAAGCTTGATTTCTTGTTCTGATTTGCACTCAGCTGTTCCTTATAGAAAGAGAGGAGGGAGATGGGAATCAAATTGCATGAAAGAGGCACAGCAAAAACTGCTTAAGAGCAAAAGAGACTGAGATGTTTTGTTTAGATTACCTGATTACTTTTTCATACAGTGTGAACATATCAGAGGGAACATAATTACACACATACAAAGAAAAGAAGCCACCAAAAACCCCCACTAACCAACAAGTGAACAAAACTGCACAGAACTGAGCCAACTAGTTTTTCTGCAAGACTAGATTTTGTAGCTAGGCTACTACTGGGATCCTGAGCTGTTCTGTGCTCTTGTTCTTTTGCCTCGCAATGTACAGTGAGGCAGAATCTCTCCTTGTTCCACCTCTTCCCTTTCTGTCAGCCTTGTCCCATGAAGGTAGATCTGGCCAACAGCTTTCCAACACTCCCTCACATCAATACAGATCTCCATGGTGGGGTTCTGATGAGAGAGCTGACAACAGCTAAACTTCCTGACCAGCCAGGAAATGAAAAAGTGGAAAAGCTGCATAACTGTATTTCCAGCTCAGCAGCACTTACTTTTTACCTTCCCTCTCTTTTAATTTCAAAATTTTTTTCAACAGTATTCAAACAAAATGTATACTTATATGGGGATGTGCAAACACTTGGACATCTCAGTTCCCAAAGAAGGTGTGCAGCAGAAGCCCAAGTTTCTCAGGAAGGCCCTGCAGAGTCAGAGCAACACAGGAACACCACACATGTCCTGCCCCCTCTGAGCACTGTGTAAGGAAGATGTGAGGGCCATAGCATCTGATCTGTCTCCTCACCAGCAGCCTCACTAGCTCAGGGAGCGAGAAGGGAGGTGTAATAATGAGCCTCCAGCTGCCAATGAAAGCTCATTCCAGCTGTGTATATGCCAAAAGCTATTCCTTTCTCTACAGTCTGAGCCAAAGTAGCATGGCAGTAGTGATGAGATCTGTGTCAAGGGAGATGATGACTGCCAGACACTAGCTGTGAATAATCCTCAGGAACTTGGGAATGATCAGAGCCATATTCTGATCCCATCGCTGAACATGTATCTTTTTTTTAGGTGGCACTGTGTGGGTAGGAGAGAAGCAATGGTAGGACCTGTGTTTGGGTAAAGACTTCCTCAGTGCACCTGAGTTCAGCATCCCTTATGCTGTTCTCTGACGCATCACTGGAGCACAGCAACTTGAGTTGATCCAAGTTTGGACTTGGAAGTACCAGCTACTGAGTAAATCAGCCTCTACCTTCAGTATGGTTGATGGAGTCCTGGCAAAAACCGGCATGCTCTCATCACCTTCAAAAAAAGCAGGCTGATATTTCCAGTCTTTCTCTCACAGCTGTCTTAACTTGCAGGAAAGTAATGACTGTGATTCATCCTTTTATCTTTATTTTTGAAGAGGGCAAAAGACAGTGTTTGTAGCCTGGCTTTAAAATTGTTTTCTAAATAAAGTCATCTGTGCTCCAGATCTCCAGTTGCAGTGAGGAATGACATACACCATACCAATTTATGGGACAACAGATCATTAGGGAGAACTGTGATGAACCAATTATTTGTCACTTCAGCATCATGTTTTGACAGTGCACTGTTTAACCAGACCCTACAAAAATTTAATTACTAATGTACTTCATGCTTCTGAATTAAAACTTTTAATATCTAATTCTTCCCGCGACTTGGAGTGCCCACAGACAATGCCATTCTAAGGCAACAGCAGGCATTTGGTTTATTACCTCTTGGCAGCCAAACCAGACCACGAGGAACCTGGAAGAAAATCAGGCCCCCTCTATGCTCAGATAGTAACAAGAATGCCATTATTCCAGGGGAGAGGAAAAAATTCCTGCAGCTACATTAAAAGCTCTTGTGTTTATTAGTGAAAGTACTAACATTTCCCAGTATGCTTTCAAATTGTAGTCAAGTATTTTGCCTTCAGTTTATAGCTGCTTGTAAAAAGAGAAGTCATACAAGACCAGTAACTTGAGGATGATCATCTGCAAATGTAACTCTCACAGGGGTAGGCAGAAGCTGGCTGGTCTAGCACCTGGTGTGCAGCCTTGGGAGTTTGAAGAATGTCCCGAGACTGGTTTGAGAGCTAAAGCACTTGCTCTTCCCTAATGCGGAGCAAATTTGTGTATATAGAATAAAAACACATTGCAGAGACAAACAGTATTTGTTTAAAGTGCCACTAAATATTCTACCATTCCCTAGAAAAGCCAGGCATTATGAATTCAAATGGCAGGATGCAAGAGGAAGAGATGGTACCTAAAATGTACTACCTGTGAGTCCAAGTTCATTGGACTCATTGAGCATCTTTTAATAATTACTTATTACTGCCACAGGCCTCCACAAAGCCCAGCAGATTGTTACTTTGTATTTGGCACTTCATCTTCAGCCTGGAGAGAGCTGCATCATCCAGGAGTGAGGACAAGCTGTGACTGGGCCAGGTTCTTGGGGTGCGTTCAGCTAATGCAGACCAGCACTCTAGAGGCAGCTTGGTTTGAACAGGAGAACCTCAGCAATACAGTAAATAGTTTTGAGTGAGGATGACAAGATCTGGCCTGTTAGGTTTAATATTTTAATCTACTGCCCAAGTGTACTATGGCTCTAATCACAGCCATGGCTGATTCCTCGAGTAGCTGAAGATTAGAGAGACCATCAATAATCCCTGCTGAGCTGCATGGATGAAAGCTACCAAGAGGATTTAAGGAGGAAATAATGTATATCCAGAAATTATGTTCCAGTTGAGACAAAACAATCCACTGATATCTGACACTGATCATAGTCCAGAAAACTGGAAGCAGATATTGAAAATGAGCAAATTTCAACAGGCCTAATGCAGGTGAACCAGTTATAAATATTCCATCCAGGAAGCTCTGTGACTAAGGATGGATAGCATTCCTGTTGGTAACTGTAAGGCTCTATGCCCTAGATGGCATTGCTCTGCAACATTAGAAAATACACTTCTAAAAACCAAGCTCTCCCTGTAGTCAGCACAAAAGAATTTCAGGCAGGACAAGTGTTGATTTTAGTTCACACACAAACCAGAGTTCTCTTTTTAAAATGTTACTTGTTTGAGGCATTTGCACTGCAGCTGATACATTAATTATGCCACTTTTTATTTTCTCTGGTTATTTTTTAAATGCTCACTTGTAAAATCTTCTTGTGTGCAGTTTGAAGTGGTTTTACTGCACAGCTCTCTCCAGGCTGTGGCATTCAATTGTTTTTGTTTATTCTGTGCTACTCTTCTCTAGCGATTTGCTTGGCACTGTAAAGAGTGTGCTGTTTGTTCCCCACAGCCAGAGGCTGAAGATCAGCCGCCGCCTCCTCCTCATCTCTGAATGCTGCAGCCTGCTCAAGGAAGCTGGATGGGAAGTGGGCAGATGCTCAGCTGTGCCCAGAGGGCTGATCACTGCTGCGGCAGGGAGGAAAACCATGCAAAACCAACATACCTGCAGCTCATCCCAAGTCCCATGTCTCCACACTGCTCTCCCCAATGCACAACCACACATTGCCTTCAGCTTTCCAGCAAGCACAGCGTACTGGAAGCACCTGTGTGCATCCACCTCCCAGTGCCAGGGATTGGGAGCTGCACTTCAGGAGCTGTGCAGCCCGGTTTTAGGCAGCAGAACAATTTGATTTTGGCTTAAAAACTCTAACAATTAAGCCCTTGTTTTCCAGGGTGTGGTTAGCATGTCTAGGATGTCCATGCAAAGATGGGGAGAAGCCTCAGGTGGGAAGTCTCACCTGGAGCTGGGAGGTGTGTACAAACAGCTGTATGGAAATGCCCCAGCCTTCCTGCAGTGTAAAACTCCATTGCTTTGGGATGCCAAGCAGCCCCACGACCTGCACAGCATGCGCACTCTTTCTGTTGGAATAAACAGGTCAATATCAAGTGGGCAGAGCCTGGAGGGAGATTTTTATCTGCAATTTACAGAGAACAGATCTTTTATCTCTGCAAGTATTATTTCAAAGTAACTTCTAGGGTGGCAAAGGCACAAGTCTTTGTAAAGCTCTGTAAAGCGAGCTAGAAGTGACCTCCAAAGTGGAAAAAAAACCAGATTTGGGCTCTAGTTTTGCATATTTAAGGTAGTCATGTGGGAAAGGAGAGGTAGTTTTCTTTTAACCAGTTTGTACTTTTGCTCTGATGCTTCTTTTTTTTTGTTCTGCACTAAGAATTCACATATTTGCTTAGTCAGGGTTTGTGATGGTTGAAGAATAACTGTAAAGGCAACACAGAACAGCTTCTAAAAAAGCAGAAGTGAATACATGAACATGAATATATATTCATCCGTATGTACTCCACTGAAAGTGATGATGGCTTGCCTTCACACTCTGATTCTCCCACTTTTAATGAAAGTGGTTAGAAATTCAATTACTTGCCTGATCTCTGAAAATGAAATTTCTAACTTTCCAGGCTGTAAGCTACATAAAAATTTTCTGAAGTGAAGCAATTGCAAGGCAGAATTAAAAAAGATGCACATCTGGCATATCACCATGGCAGGGAGTAGGAAGTGAGAGTATCTTCAGAGACCAACAGGCAACTGGAGCTGCACTAAATTGTGACGAGAAGCAAGATTACCTTTGAACCAGAAAACCAGTCATGGGGAAATATCTACAGAGATGGAGCATCTGTATGGATTCCAACATATGCTTTGGGTTGCAAGCACACAGAGATGGAAAGCAAACAATCACACCAATGGAAAATATTTTCAAGACAACTGCTGGGCTGGCACTGATCAAAGACATTTTCTGCATTAACACCAAAAGCTGCACCTAATCTCTGTGCTCATGGACAAAGACATAGGATCAGCATGTGTGCCTTTTCTGCACTGCAGGACTCTTCTGTACCTGGAATGAACTGTGGATGTGTAAATAACTTGCCTAAGACACAGCACTGCTTCTTGGAGACATGGCATGTACTTCAGAAGGAACAGATCCTTTTGTCAGCGGCTGTTCAAAGACACAAGTAAAGGTGGTTAAGGTGAGGCAGCCAGACTCAGTTACATGCCTTTTCATTCCAGGATCTCAAGCCCTTCCTTCAGGGAAAGTACAATGGGGNCCCTCTCTCAAAGCAGGGGCTTCTGACCAGCCCAGCCCACAAGCGCCCTGCAGCACTCCAAGGGAAGCTGCCCGCCCCCTCATTATTGCTCCAAGCATTACTGAAAACATTACTCCAGGAACTGCTTCCAAGGGAAGACTGGCTCTCATCACCAACGGCTGTCAATGGCTGAGCAGGCACAGGCAGGAGTTGCTCCAGCCGGCAGAATGACAATCAACACCTGCTTCCCTGTGCTATAAGAGATTTAACTAACGCCAGTGCAAGTAATTTCAGATCTGTACTGTTGTAAAAGAGCAGAATTTGACTCTTTATGTAATAACAAATAAAGTTCCCAGAGTGTTTGTTTCTGCTAAGATTCCTACATGTACTGGATGACTTCTAAAGGAACTGCTGCAGTGCATACACCGTTACAGCAAACACATTCAGTGGCACAGGTAAAACAAAGTATAAAAACTCTCTTTTCTTCTTCCTTCACTCCCTAATCCAGTGCTCAGGTCAAACAAGGGGTATAAAGTACTCTCAAAATTAAGCCAAAAATTAATAAATCATTGGGATTTGAACCCAAAGGGGTGCTTTAGTCCTATGTCCAAGCACACCCTGAAATGTTAAGTTAATACAAAGAGAGGATATTTTTATTGATAAACATTATATTGTCTTAGTGTAGATGTCTGACACATTATTAAGTCAATTGACAAAACATTTAAAGTAATTAATTCTAATAAAACTTTTTGATATTCCATAGACAATAGTGCTGTGAATTTTGTTTATAGTATAACACATTTAAAACACAGAAATACAAGTTTCTAATTTCATAGGTTACCAGCAAACAGAAAAATGCATGCTTTCATTTCTGTTAGATTTGTAACTTACAAGGCAAGTGGAACAGCTATGCATAGAAGTCTACTCTACAGTAAGTTGTAAAACATACAGAAAGGCTGACCTTGTAACACTTGTACAAGTATGACAGAGCCATTGCAACTCATTTCAAAAGGTAACAAATGTTTTGTCTGTGGCTCCACCATTTTACCATTTTCAAGCTGACTTAATAGAAAGCTATTTTGAGTAGAATTATATTACTACAAACCACTGCTTATTTTGCTTTCTGGCTGGTTGTAAATGAACATACATTATATGCACATTTGCACTCAGTTCTGCCCACATTTTCTTCCTTATGATTAGAAGCATCACAGAATTGGCCAGAGATAAGGGACCCAGACAGTGTCATTTGATCCCCAATTAAAAAGAAAGTGCTCCTATGAGTCACTTTTATTGCTGAGCTTCCTGCAGCTTGGATGCTGTGACTGTAACACAAAACAGAGACCTCACCACACCCACGATTCGAAGATTGGTACAGTTTCAGCCCTCTGTTTTAGAACAAGCCACAGTAGGGATCATGTTCAGCAGCCTAAAACTTCAGCAACAGTACAAACCCAAATTTTCCATTATGGCTCTGTGAAATTATCAGATCTTGAACAGCTGACTGCTGAGCACTGAAATTATTTCAACAACCCCCGCCCCGCCCCCCCCTCCCCGG